>JANAVB010012598.1:7255036-7263818 GCA_029216955.1 Iris pallida | reverse complement strand
ATTTTCGGGATTTTCTGGACTTATTTTGTTTTCTGTGGTTATGGATTCGGATTTCCGAGAATCCTTCGGAAATAGCTTCTGGAATTATTTTTGGGTTATTTTTCTAATTCGGGTTTTCCGAATTATAATGCTTTGGTATTTTTGATTTAGTTTCGGGATTGCCGATTATACTTCGGGTTTTCCGATTACGTTTCAGAAATATGTTTATGGTGTATTTTTGTATAAAAAATGGATTTTTCCCTGGTTTGGGATATATTTGTGTGTTGTTGGCAAATTTCCCAGCTTTGGGTTATCCCGAATATAGAGGGAATGCTGCCCAAATTTTTATAAAATTTTATGAATGATTTTCGGGATATTTATTAATTGGATTTTGGGCGATGACCGTACCGGTCCGTGAGCCCTAGCGAAACGCAACGAAACCGGTTTTACCCGGACGTTGAGTATTAGCTAAATTATGACGATTGGACCAAATCTGAGATTCTTAAGATTTTAATTTATTTATTTTATTAGTTTTATTTTCAGTATTTAAAAGTTCAGGACATTGTTCAGGACTAACTAATATTTTCCTTCTTATTTTATTTCAGGTAAAAGTATGTTAGGGCATAAGCCCAGTCTCTATTTTGGTGGTTCTGTAATAGCGTAGATATTTTTTTATTTTCTAATTGGATTTTATCGTTAGAGCGTGTAAAGTATTAAATAAATATATTTTATAGAAAATTAATAAGATTTTCTCACTTTAAATAATTAGTTTGTAATATTTAACAAATTCACGTTTTCTCGAAATCTATTTTTATATATATTATAAAATCACAAAGTTTTGCCAAATAAATCGATAATATGATTTTTCCTAAAAGTAAACAAAATTGATCTTTCCTTCGTAATTAATTATAACGCACATCGATAATTTGTGTTTTGTCTGTATTAAGGTATAAAGATTAAAACTTGACTATGGTTCAGTTTTAGAGATTTCAACTAGCACACCTAGATATGGTTCAACATTGATTCTAAGGTAGACTTCTCGATTGTAGGATTTCGAGGACAAGTCTAAAATTCATTTCGGAGACATTACCCTCAATCCAGTCATAAACAAAGGCAAGTACGGTTATGTTATTTGGCAATTTAATTAGTAATTGTTATCTTGCATGCTTAAACCACATTGCTACACGAAAGTCTCTCCTAGAGTTCAAATATTGATTTTGGAACTCTCTCCTAGAGTTCAAATATTGATTGTTATTGATTGTGGAGATGTTGGGGGAGTAGTGTAGCGTCTATGACCAATACCCCTCATATTGCATATTGATTGTGCGAGCTTACCCCTCTTACACACGAAGATAAGCCGTATCGTATCACTAGGATACTATTGTACAACCCAAGCCGGTCATAGTCGTTACCTATTCAAATCACATTGTTTTCAATTGTTGAAAAATTGATGGAAAATATTGTTCAAGTATTTCAAATTGTTTAAAATTGCAAATTTCCATTATTATTTGAATTGTTAGATATTCATAATTGTACTTGCTCCCTCCTGACTGGAGACTCAACATTTTTAGGTGATTGTGACGACGAGGATCTTCTTTATTGTATCTCTACAGTCTAACTCTGGCCCCGCAGAACCTAGAACCCCAGAACCTTAGAGATGGATTAGTACTTTACTTTATTTCTTTTGGAAACAGATGTAATAAAGGAATGTTGTTATTAATGTTGTTGTTTTCAGACTCATTTTCATTTAATAAAATGTTTTCCGTTAGTTTCTGCATGTTGTGTTTTACTGCTTTATACAGCTTACTGTCGCCGTCTCACAACGGTGCAGGCTGGACATGATTCGATTCGACCCAACAATTTGTGACTGGGTCGTGACAGTCAACCCAGGAAGAGTATCATCTACGCCCACCACAACATTAAAAGCGAAAGTGTGACCAGTCTTTCCAACATCACCTCGTTCTCTATCAGTCACCCTCCCTTTCAATACCTCGGATGCCCCCTTGTGTACGACAAATCTAACGCCGGCATCTTTGAAGACCTCATCAACAAAATCAGAAAGAAACTGGATGGGTGGCACAATGCCACCCTATCTCCGGATGGAAAGATGATCCTCATTAATCACGTGCTCACATCCATCCCTATATACACCCTCGCTACGTGCTCTACCCCCAAGAACGTGCTGACCTCGATTGAGAACATCTTCAGCAACTTCTTCTGGGGACACAGTGGTGGCCACGTCAAGCATAGTTGGGCCAGCTAGGAAACCATGGCTAAACCTACTGAGGAGGGGGGATTGGGGTTCTCGAAACTTTCCTACATTGCTGACGCCTTCTCGATAAAGCTATGGTGGAAGATTCGTACGAGTAGCAATTTGTGGATGAGATTCATGAAGGCTAGATACTTCAAGCACATTCATCCGTCACAGGCGACCGCCAACTGCAGATCTTCTGCGGCATAGTGGCGTATCATCAACGACCGTACTATTGCCGAACCGGTTATCCGTCTGCGCCTGGGCGACGGAGAATCCAACACCTTCCAAGAACGTTAGGATGGAGACACCTTGCTTCACCGCCTCCCGGAGGCTCCGGAGCACAGCAGGATCAAGGACCTATGGGATGCGAGGAGGGACGAATGGGATTGGGACAAGATCCGAGATTGGGCTGGCAACGAAGCGGTAGACTGCATCCGCCGTAACGACCTGAAGTTAAGGTCAGATGTTGACAAGCTCCGTTGGTCGGCGTGTCAGGCAGGCGAATTCTTCGTTTGCTCAGCCAGACAAGTTGTCCGCTGGCCCGGAAGAGCTTTCTCCGATCAGTGTCGCTTTCTGGCAGATATGTATCCCCAAGAAATGGTCCATCCTGATCTGGAGAGACATCAGAAACAAGCTCCCGACCGACGACGTACTATACTCCATTGGATTCAGCTTAGCCTCCGCCTGTAATTGCTGTACAGCTCATCAATCGAAAAACGTTGACCACATCTTCAGCCGGGGCGATCTCTCCGCTCAGGTCTGGAACGCACTATCTCAGCGTTGCAATCAGGATCAGGTGGGCGTAAGCCTCAATGATCTCTTAGCAGGGTGGGCGCTCGCCTCCCATGGCCACCAGATCATCGCGGCTGCTGTCACGTAGGTATTATGGAAGAATCGCAACAAGGCCAGGAATTAGGGCAACCAATTCAATGCGGATAGGCTTATCCGGGAAGTGATCAGGCAGTGCCGGAAGATTCAGAGCGTATGTTCGCATGAACAGACAGGTTTCTGGGAGTCTCTCCTCGTCTAGTCATCTGGTTTCGTTTCTTCTTTTGTTGGTATACTTGTATAGGCGTCGGCATTTTTTGCATATAGAATACTTGTACAGGCTTCGGCAATTTGAGCCTTACTGAATAAATGGGAGAGTTTTTGGTTATATATATATATATATATATAATTAGTGTGTATATAATATATATATATATATATATATATATATATATATATATATACATATATATATATATATATATATATATATATATATATATATATATTGGAAATGGTAATTAATGTGTGTATATATATATATATATATATATATATATATATATATTTTATATATATATATATATATATATATATATATATATATATATATATATATATATATATATATATATATATATTATTTATATATATATATATATATATATATATATAAAATATATATATATATATATATATATATAAATAATATATATATATATATATATATATATATATATATATATATATATATATATATATATATAAAATATATATATATATATATATATATATATATATATATATAAATAATATATATATATATATATATATTAAGGAAACATTTTATTGAAAATGAAAAGTGGCTCACGGAGAGCAGTACAGGTGCGGGACCAAAAACACAAAAGGGTCCTTAAACAAGGTAGGAAGATGTAAAGTTTGAAATTCAAAATTTCAAAATTTTGGCAGACCAAATTTTCAAATTTCGAAATGACAAAAGGTTACAAAATTACGAAAAACGTAATTTTGAAAATAAACAGAAATTAAAAGCGGGAAAACAAGAAGCGGTTCCCGAGGCGGGGGGGGGGGGGGTCTGCCCGAGGCGCTCAGCCCGAGGACCGCCAGCGCGTGTGGTCTGGCGTAGGACAGCGCGCTGCCCGAGCAGCGTGGGGTCCGAGATGGGCGTAGCTCCCGAGGGATCGAGGGGTCTCCGGATGGTGGGGCTCCGGCGGGGAGGAGCGGAGGCTCCGCAGCAGCCAACGCCCGGAGCCGGGAGGGCGCCGACGTGGGAAGGCGAAGGAGGACGGGGGAGGAGGGGGAAGAAGCGGGGGGAGGCAGAGGCCACCGACGGGAAGAGAGGAGGGGGCGCCCGGCCAAGGAGGGGGGGTCCTACCCGCGGCTAGGGGGCTGCTCCGACAAGTGACGGAGAGAGCGCCGGAGGCCTCCGCTAATGGGGAGGCGGGGAGGGGACCGCGCCGACGCAGGGAGAGAGAGGCTGGCCGCCTCCGGCGGCAGCGCTGCCACGAGAGCCCATGATGGGGCGGTTGGAGAGACAGGGGGGAGTTAGGGCCGCCGGCGACGGGGCCGACGAGGACGCCGGTACAGAGGGGGAGGGGAGTTAGTATATATATATATATATATATATATATATATATATATATATATATATATATATACTCCTCCGTCTTGCTCATGCCGCCCTTCCGCCCTCCGCAGCCGCCTTCGCCGGGTGCTTGGGGCGTCGCCGCTTCAGCGGCTCTGGGCTGCCAGCTCGCGGCTTCCGCCCGCGGTCGTCGTTGGCATCGCCGGCACGCTCGGCCTGCGCTTCGCCGCCCCCCCACAGCTCCATGACGAGCAGCAGCCGTCCGTCCTCGGGCCCCCTCCTCCTTTCCTGTCCTTCGGATGGACCGCGGCTCAGCTGCAGATTATGGAAAGCAGCGTCGTGGCAGCGGCCTCCGCCCCTACCGGAGTCGCGCCCGCCCTCGCCCCTGCGGCGACCTCCCGTCCTCAGTCTCTGGGTTCCTCTCCCTCCCCCGTCGCCTTTCCCCGTCCAGCCTCCTCGGCCTCCTCCAGTGTCCCCCAGGCCGCCACCTCCCCTCCTCCCTCTGGGTCTCGCTGCTGGTCCGGTGCTCTCCTCCCGGAGCTGCTCGCTCAGTGCCGGCCCCGACTCTCATCGGGTCCCCCACCGCTCTCCCGCCCGCTTTCCACCGCCCTTCTATTTTCAAATTTCAAAGAGGCTCAAGTTGCAGGGGGCCACGTGACCCCCTCGGGTCTTGGCCCGGCATTGGGGGGCGTGTGCCTTAGCGGCACAGTCAACCATGGGGCCGCTGTCGACCTGTCTTGCACCAATCTGGTGCAGTCCCATTCTCATAGCCTCTTGGCGCACCCTAGGGTCCCACCCGGTCTGGCGCATTCTGGTGTCCTACCCGGTCTGGCGCAACCTGTGGCTTTACCCGGGTTGGCGCAACCTGAGGCCCCGTCCGGCCCGGCGCAGCTTGAGTTCCCCTCCGGCGTTAAGCTTCCAGTTCCCTCTCTTGGCGACGCTTTCTGGCGCAGCCTAGGCACCGACGCAACCCAGCAATTACTGTTTCCTGTGCGTACCAATACGGAGATTTTCCCTAGCTCCTTGCACCTCCTGGGGTAGGCCCTTTGGGCGCGACCCCCTCCACCCTTTCCTTGCCCCGTTTGCGTCGGGCAAGGGCTACACCCTCTCCATCCCTTCCATTCTTCCGTCGGGGCCGTTTGCGCTGAGAGGGGGCGCAACCCAGTCCCTCCTCCTCCCTTCCCTTTTTCTTTTGCCCTTATCGCCAGAACCTTCTGCGCTGGTCGACGTGATGTTGCTCTCTAACACGACCGGTCTGCTGTGCCCCTTTGTCCCTTATGTTCCCTCCATCCTGAACGCATCCACGCCCCTGCCCCCTCAGGGTGCAATCCAATCTCATCTACTGGCGTACCCTGGAACTCCCAGCGGCCAGCCCCATCCCCTTCCTCTCGGCCTCTCCCTCCCTGGGGGCGTACAAGGCCTCCAGGCTTCTTCTTTGGGGAGCCAGTCCGGGACCTCGCTTATGTGCAACCTGGTATCCCCAGGGTCCAGCCCACATCCTCTCAGGACGCAAGCCGACCTCTTCTGAGCCCTGCTTCGACGAGAGCATCCCCTCTTCCGGCCCTTCCTACTCCTTGCGCATCTCAACGCCTGACTCCTTCCTTTGCCGACATCCTCTGGCCTAACAGGACTCCCAAGCAGGGGCTACTATTCCCGGACGTACCTCTACCCGAAGTCGTCTACCCGCCGACATCCACCATGCCGACGGTGCCATTCTCCGACCAGGAACTCACTTCTCTGGCCACATCATTCCCCTACTCCTTCGTCCTCAAATTCTCATCTGGATGCCCCAAGCTAGCCAGGGTCGCAGAGGTTATTGCCTCTTGGCGACTCAAGGCTGAGTACAGAGTAGCCCCCTCGACCCGAGACATATTCTGTAACACCTATCCTCCGACCTGGACCACATGACAATATGGTCCAAAGGAACCGGGAGGATCGACTCCCACCAGATGAAGATAATCAAGTGGTCAGCCAACTTCAACACCAAGGAAGACTCCACGACGGTCGTTGCCTGGGTCACCCTACCCATTCTCCCTCTCATTTGCATCGTTCCGGCGGCTCTCAGGAGAATAGACAACTCCTTTGGGACTTACGTGGCCACTGTAGAAGAAATAAGCAACCTAACCAAAGCACACTACGCAAATATATATGTAAAACTCGACCTCACCTCAGATCCCCCCAACCACATTCTCATAGAACTTGGTAACCAAACTCACACTCAGTAAATCATCTACGACAATCACATAATCTTCTGCACTTACTGTCATCTGCATGGTCACTTATCGAAGCATTGCTTCTGTCTCCATCCGGAGCTCCGAAATAAATCAGAGAGAACATAACCCAATGTCAAAGGGACCCAGCTTCGAAAAAATGACCAACCACCCCTATTTTTTTAACCGAACTCCCACACCAGATTCAACTCCAGCGAAGGCAAATTCGGCAAAGCCAACTCAGCAGAAAAAGTAGTGATCCCATACCAGCCACCTAACCCTCCACTGTCCAACTAATTCGAAGCCTCGTGTTAGCAGACATTGACCCCTCACAGGATTCGGCTCTTCATGCCGACTTCGATATGGCCCCAGGAACGGCCCCTGCGGTTCTCAGTGCCCCACCCCCCGAGGATGCAGTAGGCTCCTTTATTCCTCCCACGGACACTTCCAACCCTCTAACATCGTACGCCAACTCCACCGTTGATGCGCTGGCCATCCTTGGGCCGGAGCAGGCTCTTAGAGGTCTTCAGGTTCTCGCCGTCGGATTCCCTCTCCAGAAGCAAGGTGACCTCATCGGAATCACTGATGACTCCCTCCTTATCCCGTCGGAGCAACTCGATCCCGATTCAGCCGAAGATACTGTAGCAACAAAACACCCCAAGGACTCTTCCATCGGTACAGCGCCCAGGAAGGCGAGAGAAGCTTCCACCCCCACCAGGATAATGGGGAAAAAAGGGAACGTAAAGTCCCTATCAATGCACACCAGGTCCATCGTAAAGCGGCCCAACCAACCCCACCCAAACCTCCATTAATGCTGAACATTCTCTCTTGGAATGTCCGCGGTCTGGCGAACAAACCTACTATGAGGAGAATTACCAGCCTTAAGAAAACTCATAAGATCGACATACTTATTATCCTAGAACCCAAAATACCCCACCAGAGGCTCAAATCCATTCAACTGCAGTTAGGCTTTCCCTCAGCCATTGCCGGCAGTCACGACATATGGATCCTCTGTTACAAGGCCATCAAAGTCAGAGTCATCCAAGATTCCAGGCAAGCCCTTTTTTGCTGGATCGAACATCCTTTGATTCCCAAACATGCGATCCTTTCAGCGGTCTACGGTAGCTGTGACATCACAGAGCTCAGACAGCTATGGAACGACCTTCTGGACACCAATCACCACAACCAACACCTCCCTTGGCTTTGCATAGGGGACTTCAACGCTATTACTTGCAGAGAAGAGAAGCTTGGAGGACGGCCTCCCCCCTCTTCGCCATGCAAGATTTCAAAAACTTCATCTTCAATTCTCACCTCACCCCCACCATTCACCGGCAACTCCTTCACCTGGTGTAACATGCAGGAAGGTAACCGCTGGCAAGTCTCCTGCCTCGATAGGGCATTAACGAACGCCCAGTGGCTGGGTTTGAGAACCACCTCCAAGCTTTCTCACCTTAATGCCACCGAATCCGATCACGCCCCCTGATGGTTGGTATCACTAGCACTTCCAACTAGGTCAGAAAGGGCTTCCACTTGCAGGACTTCTGGAGCAACACCCCCAATTTTTGGGGGTAGTCTCGGAAGCTTGGAACAACGCTGACTCTCTAGATCCCCTCCAACAGATAGCCTACAAGCTCCAGGCCACGAGGAAAGCTCTAGCCGCTTGGAGTAAACAAGCTTATGGAGATATCTTCCAAGCCATCCATCAGGCAGAAGATGATGTGACACGGGCCGAAGCCAGATACATGACCGATTGTTCGTCGGCTTCCAGGCAGGCTCTTAATCTCACCAAAGCCATTATCAAATTTAGGCTAAAAATTAAGATCAAATTTTGGAAGCAGAAAGCTAGGATCAAATGGGACAGCAACAAAAACTCCAGCTTCTTCCACGCTTGTGTGAATGGGCTCAGACAAAATCTCACTCTCTATCAGAATGTCGCTGACAATGGTACCAGCATCAGTGATCAAAAGG
>JANAVB010012598.1:6905036-7250036 GCA_029216955.1 Iris pallida | reverse complement strand
TGGAAAACTTTAATGCTTTCTCCTTGTCACCCCCATTTTTCGTTCTACGTATTTCCAATATACGTATACGGAATCCTGACATGTATTTTTATTTTCCTGCCTGGCTAGCTAATTTCAGTTTAATCATGATTAGGTTCATCATGGCATGTAATGGTTTAACTTGGTTTATTTTAGGTTGGCTTGGTTTATTTTTTTTGGTTCATCATGTTAAACCTACCACCATCCCTCTTTATAACCCACCTAACTTTTCTCTCTCCTCCACTTTTCCATTAACTCTTCTTCCTTCTCCATTAAACCCACCACCAACCAAGAACACCCCTTAGGCAAGTGCAACTTGCTTCCACAAGAGAGCCCATTTTTATTGTTCCATTAGCTTCTCCTCATGTTTCTAAGACACATTAGAACTTGTTATTTTCCATTTTGAGGCTTTAATTTTTGTAGATCTAGAAATTAGTTATTTTCATATTTTGGTGGTTTTGATCTATCAAACTTCTTTGTTTTCAAATTTTGATGGTTCCATGTTGTAGAGAATTTTATTCTACCTAATGTTGACCTTTAAAAAGTTGGATTGGACTTGTTTTGACCAAGTTATGGACTTTTGAAGCTTTGGGTTCAAACCATGGAGTTCTTGCTAATTGGAGAAGACAGTGAGCAGTGTGCACGAGCTTTTTAGCTTGTGCCATTGAGTTGCGCGTGCTCTTTAGCGCAGCACAGTCTGACTCATATGCTGTCTTGAAGAGGAGTCGTATGGACCTCATACGCTGTCTTGATAAGGGGTTGTATGGAGTACATACGTTGCCTTGAAGAGGAGTCGTATGGAATCCATACGCTGCCTTTTGGAGACGTATGTCTTGCATACGCTGACTTGGGTGACAAGGAGTCGTATGGACCTCATATGCTGCCTTGATGAGGAGTCGTACGGACCTCATACGCTGCCTTGAAGAGGAGTCGTATGGAGTCCATACGCTGCCTTTTGGAGACGTATGTCTAGCATACGCTGACTTGAGCGCAGTCTGACTTGAACGCAACCTGACTTGAGCGCAGCCTAACTTGAGCGCAGCCTTACTTGAGCGCAGCCTGACTTGAGCGCAGCCTGACTTGAGCGCAGCTTGACTTGAGCGCAGCCTAACTTGAGCGCAGCCTAACTTGAGCGCAGCCTGACTTGAGCGCAGTCTGACTCAGGCGCAACCAGATGTTTAGGCACAACTGGACCTGACCTTACTTGCCTTAGCGCAACCTGTTACCCTGGCGCAACTTGGCTAATGCCACTTGTTGGCCATAGTACCCCTTGCTCCCCCCTTGGGCGCATTATGTCCCCAACTTGGCTAATGCCACATGATGTAAACTCGACATGAACCCGATGTGATCATGACATTATTTATGAATGTTAATCGGAACAAGGCTTAGTGATGGAATTGCATGATTAGTGACCCGTCGTGGTGCACTCTTGACAAGTAATTTGATATGATAATTCTTGATGGTAGTCCGTTGTGATGCACCCTTGCCTTGATAAGTAATCTTGATAAGCAACCCGACATGATAACCTTGATACGCTGTTGCGACAGCTAACCTGACATGCTAAGTGAATTCTTGACACCGTAGGTGATTATATTGAATATGCTTGTATAAGCAACCAGTCTTGTCTCGCATCATGTCTAGGACATATATCCCTGGTTACCACGGTCAGGGATTCATACCGAATCTGACTAGGTTAATGACTAGATTGATCAAGTAGAGCATATAGAGAGGTATTCCGGCTACAAGCAATCCCATTATCTGGGCACCTTCCTTGATGGACTTGTAGCCTACCGACGAGTAGGGCACATTTCCAGCTCACTGTTATGTGGGGCACTACATAAAATGATTACTATGCACACTGTCATGTATTGCATCCAAGTCACCTAACAAGGCATGATAACTCTAAGCTTGAATCTTGCGTCTGGATAACCTGGATAGTCTGCAGGGCTTGTGGCCGTAGGCGTACCTTATTGCATCTTGCTAGTAACTAAGCTTGTGATAACCCTAGTTAGTTAAGTATCAAGCCGTACTCTTTGCTTGGCCGTGAATGATGGATGGAGTCCTATCTTGTCTAGTCTTGCCTAGATCCAGCGCAAGGATATCTCCGGACATGCTTGTTTATGCTTTACTTTATCGATAATTGGTTCGAGGCTAAGTTTTGTTCAGGTGAAGGGTTACAATCCTGGTCCTTGTTTGGTTTACGGGTTGTAACTTGGTTACCGGAATAGTCCTTTAGTTATCTTATCATTTATCATCATGTTTTCTTTAACTCATGTCTTATGTTATTTAACCTATGATTTATGTGCTGACATGCTGGTTTTAGTTCTTAAGTGAAGCCTCTTTTGTGGCACTTGCTCTTTCTGGGGTCGGACCCAGCTGGTTTTGTATGGCCAGATTTCGGAGCAGCTACCGAGGATCCCCCAACTTTTCTGCCAGATGGTGAACACTAGAAGGAATCCCGGCAACGAGTGGGTTTTTATTTTGCTCTCCCACTCCCTTGTAAAAATATTCTTTTGAGGCGTTTAGCCGCCGAGCAAGTGTTAGCTCGTTTGCAACTTTACTTACTGTCTGCCTACGGGCTGTAGCATGATTGACAAATCCTAGGGTTGATCATGTATGACTTAAACTCTTACTAGTCTTCGTATTTTGTATGACTGGCTTCATGATCATCTGAATATGTAATGTATGGGATGCCTTACTTTGTATGTCTGATGATCTACCATCTTGTTATATCTACTCGCTTGCTTAAGATTGAGACACGAGGCTTGTTATTGACCTTAAGGGACAGATGGCTCGTAGTAAACCCTCATGAATCTAAACAGCCGTGACCGTATTGAGTGGTGAGATTTACTTCAATATACGTAGCTGGCTGTGTTTGTCCCCCGCTCTCAAGTATTCTGGTTCTGGGGCGTGACACGGTTTAAGTGGTGGCCCATGCAGGTCTTGTAAATCAAGATGTGTGAGGGTTTACCGGATAGATGTCTCAATCAGCACTCGTCCTTGATCTCTACTCGTGCCTTCTGATCTTTCAGAATCCTTGACCTGATCACATGTTTGTGTCCTCAATCTATCATGGTCCTTTCTTATTTTTCCCCATGTCGTTTCTTCAGTGACATTGTTCCTGGTCCTACCGATCAGCAAGGCGGAGCACCTCCAGTGGACCAGCAGCAACCTGGAGACCAAGCCCAGCACTCTGGAGTGGCCTCCCGAGTCATGCATTCCGGGGATCCGTAGCCCCCAATTCAGCCAGTCCAGCCTGCAGAGCCTGACGATGGCACCTTGGTGGGTCTCATCAGGACATTGCTTGCGTCTCAAGATCGTCGGGGCGATGCCTTGCACCAGGCAGTACAAGATGCCATGGACCGTGTTGGTTATCAAGGGAACAGTGCGGCTAGCAGTTTCAAGCGCCTCAACCCTCCCTTCTTTGATGGGAGTGAAGACGCTATTGCAGCTGATGTGTGGCTCCAGGACATTGAGATTATCTTAGATGCAGCCAAGACAACAGAAGGAGAGAAGGTAGCTGTGGTGCGCCAACAGTTATTGGACCTAGCCCGCACCTGGTGGGCGATGATAGCAGTTGGTTTGGCAACGCCTGTCCCGTGGGCGGTATTTAGTGAGAAGTTTCAGATCAAGTACTTCGATGCTGTGGCTCGACATGACTTACAGACGAAGTTTACCAATCTCAGGCAGATGTGCAGGACGGTCGATGGATATGCGGTCGAGTTTTCAAGACTGGGTCGGTTTGCTCCCACTTTGGTGGCAACCGAGTTTGATCGAGCGCAGCGGTTCCAGCAGGGACTCCACCTAGAGATCATTCTAGCAGTGGAGCAGTTTGAGCATCAGACCTTTGATGCTATTTTGCGGGCAGATAAGAGGCATGAGTATACCTCGCAGAGAATTGTAGACAGAACTGGAGGGCGGAAGCGGTCCCGTGGTCAGATGATCCAACCTTCAGCTCCAGCCCCGGCAGCTAGGGCCTTGACCATTGGAGCTCCAAGGAGGGCAGCATCAGTTACGTCGGTTCAGCATTCGACTCCGACGTATCCTCAGCAGCAGAAGTGGAGGCAGTCTTCCACAATGGGCTGCACTCATTGTGGGAAGCCAGGGCATGTAGTGTCAGAATGTCGCCGAGCACAAGGATTGTGTTTGGCTTGTGGGGCACCGGATCACATGATATGGTCCTACCCACAGAGAGCCGATTCATCCTCATCGGCCCAGACTAGTCCCTCAGTGAGGGGACCAGCACCAGTGCAGCAGCAGCAGTATCAGCCTCCGAGACCATTACCGCCTCAGGCTCAGGCATTCCAGCAGCAGCGACCGCAACAGTATGCCCAGGTCCAAGCTCAGGTTCAGAACCGCCAGAGAGGTTTCCAGCAGAGAGGACCAGTACCCAGAGGGCACGGTCAAGCGATGGCTTTGACCGTAGAGGAGGAGTTGGCATCAGGTGAGGTGGTGGCAGGTACCATTCTCGTCAACTCTTTTCCTGCATCAGTATTATTTGATTCAGGTACATCATATTCATTTATGTCTGCACGATTCGCGACACGGATAGGACTGGAGCCCGAGTCATTATCAGTAAGGCTCAATATACTTACTGGTAACGGACTTGGGGGTGTAGATAGGGTGTTTTCCTCGTGCCGAATCGTAGTTAGCGGTAGAGAGTTTCCTGCTAGGTTGATAGAGTTCCCAATGGCCGATTATAATGTAGTCCTAGGAATGGATTGGTTGAGGTACCAGTATGCTAGAATAGATTGCCATGTCGGCAAGATTATTTTTAGTATTCCCGGTGAGCCAGAGTTTTCCTTTTCTCGAGGCGGAGTAGAACCTTTTTCCCCAGCATTGCGGATGACCGTTGCAGCAGCAGTTCTGTTTCCCAGAGTTGTAGAAGAGTTTCCTGACGTATTTCCTGTAGAGCTTCCAGGCATGCCCCCAGAGCGAGAGATAGAGTTCACTATCGACTTGATTCCAGGGACGGCACCAGTATCAGAAAGAGCCTATAGGATGGCACCATCAGAGTTGGAGGTCCTGTACAAGATGATTGAAGAACTTAGAACCAAGGGATTTATTCGTGCTAGCGGATCACCTTGGGGAGCTCCGATGCTTCTTGTGAAGAAGAAGGATGGTACGTCAAGATTATGTGTTGATTATCGTACCTTGAACTCTGTAACAATTAAGAACAGATACCTTTACCAAGGATAGATGATTTATTTGATCAGCTCAGGGGAGCGGCAGTATTCTCGAAGATTGACTTGCAGTCAGGGTACCATCAGATCAGAGTCAGAGAGCAGGACATCCCGAAGACAGCATTCAGATTGAGGTATGGACATTAGGAGTTCCTTGTTATGCTATTTGGAGCGACCAATGCGCCGACCGTATTCATGGACCTCATGAATCGTATCTTCATGCCCTATTTGGACCAGTTCGTGATAGTGTTCATAGACGACATCTTAGTCTATAGTGAGAACGAGGCAGAGCATGAGCAGCATCTTCGTGTAGTTCTTCAGATTCTCAGGGAGCACCAGTTGTATGCGAAGTTCAATAAGTGTGAGTTTTGGTTGGATCGTATCTCGTACTTGGGTCATATCATCACCAGAGGTGGAGTGGAAGTTGATCCCCAGAAGATAGTGGCTATAGAGACAAGGCCAGTACCTAGCACCGTTGTAGAAGTTCGGAGTTTCCTCGGATTGGCCGGCTATTATCGACGTTTTGTGTCAGACTTTGCTCGAATTTCAGCACCACTGACGCAGTTGACCCGTAAGGATGTGCAGTTTGCTAGGACAGCAGAGTGTCAGAGTTCATTTGAGAAGTTGAAGCAGAGATTGATGACGGCCCCCATTCTCACGCTTCCCGACGGGACAAAAAGATTTTCAGTTTATTGCGACACATCCGGCAAGGGATTAGGATGTGTCTTGATGCAGCATGGTAAGGTAGTCGCTTATGCATCACGTCAACTTCGTGACCATGAGAGGAATTACCCAACCCATGACCTGGAGTTAGCAGTCGTAGTTTTTGCATTAAAACTTTGGAGACATTATTTGTATGGAAATCGGGTAGAGATTTTCACCGACCACAAGAGTCTGAAGTATGTGTTTACCCAGAAGGATCTTAATATGTGTCAGAGGAGATAGCTAGAGCTACTTGTGGATTATGATATCAGCTTGCAGTATCATCCTGGGAAGGCCAACGTGGTAGCAGATGCATTGAGCAGGAGAGCCGGAGTTTATTTTCTAACGGCACAGCCAGAGTTGTTAGCATATCTTCAGAAGATGGGTATTGAAATTGTTCTTCCTTCCAGTGTGGTATTGATGGCTAGTATGCAAGTTCAGTCCAGTATAGTTGAGAGGATCAAGTTAGCTCAGTCCACGGACTCTAAGCTTCAACGGCTTAGGGCAGAATGTGTAGCAGGGCGAAGACCAGAGTTATGTGTTCATAAGGATGGTACACTCCAACATGGGAGACGTCTTTGTGTACCCAGTGGTGATATCAGACAGGAGATCATGGCAGAGGCTCACAGTTCTCAGTATTCAATTCATCCCGGTGGTACGAAGATGTATCGTGATATTCGGCAGTATTTTTGGTGGAATGGCATGAAGATGGAGATAGCCCGGTTTGTCTCTCGTTGTTTAGTTTGTCAACAAGTTAAGGCCGAACATCAGAGACTAGCTGGACTTCTTCAACCTTTACCGATCCCGGAATAGAAATGGAAGCACATTACCATGGATTTTGTAACTGGATTACCTAGATCCCCAGCTGGGAGAGATGCCATCTGGGTTATAGTTGATCATCTCACGAAGGTAGCTCATTTTCTTTCTTTCAGAATCGGTCAGTCGACGAATCAACTTGCAGAGATGTACCTCAAGCAGTTAGTCAGATTGTATGGAGTGCCAGTCAGTATTGTGTCCGACAGAGATTCAAGATTCACCTCGCACTTTTGGCGGAGTCTTCAAGAGAGTTTGGGGACTCATCTCAAGTTCAGTTCAGCCTACCATCCGCAGACAGATGGTCAGTCAGAACGTACTATCCAGACTCTTGAAGACATGCTGCGGTCATGTACACTCGACTTCGGTGGTTCGTGGGAAGATCACCTGTATCTCGTAGAGTTCTCGTACAATAACAGTTTCCAGGCTAGTATCCAGATGGCACCTTTCGAGACCTTGTATGGCAGGAAGTGCAGATCTCCTTTAGCTTGGGACGATATCGGTGAGAGGCAAATGCTTGGACCAGAGATGGTGACGCAGACTATTGAGGTGGTCAGACAAGTCAGAGATCATCTTCGAGTTGCCCAAGATCGCCAGCGTCATTGGACCGATTCTCATCGGCGTCCCCTTGAATTTTTTGTCGACGACCACGTATTCCTTAGGGTCTTGCCTACCCATGGCGTCATTCGATTCGGCGTGCGGGGAAAGCTCATTCCTAGGTATATAGGGCCGTTTGATATTCTAGAGCGAGTAGGTGATGTATCCTATCGTCTCGCTCTTTTGCCGTCGTTACGTGAGGTACATGATGTCTTCCATGTATCCCAATTACGACGGTATATCCCGGATCCGAGTCACGTTCTTGATCATTCGGAATTGGTTGTTGGCACCAACCTTTCGTATGAGGAGAGACCCGTATCCATATTGGACCGGAGGGAGAAGATACTCAAGAATAAGACTATCAAGTTAGTCTGTGTTGCTTGGGGTCATCACTCTTTGGATGAGTCAACATGGGAGCGTGAGGATGATATCCGATCGCGATATCCCGACCTGTTTGACTCGTAAGGTATAATGTCTTTCTTATGCCTTATGCTTAAGTTCCTTGCTTGCATGAATGATTGCTTGATTGACTGCTAGTCATATATTGTCTGCAATTGATATAGCTTGCTCGACATCTCTAGCCTCTTGATTAAATTCCGAGAACGAAATTCTTTTAAGGTGGGTAGAGTTGTCACCCCCGTTTTTCGTTCTACGTATTTCTAATATATGTATACGGAATCCTGACATGTATTTTTATTTTCCTGCCTAGCTAGCTAATTTCAGTTTAATCATGATTAGGTTTATCATGGCATGTAATGGTTTAACTTGGTTTATTTTGGGTTGGCTTGGTTTATTTTTTTGGTTCATCATGTTAAACCCACCACCATCCCTCTTTATAACCCACCAAACTTTTCTCTCTCCTCCACTTTCCCATTAACTCTTCTTCCTTCTCCATTAAAGCCACCACCAACCAAGAACACCCCTTAGGCAAGTGCAACTTGCTTCCATAAGAGAGCCCATTTTTATTGTTCTATTAGCTTCTCCTCATGTTTCTAAGACACATTAGAACTTATCATTTTCCATTTTGAGGCTTTAATTTTTGTAGATCTAGAAATTAGTTATTTTCGGATTTTGGTGGTTTTGATCTATCAAACTTCTTTGTTTTCAAGTTTTGATGGTTCCATATTGTAGAGAATTTTATTCTACCCAATTTTGACCTTTGAAACGTTGGATTTGGACTTGTTTTGACCAAGTTATGGACTTTTGAAGCTTTGGGTTCAAACCATGGACTTCTTGCTAATTGGAGAAGACAGTGAGCAGTATGCACGAGCTTTTTAGCTTGTGCCACTGAGTTGCACACGCTCTTTAGCGCAGCGCAGTCTGACTCATACGCTGCCTTGAAGAGGAGTCGTATGGACCTCATATGCTGCCTTGATGAGGGGTTGTATGGAGTTCATACGCTGCCTTGAAGAGGAGTCGTATGGAATCCATACGCTGCCTTTTGGAGACGTATGTCTTACATATGCTGACTTGGGTGACAATGAGTCGTATGGACCTCATATACTGCCTTGATGAGGAGTCGTATGGACCTCATACGCTGCCTTGAAGAGGAGTCGTATGGAGTCCATACGCTGCCTTTTGGAGACGTATGTCTAGCATACGCTGACTTGAGCGCAGCCTGACTTGAGCGCAGCCTGACTTGAGCGCAGCCTGACTTGAGCGCAGCCTGACTTGAGCGCAGTCTGACTCAGGCACAACCTGATGTTTAGGCGCAACTGGACCTGACCTTACTTGCCTTGGCACAACCTGTTACCCTGGCGCAACTTGGCTAATGCCACTTGTTGGCCATAGTACCCCTTGCTTCCCTTTTGGACGCATTATGTCCCTATATTCCTTTTTTTATGATTTTTGCACCCATTTTATATCCTTACGCCTTTTGATGTAAACTCGACATGAACCCGATGTGATCATGACATTATTTATGAATGTTAATCGGAACAAGGCTTAGTGATAGAATTGCATGATTAGTAACCCGCCGTGGTGCACTCTTGACAAGTAATTTGACATGATAATTCTTGATGGTGGTCCGTTGTGACGCACCCTTGCCTTGATAAGTAATCTTGATAAGCAACCCGACATGATAACCTTGATACGCTGTTGCGACGGCTAACCTGACATGCTAAGTAAATTCTTGACACCGTGGGTGATTGTATTGAATATGCTTGTATAAGCAACCAGTCTTATCTCGCATCATGTCTAGGACATGTATCCCTGGTTACCACGGTCAGGGATTCATACCGAATCTGACTAGGTTAATGACTAGATTGATCAAGTAGAGCATATAGAGAGGTATTCCGGCGACAAGCAATCCCGTTATCTGGGCGCCTTCCTTGATGGACTTGTAGCCTACCGACGAGTAGGGCACATTTCCAGCTCACTATTATGTGGGGCACTACATGAAACGATTACTATGCACACTGTCATGTGTTGCATCCAAGTCACCTAACAAGGCATGATAACTCTAAGCTTGAACCTTGCGTCTGGATAACCTGGATAGTCTGCAGGGCTTGTGGCCGTAGGCGTACCTCATTGCATCTTGCTAGTAACTAAGCTTGTGATAACCCTAGTTAGTTAAGTATCAAGCCGTACTCTTTGCTTGGCCGTGAATAATGGATGGAGTCCTATCTTGTCTAGTCTTGCCTAGATCCAGCACAAGGATATCTCCGGACATGCTTGTTTATTCTTTACTTTATCGATAATTGGTTCGAGGCTAAGTTCTGTTCAGGTGAAGGGTTACAACCCCGGTCCTTGTTTGGTTTACGGGTTGTAACTTGGTTACCGAAATAGTCCTTTAGTTATCTTATCGTTTATCATCATGTTTTCTTTAACTCATGTCTTATGTTATTTCACCTATGATTTATGTGCTGACATGCTGGTTTTAGTTCTTAAGTGAAGCCTCCTTTGTGGAACTTGCTCTTTCTGGGGTCTGACCCAGCTGGTTTTGTATGGCCAAATTTCGGAGCAGCTACCGAGGATCCCCCAACTTTTCTGTCAGATGGTGAACACTAGAAGGAATCCCGGCAACGAGTGGGTTTTTATTTTTCTCTCCCACTCCCTTGTAAAAATATTCTTTTGAGGCGTTTAGCCACCGAGCAAGTGTTAGCTCGTTTGCAACTTTACTTACTGTCTGCCTATGGGCTGTAGCATGATTGACAAATCCTAGGGTTGATTATGTATGACTTAAACTCTTGCTAGTCTTCACATTTTGTATGACTGGCTTCATGATCATCTGAATATGTAATGTATGGGACGCCTTACTTTGTATGTCTGATGATCTACCTTCTTGTTATATCTACTCGCTTGCTTAAGATTGAGACACTAGGCTTGTTATTGACCTTAAGAGACTGATGGCTCGTAGTAAACCCTCATGTATCTAGACAGCCATGACCGTATTGAGTGGTGAGATTCACTTCAATATACGTAGCTGGCTGTGTTTGTCCCCCGCTCTCCAGTATTCTGGTTCTGGGGCATGACACTCCTCAATACTGAATTTTGTAAGTTAGAAAAGTATGATGGAGAGAATTATCAAGTTTGGAAGAGGAAGGTTTATCTCACTCTTCAAATCAGAGACGTTGATCACGTGCTTCTTGAAGAGGAACCTACTGTTCCGATACTGGGTCTGCTGTCGTAATCACTGCGGCTACTAAAATTCAGGCCAAGTGGAGAAGGGAGAATAACATTTGCAGGCTGCTTATCCTGAATGCTATGGAGGATTCCCTAGCAGAATTATACAGTAAGAAGACTATTGCTCGAGACATATGGGAGTCTCTGGGGAAACTGTACGAAGAAGACAAAAACAGGACCAAGATATTTATGGTTGAAAAATATCACAAATGGCTCTTTGAGGACGAGAAGTCCATGCTGCCGCAGGTAAAGAAGTTCCTGAAGCTGCGATAGAAGCTGGAAGACGAGGCGATGCCCCTTCAAGATAAGTTTGTTGTTAGAGGGATTATCTCGAAGCTTCCCGCTGGGTGGAGCAAGTTTTATGCAATCATGCAAATGAAGAAGCTTGAGATCAGCCTTAAAGATCTCTTACAGGAAATTTATGTTGAGGACCAAATGCGGGCTCAACTGAAAGTGGACGCACTGTCCAAGCAATTGGCTAACGCCAATATTGTTCATTCGAGGGAACCAAGGGAAAAGCAGGCGGCTTTCCACAGTAAGAAGAAGGACCCTGACAATCTGAAAGTCAAGGGGACTTCCTTCAAGCAAAAGAAGCCAAAGTCCCATTTGGCTTGCTTTAAATGTGGCAAGAAGGGCCACTTCAAAAGTGAATGCAAATCCAAGGCCAAGCATTCAGAGCAAGGTGAGCCTAGTAAGGTCTCAATGATCACTGATGTTGTTGCTATGATTGTGCAGGTCACTGTGGTTGGGGCTAATTATGACTGGTGGGTAGACACTGGCGCCACCTGCCATGTCTGCTCCAGCAAGGAGTAGTTTACCACCTATACACCAACTTCTGAAGTGGTTATGGTGGCAAACCAGGCACAAGCTGAAGTTCTCGGGATCGGGACGATAGTTTTGAAGCTGACTTCGGGGAAGTCTCTGACGCTTCAAGGTGTGAAGCATGTACCTGCTAGTGCCAAGAACCTGATCTCGGGAGGCCTAGTCTGCAATATAGGCCTCAGGATGGACATCAATACTGACCAGATTGTCACCCTTATTTCCCGTATTTCCCGTATTTCGTATTTATACTCGTATCTGGATTTTGGCATGTATTTTTATTTTCTCAACTTGTAGAATTTTGGTATTTCTCGTATTTGGGTTTTTGGCTTGGCTCGGTTTTATTGGGTTGGTCTGGTTCGGTTTATGTGTTGGATCACCATAACCTATGCTACCCCCTCATCTCCACCACAACTCCCCCTCTTTATATCCCCACCTACCACTCTCTCTCCTCATAACTTCCACCATTAATTTCCTTCTTCTTCTTCTTCTCCTTCCTCCACAACTCTCTTAACCCTAGGCAAGTGCATCTTGCCACTACATGAGAACCCTCTTTTCTTTGTCCATTTGATAGATTAGGACATGGTGATCAACATTAGAACTAGGTGTTTTGTGATTTGAAGTCTCATTTGCTCTAGATCTAAGTTATTTCTATTTTTGGATTTTGCATGGTTTGATCTCTTTAAGTTGGATTTTCATGAGTTTTGGTGTTTCCAAGTGGGAGAGCATTCAATTCTACCCAAGTTGGAACTTTGGAAATCTGGATTTGGAGTTCGGATGGCCAAGTTATGATGCTTTGAAGCCTTGAGTTCAACCATGGTGTTCTTGCTGTTTGGAGAAGACAGTGAGCAGTGTGCAGAGCTATTTAACTCACGCACACTGAGCTACGTGCGCTCTTTAGCGCTGCGTATGCTACTTCCTTGAGCGTGCGTGACTTTTCACGTATGCTGCTTCCTTGAGCGTGCGTAACTTTTCACGTATGCTGCTTCCTTGAGCGTGCGTGACTTTTCACACAGCTGCTCCCCTGAGCGTGCGTGACTTTTACGTACACTGCTTCCTGTAGCGTGTGTGACTTTCACGTACACTGCCTCCCTTGAGCGTGCGTGACTTTCACGTACACTGCCTCCCTTGAGCGTGCGTGACTTTCACGTACACTGCTCCCTGTAGCGTGCGTGACTTTCACGTACACTGCCTCCCTTGAGCGTGCGTGACTTTCACGTACACTGCTTCCTGTAGCGTGCGTGACTTTCACGTACACTACTTCCTGTAGCATGCGTGACTTTCACGTACACTGCTTCCTTGAGCGTGCGTGACTTTTCACGCAGCTGCTCCCTTGAGCGTGCGTGACTTTCACGTACAGCTGCTCCCTTGAGCGTGCGTGACCTTCACGCAGCTGCTCCCTGTAGCGTGCGTGACTTTCACCTACGCTGCTCTCTAAGCATGCGTGACTTTTCGTACGCTGCTCCCCTGACCCCTTGCTTAACCCATTGGATCTTGGAGTTTTAGTTTTATTTCTTTAAGCTTGGCTCTTCTCTAACCCTGTCTTTTGATATTTTATTAGATATTTTATGCCCATTTTATGTCCTTACGCCTTTTGTCATGAACTTGATTTTACTTAATATGATTGGAATGACTATTGCACATGGCCTGGTATGACAAGGAACGAGCATAACATGACAGTGACCCGTAGTGGTGCACTCCCGACATGACCAACCTGACATGATAGTGGCCCGTCGTGGCGCACTCCTGACAAGTACCCTGACATGATTTATATTGATAACTTAACTTAACTTGCCTTGACACCGTGGGTGGTCCTTTCTTGCTTGATTGTTAAATCCACTTGTCCTGTCTTGCATCATGTCTAGGATGGGACTCCTGAGTACCACGGTCAGGAGTACCTACTAAAATGGATTAAGGTTAATAACTAGAATAACTCAGTAGTCATGAAGAGATTGACACAGCTACAGGCAATCCCGTTACCTGGGCGCTCTTGGGATCTGTAGCCTGCCGTCGAGTAGGGCACATTTCCAGCACACCGTCGCATGTTGCACCCTCTAAGTCACCTAAGGGTACATTTGTCTTCTGGACAATGTACCCACCTGAATTCAACCCTAATCTTTCGTCCTGGGTAGCCTGGATGGTCTGCAGGGCTTGTGGCTGTGGAACAATCTCACTTCATCTTGTTAGTAATTAGGCTTGTGATAACCCTAGTTAGTTAAAGTAGTAAGCCGTAGTATCTGCTTGGCCGTGATTGATTGAATGAGGTATAACCAGTTTAGCCATGTCTTGACCCAGTACAAGATTGCTTCCTGCCTTGATTTCTTACATTATTATCTTGTCGATAAATGGTGGAAAACCAAGTTCTGTTCCGATGAAGGGTTACAACCCCGATCCTTGTTTGGTTTACGGGTTGTAACCTGGCTGTCGGAATAGTCCCATGGTTATCTCGTCGTATATCACCCTGCCATGTTTTCATAAATTCTAGTTTTAAATATTATATCTTCTTGTGTTAATGCTGGCTTTTGTTCTTATTTCGTGGCCCCCTTGTGGCACTTGCTCTTTCTGGGGTTGACCCAGCTGGTTTTGTGTGGCCAGATTTCGGAGCAGCCCCCGAGGATCTACCAAGCTTCTAGCCCAATGGTGGCGACTAGAAGGAACCCGGGCTACGAGTGGGTTTTCTATTTTGTTTCGCTCACTCTATTGTAAAACTATTCTTTTGAGACGTTTAGCCGACGAGCACCTGTTAGCTCGATGCACTTTACTTACTGTCTGCCTACGGGCTGTAAACATGATTGACAAATCCTAGGGTTGATCATGTATGACTTAACTCTTGCTAGTCCTAGCATTTTGTACGACTAGCTTCATGATCAGCTGATATGTAATATTTGGGATGCCTTTTATTGTATATTTGGTGGTCAAACATCTTGTAATTATATTACTTGCGTGAGATTGAGACAATAGGCTTGACCATAAGAGACCGTTGGCTTGTAGTAAACCCTCATATTTTTAGACAGCCGTGACCGTATATCGAGGTGGTTTCCATTTCAATATACGTAGCTGGCTGTGTCTGTCCCCGCTCTCCAGTATTCTGGTTCTGGGGCGTGACACAGATGGTGATGTCTATTAAGGGAATATATTTCCGAAAAGCTTTTTATACCGAAGGAATGTTCAAAATTTAGCTTGTAAACCAGTCCAATGTAATTAATGCAATTACTCCTTCTGCTTATGCTCTTGAGTTATGGCATAATAGGCTAGGACATGTTCATTGTAAACAAATAAACATAATATCTAGTCTAGGACTTATCTCCAAGTGTGGGGGTAAGGTAGAGAAATGTGAAGTTTGTGCTCAAACGAAGATCACAAGGAAACCCTTTACTCGGATTTATCGAAGTACAGATCTTCTGGAGTTGGTACACTCTGATATCTGTGACTTCAAACAATTCTCTACAAAGGCCGGGATGAAGTATTTCATAACCTTCATCGATGACTTCTCAAAGTATGCGTTCATCTACTTACTGAAGGCTAAAGACGAAGCATTCGAGAAGTTTAATGAGTTCAGAGCCGAAGCTAAGCGGCAGACTGGACAACAACTCAAAAGAATAAGAAGTGATCGAGGTGGAGAGTACAGGTCTCATAAATTTGCATCGTTCTGCAAAGAATATGGAATTGTCAATAAGACTACGGCTCCGTACTCTCCTAATCAAATGGAGTAGCAGAGAGGAAGAACAGAATGTTAACATAAATGATTAACTCAATGCTGTTGACTGTGGGTCTTCTAAAGTGCTATTGGGAAGAACCTGTATTGATGACCACTTTTATTCTAAATAGAGTTCCTCATGCAACTTCAGACATTACTCCTCATGAACTATGGTTCAAGCTTAGACCTAACTTGAATGTCATTCGAGTGTGGGGGTGTCTGGCATATGTTAAGCTTCCAGATCTGAAGATTCAGAAGCTTGGGACAAGGACTACAAAGACGATCTTCTTGGGGTATGCCGAGAAGAGTGATGCTCAGAGATTTCTTGATATTGAGTCAAATCATATCATTGAATCTCGCAACGCAGAATATTTTAAAGATAAATTTGCAAGGCACAAGAATATTGTTCTTGTGGATATATCGGAGAACAATGTGGTTTTCAATGAAGAAGTAGTCCAAGAAGATGTTGTTGTTGAAACAACGGTTGAACCAGATCTTGCTAAGCCGTCAGCTAAGTGTGTGAGGAGGTCGAAGGACTTCGAAAATGACTTTGTCACCTATCGTGTGGAAGCAGATCCGCTTACCTATGATGAGGCGATGAAGACCAGAGATGCAATTTTCTGGAAGGAGGTGATTGACAATGAAATTGATTCCATCGCCTCAAATAACACTTGGGTGTTGGTTGATCTTCCTAAAGGAGCGAAACCTATCAGATGCAAATGGATCTTCAAGAAGAAGATGAAAGCAGACGAAACTATTGACAAGTTCAAGGCTAGGTTGGTAGCCAAGGGATTTTCTCAGAAGCAGGGGATTGACTACTTCGACACGTATGCTCCAGTAGCCTGGATGACTACCATCAGAATGTTGGTTGCTCTCGCAGCAATACATAAGATGGTGATACATCAGATGGATGTGAAAATGGCTTTCTTAAATGGCGAGCTGACCGAAGAGATTTACATACAATAGCTAGAGGGATTTTTCGTCAAGGGTCTTGAAGACAAAGTCTATAAGTTGGTGAAATCCTTGTACGGTCTTAAACAGGCTCCCAAGATGTGGCATGAGAAATTTGACAAGGTTATAAGGTCAAATGGCTACATGGTCAGCGAGACGGACAAGTGTGTTTACACGAAGTTTGCTGATGGAAGAGGTATAATCGTTTGTCTGTACGTGGACGACATGCTGATCCTAGGTACGGATATGGGCTGTGTCACGGAGACAAAAAAGTTTATCTCGAACAAGTTCAGTATGAAGGACTTGGGGGAAGCTGATGTGATCTTAGGAATTAAGATCATCTGGACAAACACTGGACTAGCGCTGTCACAGTCTCATTATGTTGAGAAGATGATCATTCGTTACGGGTATCAGGATCTTCCAGAGATCGATACGCCGTACATGTGTGATCTGAAGCTGAAGCCTAATTCAAGGAAAAGCGTCAAGCAACTGGAGTATACAAGCATAATCGGAAGTTTGATGTATGCTACTACTGCCATAAGGCCTGACATAGCTTTCGCCATGGGAATGCTGAGTCGTTTTACGAGCAACCCAGGCATTGAGCACTGGAAAGCTGTGAAACGGGTTATGAGATATCTCAAGAAGACTCAGACATATGTACTGCACTACAACGGAGATCCGTCGGTAATAGAAGGCTTCAGTGATGCCAACTAGTGCTCAGAAGTGGAGAGCGAGAGGTCCATACGTGGATATATTTTTACAATAGGTGGAGCTGCTATATTGTAGAAATCGAAGAAGCATACTATGATCTCGCGGTCATCCATGGAATCTGAGTTCTTTGCACTTGATACCGTAGCCGAGGAAGTAAAATGGCTTCGGAAGCTCATGTATGATCTTTCACTGGTTGGAGCGCAAATACCGACGATACCGATATACTGTGACAACCAGGCAACTGCGGCGGGTGGCATCAAATGACCTCTTCAACGGAAAGAATAGGACTGTGCGGTTGAAGCACATGGCAGTACACGATCTCATCAAGAGGGATATTATTACAGTGATAGATGTACAGAGTCAGAAGAACCTGACGGATCCATTCACCAAAGGCCTCAAGCACCAGCTGGTCGATGACACAACTTGTAAAATAGGCTTGAAGGCATTCTGATATTGTATTATTGCAATCCTACCATAAAGTTTTATGCTATTAGTTCAAAGAGAAATCTACTAGGCATCTAGCTTTTGGTTCAAGAAAGGACCATTAATCGGAAAAAATATCAGAAACGGTGGGTACATGTCCTATTGGGCATGGAGAGGTTACGGACCTACAACCACTATTGTTTACTGTTGTTTTCTGCGAAAAATGGATCATGTGGGAAGGTTGGCTTAAACGCCTTAATGAGTTCTCAGGCAGAGTGAATGTCTGGTGTACTTTACAGGAAGCATGGCAGAGAAACACTACAAGGAGTGAAACTCCATGCTACAGTGGGGTGACTCCACTATGAGGTTCCCGAAAGGGGAAATGCCTCGGCTATGCGAGCCAAGTCACAACGGCATAGCACCGCAAATAGGCAGGTAGCCTAATACTATATGTTGAAATAAATAAGGGAGTAGTCAGCACTACAAAGAGGAGGAGTTCCTCATGTTATAGTGGCACGACACCACGATGAGGTACCCAGTTAGGGATAAAGCCTCGGCCTTGCAAGCTATGTCGTTGCGGCGTAACACCGCAAGGGAGCCTAAGGCTTCATGCTGGATAGTATGGTACTACAAAGAAGCGGTGACCTCATGCTATAGTAGTGTGACACTACAATGAGGTTCCCAATATGGGGTAAGGCCTCGACTTTAGGCCATGTCATAGCGGCGTAACACCGCAAGGGAAGCACAAAGAGCTTCAAGCCGTGTCTCTTTAACAAAGAACTCACCTATAGTGTATGGACAAAGTGATATCAGGCCGTCTCTTGAGGGTAAACTTGTAGACGCCCAAAATTATACACTGAAACCAGATTGGCACATGGCCTTTAATGTGTAGCCAGAAGCACATGCAACAATATTATGTGAGTGGGAAGAATTTAAGCTATGGTACATAATTCAAGGCTTAGTCCATTCTTGTATTATAGTCTATTGTTTGACCCATGCGGGAAGATTCAAGTCGTCAGTGACATCTCTCATAATGCATGATGGACAGTTACTATGGGGAACACTTATACCCATATACAGAGATATGTGAGGGATTGTTAGGTTTTGGCCTTTTTAGTTTTGGAACTTTAGTCCTACATCGGCTAGGCCAAAGGAGTTGTATCTCTATATATTAGCTATGTTATTTTAGAGATGCACATGTGGTGTAGAGGAGCACATGGGTGTGCCATGTGGGATTATTTTTCTAATGGAAAAAAGGCTAAATCAACAATTGAAAGTATTCATGCTTTTTGCTCTTGGAAAATTTATTTCCATTTGGAGCTAAGCCCCGTGGGGGCTTAGCGACTCGGACTCGGACACAGGCTCGGGCTCATGGGCTCATAAGGCATAATATGGCATTTTGTTGGCACACTTTGCACTTAGCACGTCAGCATCATCGCTAGGCGCATAGTGCGCTTAAGTTGTGCTCGTTGCGCGAGCTACTTGCGCAGCCGGTTGAGCTACCAGGTTACGCGGCCCGGTTGCGTGGCTCTGGTTGCACGGCCAGGTGCATGAGCCAGGTTACACGCCCAGGTTGCATGGCCCAGGTTGCACGGCCAGGTGTACGCCCAGTTGTGCGCACAGATGCGCGTCCAGTGTGCACACAGGTGTGCGCCCAGTTGCGCGTGTGGCACATGGTGCATAGGGGACACAGGGCACGCAGGTGGCACAAGTGTCTCAGTGGGCATTTTGTGCACGGTGTGCAAGGAGCGTGGGGTACGCGAGTGGCACAACTTGCTACAGATCGTGCCTGTGCATGATTTGTACGGTTACTGCACGTTCGGAGTAGTTTTTACCACGTCCCGAACATTATGCAAATCGGGCAGTTGCCACTCAGGCCTATATAAGGGCTTTTCTCTCCACATGACATATATAGAAGAGTACACAGAAAGTTAAAAAAAGTTTACAAGTGTTTTTTAACACAAGTAAACAGAGGCTGTGAGAGAGAAGAGAAGCTTTGCACCAGCGTTGCTTTTGCACGGGAGTCCGTATATGATCCGAGGAGTCAGAAGAGCAGGAGTGATCTAAAGTTCTCTGACGAACTTGCTGGTTCCTGGAAGCTATTCGTGTAGGGCGAATATAGTTTTGAGCAACGGTGATCATTCATCCCAGCAGGAGTTCTTCCATCTTTCGCCTGTCATCTTGCTGCTGCTGTTAACATTTCGATTCGTACCTTCTGTTTAGAAGTGCTACTGTCGTTTGCTACTGTTACGAAATCTCTTTAGATTATCATAATCCAGAATACTCCTAGGATCTTTCTTGTGCACCTTCTTTGAAGTGTTGCGTTGAAACGTTATCTTTACAATTGTTTCATATTCTCAGTTTTTCATCGAAAATTGTGTCCCGGCACTAACTTCTTCTTCCTCGGTCAGCCTAAACCCTAGCCGCCTATCTTTTTCCTCGGGTCACCCCAAACCTTAGCCAACGCTTCCTCTATCTCCATCTTCTCAACAAAACCACTAGCTGCCGCCATGTCGACCCCGCCTGGGCATGCGTCACTTTTACCCCTTCGACTCCATCGTCTCCGCCATCAGCTCCCAACCGGCGTTGCACTGTCGCCGTCGAAGTCGGAGTGTCACCCCCTCCACTACATGTGCAACGAAGCTCTACGGTGCTACACCCTACCCAACACTTCTCTCTCCACCATTGGCCACTCCCGCCGGGCCCTCCTCTTCCTCCACCTCGGTGAGTTCTCGCCATGTGTTCCTATCACATATGCAAACCTACATAACTAGCACCCAAGGAATGGATGTTAGTATAATACTCATGATTTCCTCATGTAAACTTTCTTTCTTCCATGTGTGTGGTATTGAGGCATGTAAGGAAGAGGTGAGGTAGGGCACTGTGTAAAGAACTTGGGTTAGTCTATTTAATGTGTACTTTAGTGGTACGGTGTGTAGGGACAAGTAGCTAATTTACAAGGTGCATAGGTACTACGTTGTCTCCTACAGAATGGAAAATGGAACCCCTGGGTGTGTTGTGCAAGCATGTACACATAATGTACTCCTCATGTTCATTGTGTATTATAGATGGGTTGTTTGATGACTAGTGTGTTGAGGACTAGAGCAAATGGTACACATGGAGGCCTCTTAACATGATAATTGAACTAAACCTAATTAATGTATGCGTTGTTCCTTTACTCACAGGACCAACACGGGAATGGGTGTTTGTCTTTATGACTATGAGTATCCATATATTTTCCCTTCTCCATTTTTTTCCTGTCATGTGAATGTCTCTTCAAAAATAAGTGGAGGAGGAAGAAGGGAAGGTTAGGTTAGGGAAGTTGCTTATGCCAACAAAGTAATAACTAATAAAAATATATGTGTACACTTGTTAGCCTTAGCCCACTTGGTTGTGCGGAAGGGTTTGCATATGTGTGGTTCAGGGTTCAAGCCTAGGGTTGGGTGGTTTGTGAAGATTTTATGGGTTCAAACCTAATACATTTTTCTTGCCATCAAACCTAATACTTTCTTTTGCCATCAACCTAATATATGTTGCCATTTGTTTCCCCTATAAGTTGTGGAAACCTAGAGTACATCTATATCTATGTCAGTATGTGAGGCTAATATGGGACTTGGGGTGGCCTATTATAGAAACGTTTCTATGCATAGATTAGTACTCTACCTTATTTATGTATAACTTAATTATAAGTGAAGCCATAATTAATTAATTCCTAAATTATTCTATAGACTCTTTGAATTCCTTGGACTCGATTCCCATCCCAGACTTTTATACTCAGCTTCCGGTTACAGGAAAGTATACCTTACCACTATGTCATTTCTTTTGTTACATTTCATGTCTTGCTATTTTGTTACCGTTTTACAATTGTGCGTCCGAGTATGACTCTGGGTGCAACAACGAGATAAGTTGGTCGTTACTTGTTAGCCTAGTCCAAGACTACCCATGTACTGCAGGTTGCTATCTTGCCGGACCCTGACACATGCTTGGACACAGTTATGTGATAAAGAGATATAGGACACATACTACCGTATTCGATTGATCATCAGTGTGGCCAGGACATGCGATGATGTAGCTAACATGTTAGATGCTTTTATTATGTCATATTAAACCCTACACTAGGGATTGTGCGTGTCGAGGAGTTGATCCGTTCTAGATATATTGGGTGGGGAGGACAGTTACTAGACTGAGGGGATGTTATTGATATATGTTGTTGACAGTCGGCGGTTCAGGCGAACCCCACTGCGAGATGATCTCAGGTTCGGAGAGTTCCATTTGTCGAAAGTTGTTTTCATTGCATTTACACATAGTCATTAAAACACCCTCATGATTTCTTACATTGTTTCATAGTGGCATGTATATTATGTATTTTGTTGCGTCCCCTGAGGACCTGGTCACTTTCCAGGCTTAGCTGAGCAGAAGTACGAGCAGGTTTACGAGCCGAGACCTAAAGTTGGAGCCGAGGACGATGAGTTATTCCCAGGAGAGCACATCTGATCTTGGGTACGATACCACCTTGGATGCAGACTTCATCTGGAGTCTGGGTCTAGTTATCTTACTTTCAGCACTTTCCTTCTGTATTTCCTTTCAGTACTTTATTTCGAGACATTTGAGTAGTGGATTAGTCTCCACCTACTTCACATGCTCTTTATAGATCTGTATGACTTATTTCTGATTACATGACTTATTTCTGATTACATGACTTATTCGTATTCAGACTAGTTTTGTTACTTATTCCATAGATGAGATTTAGCATGCATGTGACTATGATATTGTTTAGATACAGCTTAGTACGTATTCGAGGATGCTATTAAATTGAGAAAATTTTCGAATATGTATCTGATGGCCTTGTTACTTGTCTCGATCCCGAGTATTTTCGGACTAGGGCGTGGCACTCTCTCTCTCTCTCTCTCTCTCTCTATCTCTCTTTCTATTGTAACACTGACACGGGACATAGGGACACACCCGAGCATAGAGACTTGGACACACACGCTAACACGGGACACAGGGAAACAACCGAGCACAGAGACTTCAACATGATGACATGGGACACACAGTGAGACTTAGACACACTGACAAGGGACACGCACACATTGACACACTGACACGGGACAATTTCAATTAATTTTTTTTTACATTTAGTTAATTTTTAGAATATGTCTAGGGATTATATTCCGTTTTGATACATAATTAGAAATTCGTTATGTATTTGAGGTTATAATGACATGGATACACAAATCGAACATGATTTCGACACACAAATCGGACACAGACACACACTAACTTTCTTGTCAATAAGTATGTGTGTGTGTGTGTGTGTGTGTGTATATATATATATATATATATATATATATATATATATATATATATATATATATATATATATATATATATATATATATAAAATACAAGAAAAAAAAATATATAAAAAATACAAGAAAGTCAGTGTGTTACACACACTAACTTTCTTGTCAATAAGTATGTGTGCGTGTGCGTGTGTGTGTATATATATATATATATATATATATATATATATATATATATATATATATATATATATATATATATATATAAAATACAAGAAAAAAAATATATATAAAATACCAGAAAGTCAGTGTGTTATATATATATATATATATATATATATATATATATATATATATATATATATATATATATATATATATATTATATAAAATAATATATATATATATATATATATTTTATATATATTTTATATAAAATAATACAAGAAAGTCAGTGTGTTATATATATATATATATATATATATATATATATATATATATATATATATATATATATATATATATATATATATATATATATATATTTTATATAAAATACAAGAAAGTCAGTGTGTTATATATATATATATATATATATATATATATATATATATATATATATATATATATATATATATATATATATACATATATATAAAATATATATATATATATATATATATATATATATATATATATATATATATACATATATATATATATATATATATATATATATATATATATATATATATATATATATATATATATATATATAAAATATATATATATATATATATATATATATATATATATATATATATATATATATACATATATATATATATATATATATATATATATATATATATATATATATATATATATATATTTTGTTTTTTTTTTAAATCGTTACCTTTATTGATAAAGAGGGTAATGAGTACATCCGACCTCATGGTAACCAGTACAAAGAAAGAAAATGGAATAAAAAACACTACTCTAGTGCCCAAGGTGGGATAGACGGAAGATGACGACAACTCGAAAGTGACTTCCGAAATTGTCGCTTCACCTCCCGGACTAAAAAGTCCGAACCAGCACCCCGACCATCATATCTATGCCTGTTCCTGTTCTTCCAAAGCACCCAAATGATCGCACCAGCCAATGACCTCCGATGATGACTGTCCTGACCCCGCCACCACCGTTGAAGAAAAACCAGGAAGTCACTATGCATCCGTGCCTTGAAGAAACCCCGAAAAGCAGACCAAACCGTCAAAGCAAGATCCCCGTGGAAAAAGATATGTTGAAGGTTCTCCCCATGCCCAACCTGACAGCAATGACACCTGGAAGCCAGATGGAAGCCAATCTTCTGAAGAGTGTCATCAGAAGGAAGCCGGTTGTGACAGACCCGCCACATCAGAATACTCCACTTCGCCGGAATACACTTGCCCCAAATATTAGAAAAGAGTGATGATGTAGGGTGAGAAGTCCGACAACATCTCCAAGCCGCAGCCAACGTGAAAGAACCTTTCCGGTCACCCCAAACCAGAGAGTCAGGATCCGAAGTACATGTCAGATTCGCCCCTCTGAGCCGCCCCGCTGCCTCTACTCCAAACTGACCCGAAAACAAGGATAGATCCCAGCCAGAGGCTGTCCAAAAAGATCGAATAGCCGGACCACCTCAGAATTCCTTGCCCTCGAATCTCTGATCTTTCTTCCCCTATCCGAAAGAACCCGAACAGTCACCGTACGATGGGGGAGAACCACCCTTCTCCCGGCCAATCTAGCCGACCTCCGAAGCTCCCCAGTGCCCACTCGCTGTGAGGTCGTCGAATCAGCAGCCTCGACATCAGCAGACACCCTCGCCTGTGTTCGGCTCCGCCCCCGAGACCGTCTCCCCGTTCCACGCCTGGTCCCAGAAGCTACCTCAGCCGGTGGAATAGCAACACTATCCAACCGAGGACCCCCCGGAATCCAGTCCTCACACCTCGCTGAACCCTCACCACGCCCAAGTCTAAGCGAGATAAACGGTTCCGCCAATTTTCTTCCTCGTAAAATCCGTCGCCAAATATGGGAGCACTTGGAAGTCATAAACGCATCACAAGGATGACGCTTACGAAAATATTTCGCTTTAAGTAGCTCCACCCAAAGGCCCTTCCCATGCCTCAACTTCCACCAAAGCTTCATGGAAAATGCATCCATAATATCCTTCAGGCACTTGATCCCGAGGCCTCCTTCGGACTTAGTCCGAGTAACGAACCGCCACGCCAGCCAAATCCTCTTAGCCACCCCATCCTTGCTACCCCAAAAGAAAGCCGCAAACATCCTCCTAATCATCCTGAGAACGGCCCGGGGAGGACAACATGCAGCCAATGTGTACATAGGGATAGATGAAAGTACATTCTTAATAAGGACCAACTTACCCCCAGGAGATAGTATCTTGTTCTGCCAACCCGTCAACTTCGAACGGATTTTATCCAGCAAGTAGCTAAACATCCCCTCATTCCTTCTCCCGTAAGTTAGCGGGCAACCCAAATAAGAAAATGGCAAAGTACCGATACTAAACCCGAAGAGAGTAGAAATAGTCCGAGCACGATCCTCTCCCAACGGTATCGCAGAATAAAAGGCAGATTTAGAATAATTGATCTTCTGTCTAGAAACAGCCTTATACCTATGCAGTACTTGTTGGAGAGCACGTAATTCAGCAATATCTCCCGAAGTGAAAATAAGAACATCATCCGTATAAGCCAAGTGCGAGATACGCGGTCCCCCAATCGGAGTGTGAAAAGAAGATCTCCTATTAGAATCTTGAAGAAGCTTGAGGTTCCGAGAGAGTACCTCCGCCGCAATAATGAATAGAGCCAGGGAAAGAGGGTCCCCTGCCGGATCCCTCTAGATGCCGAGAAAAAAACAGTAGGAGCGCCATTGAGAAGAACCGCATACCGGGTATCCGCCAGGAGACGGTAAATAAGATCACAGAAGACCTCATTATATATATATATATATATATATATATATATATATATATATATATATATATATATATATATATATATATATATATATATATATATATATATGGGTATCCGCCAGGAGACGGTAAATAAGATCACAGAAGACCTCATTATATATATATATATATATATATATATATATATATATATATATATATATATATATATATATATATATATATATCACATTCTAATTTTTGTATAAGTTTAATTAATATCAAATTGATATTAGATATATATAGGACACAACATACATACATAAATGAGTTAGTATGGATACATGTTAGTAATGTAGGAACGAAATCGTAAAGCAGAATACTCTAGAGGGGGGTGAATAGAGTAGGCAACGGAATATTGCTAATTAAAAACTCGTTAGCAGTTAGATCACAGATATAAAAACAATCACAAAATAATTGACAGTAATAAAAGAGTGATCAGAAGGCAAACGCAAACAAGGCAAATGCAAACACCGAGATTTATACTGGTTTCTCTCTTGTGAGGACTAGTCCAGTCGGAAGAACTCTAGCTTCCAATTGAATACACTATTGGAAAATCTCGCAAGTTTTCATATGAAGTCCTTACAACTTCTACAGACGCAAGCTTTGATACGAAGAACTCGACCAACTTCAATTATAAAGAGTTGTATCTTCAATCAAGCCTCTGATTACAATCGTTCTGAAACTTCTAGACCGCATCGTACTGGCAAATCGACTAGAGGATTATAACTGGCTTGGGATTTGAAAATGGAAGCTTTTAGAACTCCTTGGAAGAAATATAAGCTTTAGAAGAGAAGAGATTGAAAGTGAATTGGTGATTTGAAATGATCGAAATTTTTCTCTATTTATAATTTTTCCAAAGACAGAACTCTGACAGAATTCGGGCAAAATTCTGACAGAACTCTTTGTAACCAACCGCAACTGAAGGAAGACTAAGTTCTAAATCAAACGTTCACATAACGTTCAACTTGGCCGAACTCTGGCAGAGTTCTGTCAGGGTTTGGTCAGTTGATTTTGAGAGAAATAATTTTGGCTTTTTGAAAAGTCCTTCAGAAGCTTTTTGTAAAATATGTATTTTTCAAAAATATAGGTCATTTTGAAAAGATAGGTTAGGTTTTCAAAAAATGATTTTAGGATAGTCTATTTGCCAGTACGACTTGGTGTACAATGTATTCCTAGACTCAATAAAATAAAAAATTACATTGCTTTGAAGGAAATATATTCTGAGTGGCAAACGGCTTCGGTCTTGAACAAAGTAGATATCCATCGTAGATCAGTGTCCAAAACGTCGTCAGTAAACATCTGAATTGACTTGTATTTATATCGAGACAAAGTTTGATCAATTATTAAAATCAGGTTTGACCATGACCAATGGGCCAACAATCTCCCCCATTTTGATAATTGACAAACCTTGCCGATATAACATCTTTGTTTTGATCAATTCAAAAGTGTACCGAAAGTACTGAGAGATAAAATGAAAAAAAATTGTTCATAACCTGTATTCATGAAGATGTTAGATCCTATTTCTCCCCCGTTGTCATTTAGCAAAATTGCAAAAGAGAAAGCTTCCCCACAATAAATGCATAAGTAACAAGCAGTGAAGAAACACAATAAAAATATATAAAAACATTCATCACAGGCATGTTATAATTATTTATAAAAAAATAACAGATATGGTATAAACAACACAGGCATGGTATTTGTCATAGGCAATTTATGTGAAGCATAAAGAAAGATAATGTTATAAAGCTGAAGCAAATAAAATGCTAAGTTGAATAATAAACTAAAGTGAAACATATGCCAAACTGAGGTATAAAAACATGTCTATAAAGAGTCACAAATCAAGAGTACTGAAAATATCTTGGAATGTCGGAGCATTTTCAAGTAAACATAAGATAAAAATAAACAACCTCAAACAGTAACATCTCAAAAATCATTATCCTCATCATCACCATCATCGCCTGCAGTGCCAGCATGTCCAGATGGACCAGTCCCAGAAGTGCCGGCTCTAGAAGTATGTGGAGTAGCACCAGAAGTACGATACTAATCGTAAGCGTTCCCTGGCTGGAACAGAGAGTGGACCATCTCATCATCAATACGGTAGCGAGAAACAGAAGGGTCTCGAAGTAGAGATCTAGTAGAGTGACCGGTCTGTACAAATCTCAATCAGCGAAGGAGTTGGCAATAGCCTGGAACCAAGTCACGTCACGGAACTCATGTTCCCTGGAAGTGTCAACATAAAATGACTGTAGATCTGCTAGATGCAGATAAATACCCTCAAATATCATATGGTAAGACTGAGGAGGACCAGGTGCTGTAGGAGTAGGTACAGGAGGAGCAGGTGCAGTAGGTGGAGGAACAGTGGCAATGCTGCGACGAGAGAGTTTGAGGAACTTGGGCTCAGGGTCCAGAGCACAAGTGGATAAATCAATATCAAATCGCTGAAATATGCGTAGGATGATCATCGCATAAGAGAGATTGCGGTCTCTTTCGCGACATCTACCCATCATCTGAATGATAGTCTTAGGGGCAGAAAAAGGAATCCCCTTAAGAATGTGATATAAAGCAGAAAGCTCAAGTGCAGTGACATCATCTTTTGAAGTGGATTTTGGAAGTAGAGTGGAATAGATAATACAATGTAATTCGTAGTTAAACAAGTTCAAGTTATTGGCCTTGAACTTTCCAGGACGAGCACGTGCGGGCGCACAAAGCTCATTCTTGAAACTAACGAGTGTCGTACCATCGGGGAAATCGAAATCAGTGATGTCATCAAGCGAGGCACCTTTGTTTGGAATACCAAGGATTTCTGCTATCATTTCATCAGTAAATTCGATATCTATGCCTCCAACACGTGTTCTTACAGTAAAAGTGTCTAACATAAAATTACAGTAAAATAGTCTAATGGCATTAGTAGCTATATGGAATTATAAAGTAGCAAAGTGTTGTAATCCTAATGCCTTAAAGTAAGGACGGTGTTCGAAAAAGACAGCCCATTTGATTGAAGATCCGGTATAAATAGTACGCATAATGAAATCGACATATGAAAGTAGGGCTTGGTCGAAAGTTTTGAAATAAAACTCGTCCGATGCACCGTCATCAGATTGGACCGAAGAAAAGAGGGAATCCGTATGCGGATCAGAAGACGATGTCTCTTCACTGGCATTTGTCTTCTTTCTCTTGAAAGGATTGAATCCCTTAAGCATTCTATCCCATAAACTAGAAATCCTAATAATTGGAAAGTGGAGGAGAGAAGGAATTATACCTTCCGAGAATCAGGTATGCTATAGAGAACGAGATTCTCTGCACGAATCCAAATTTTGGACGAAGATCTCCACGTGGATTGGAAGAAGGAAGGTGGAGAAGAGCTAGGGTTTTCGGGGCACGGCTGCTGCTGTTTTGATGATGTTTGGAAGAATGAAGAAGAGGGGGGCTTCGGGTTCTGACTGGTACATATATATACCCAGTCGAACTCTGGCCGAATTCGGACCGAACTCGAGCCGAATTCGCCAAGGGTTGCTTGGCTATATGTATAAAAAAATTTGTGGGGCCACATCTTGTTCATTAATTTGTTTCAAATATTTAATTCAGAGTTTAGTAATTTTAAATATCAAAATAATATAATTAATATTATTTTACAACTTAATATTCTTTACTCAGCATCTGTCTCAGATTAGCTGTAGGAGTGCTGTCCCAGCTAACGGAGGTTCACCGGGGAACTCTTAAGTACCGCTTCGCTTCGACCGTTGTCGTGGTGACAGACAGACTCTTTTTAGGCTTGTCTCAAAAACAGTTATTAAGTATCAAATATTAATTAATAAAACACAATTAATTAATATTATTGACATCTAAAATTCTTAATTCTCGACGTAAATAATTGAAACGATCTTCCGCTAGAGGTTTTGTGAGTATGTCAGCTAATTGATTCTGTGTGTCTATGTATACAAGGTCTATATCTCTATTTTATTGATGATCTCTAAGAAAGTGATGTCTAATCTCGATATGTTTAGTACAAGAGTGATATACTGTATTCTTAGTCAAATTAATAAAACTAGTGTTATCACATAAAATGGGTATGTGTGTAAAATACACACCATAGTCTTCTAAAGTTTGCTTCATCCACAAAATTTGTGCACAACAACGTCCTCCGGCGATATACTCAGCCTTGGTTATTGATAATGTAACAGAATTTTGCTTCTTGCTAAACCAAGAGACTAGAGCTTTTCCTAGGAAATGACATGTGCCGCTAGTGCTTTTTCTATCTACTTTGCATCCGGCAAAATCAGCATCAGAATAACCGGTTAGGTCAAATGACGTGATTTTGGGATACCATAAGCCGACAGAAGAAGTGCCTTTAAGGTATCGGAAGATACGCTTAACTGCGCACAAATGTGATTCTTTAGGATTAGCTTGAAAACGTGCACATAAGCAAACGCTAAACATAATGTCTGGTCGACTAGCAGTTAAATACAGTAAGCTACCGATCATACCTCTATACTTACGTATGTCGACGGATTTGCCCTGTTCATCAATATCAAGCTTGGTTGAAGTCGCCATTGGAGTGCTAAGTGGCTTGACTGCTTCTAGGTCGACTTTAATAGATCCTTTGTGTACTTTGCTTGATTTATGAACGTCCCATTATTGGTTTGTTTGATTTGCAGTCCGAGAAAGAATTTCAGCTCTCCCATTATGCCCATCTCAAACTCATTCTGCATACACTTAAAAAATTCTTGACAAGGAGATTCATCAGTAGATCCAAAAATAATATCATCTACATAGACTTGAATCAAAAGAATGTTGTTATTCAAAGATTTTATATATAATGTAGTGTCAACCTTTCCCTTTGAAAAATCGTTATCAAGTAGAAAAGAGCTTAGACGATCGTACCAAGCACGAGGGGCTTGTTTCAGACCGTATAAGGCTTTCTTCAACTTGAAAACATATTCAGAAATTTAAAATCAGTAAAACTGGGAGGTTGAGCTACATAAACTTCTTCTTTTATAAAACCATTTAAAAATGCGCTTTTGACATCCATTTGAAATAACTTAAAATTATGAAAACATGCAAATGCACATAACATGCGAATGGATTCTAATCTCGCAACTGGGGTATAAGTCTCATCGTAGTCGATACCTTCTTCTTGATTGTATCCTTGAGCTACGAGTCGAGCCTTATTACGAGTCACTAAACCATTCTCGTTTAGTTTGTTTCGGAATACCCATCAGGTGCCAATGACCGGATGATCAATGGGCTTGGGAACAAGTTTCCAAACTTGATTCCGTTCAAATTGGTTTAATTCCTCTTGCATAGCATCTAACCAAAAATTATCACTACATGCTTCATCAATATTTTTGGGTTCAAACTGCGAAACAAAAGCAACACAAGAAGCTATATCTTTATTAGAGAAACGAGTACTTACACCCTTGGTAATCTCACCAATTACCAAGTCCTTTGGATGATTAGCCAAGAATCTCATCTCTTTTGGTATAGTCTCAAGATTGCTAGTTCCGGCTTCTTTGCTTGGAGGTTCATCTTGTGCTTGATGTGATGGTTCTGCATCTCTGTGTGAAGGTTTTGCAGTAGCTATACTTGGTGTGATTATGTCTTCATTGTCATCATCGTTCTGAGTGTTGATTTAGCTCATCAAACTTGACATTGATTGATTCTTCGATGATCATGGTTCTTTTGTTGAAGACTCTGTATCCTTTGATCTTTGCTGCATAACCTAAAAATATACCTTCATCGGCCTTTTCATCAAATTTACTCAAATTGTCTTTAGTATTAAGAATAAAACATTTACAACCAAAAATCTTAAAATATGAAACATTTGGTGTTCTATCAAACCATAGTTCATAGGGATTCTTTTTTGATATAGGTCGAATTAGAACCCTATTGAGAATATAGCACGCTGTATTGACAGCTTTAGCCCAAGAGTATCTAGGTAGACTAAACTGGTTTAACATTACTATAGCCATTTCAGATAGAGTTCTGTTCTTACGTTCCATAACTCCATTTAGTTGTGGAGTCCTAGGACAAGAGAATTCATACAGATAACCGGTGTGTCACAAAATTGCTTGAATTCTGCATTCTCAAATTCCCCACCATGATCACTACGAATACGAGTAATCATGAACCCTTTTTCATTTTGTACTTTCTTGCAAAAGGTAACGAACTCTGATAATGCATCATTCTTGCGTGCAAAAAAATAAACCCATATATATCTAGAAAAATTATCTACAATGATAAATACATATAACTTACCACCTAGACTAACAATTCTACTTGGTCCAAATAAGTCCATATGCAACAGTTGTAAAGGTCTAGTGGTACTTACAGCGTTCTTGGATTTAAATGCGAATTTGATAGCTTTGTTCTTTTCACATTCACTACATACTGTATCCTTCTTGAAAGAAATGTTCGGTAAGCCGCGTAACAACTTCTTTGTAGATAGTCTTGAAATTGTATCCATGTTTGTATGGCCGAGTCTCATATGTCATACTCGATGCTTTTGGCCATCAAACATCTACCTGCTTTGTTAGTATCTTCCAACAAATAGAAAACATATATGTTGTCTTCTCTAATACCTTCAAATATAGTACTACCAGTTGAACTATCAACTATAGTACATTTATCTTTGACGAAGTTAATACCATAACCGTGATCAGCTAAATGACTTATGCTGAGCAGATTATGTTTTACTCGGTAACTAGACAAACATCTTTAATCACTGGATAGGAAGCTTTACCAATGTCACCAATACCGATTATGTACCCTCTTAAATTATTACCGAAGGAGACGTATCCTTCTTTATTCTTCTTCGACAGTGTTGCGAATAATAAAGCGTCACCGGTCATGTGCCGTGAGCAACCGCTGTCGAGGATCCATTTGCTCCTAGCATGTGATAGGTGTCCCACCTACAAAACAATTTGCAGATGAAACTCTTGGTACCCATTTCTTGTAGGGTCCTGACTGGTTATAGTTTTTGGTATCCATGCATAAACATTTAAATCTACTAACTTTCTGATTCTACATGTAGAAGATATATGACCAATGAGGCCACAATAATGACATTTAGCATGTTGAGTGTTGAAAGTAGTGTGAGGTGCATGATTGGTAGGTTTTGGTTTTCTAGTATAGAAGAATGCATGCCTATTAGTCTTCTTGGGCATAGTTTTGGTATGGTTTGGTTTGACAGTGTTGGGTGTGTTCCGATGATTCGATAATTGACACGTGTTTGAATAGGAAGCAGCAACTTCTGACCGTTTTCCTAAACTAATTTCCAACTTTTTGGAAGTGTCATATAATCTAGTATAGTCAGATGTGAGTGATTCTAATCTGATCTGTGCACACTGGAGACTCTTTCTCTCCTTAGATAGGTCTTCCTTTAACTGGATGATAGTTTGGTCTTTTTCTTCGGATAGCTTAACAGTCTCGTGTAAAAACAACTTAATAGAAGAAAGATCACCAGACCCATTTGAAGAGTCATTATTTCTAACATGATCTGGTTGGTCGATAAGTCTTCCTAGTTCACCTTTGTACTCTTTGAGTACCTTCTTAGAGGTTTCATATTTACTACGCAGTTTCCTGTAATCATTTAGCAGGTCACTGAAAGCCTTTTCTAGTTGCTCGAAGAAGAAATCATCATAAGGATCAAATAGAGGATTAGTGATTACCTGATCACATGCCATCAAGCATACATTTGCAGCGTCATCTGATTGTTCGTCTTCTGAGTCGCTGGCTTCACTTTCATGCCATATGCTTGTGTTGGTGTGCTTCCTTAATGTAGATTTTTTCAGGTAGCCTTTGTCATATTTGCTGCTTTTCTTTGATGATGATACTGTTGGACAATCTTTCTTCATGTGTCCTTTCTTCTTGCATCCGTAGCAAATAGGATCTTCCTCGTTGTTGTTGTTGTTGTCTTTTGTTCTCCTGTTAAATCTCATAAACATCTTGAATTTTTTTACCAGAAGAGCTTGGTCTTCAGAGTCGGAGTCGCTATCATCAGAGTCGTCTTCGACAGTTCTTCTATGTTGAGCCTTGAGAGCGATCGACTTCTCTGACTTCTCCTTTGGTGTAGCATCTTCAAAGTCTTGAAGTTCTAACTCGTGAGTGAGTAGCTTACGCATGAGTGTTTCTAGAGACATTGTTGAGAGGTCGTTTCCTTCAATGATTGCTGTAGCCTTTGGAATCCAGTTCTTTGTAAGAGCTCGTAGAAGTTTGCAAATCTTCTCATGGTTACTATAATCCTTGCCTAGTGAAGACAAAGGATTTACAATATCCAAGAATCTTGTAAACATCTGAGTGACTGATTCACTTGGCTTCATTTTGAACGCCTCGTACTCCTGAGTAAGTCTGCTGATCTTTGACTCCTTGACTTGTGTTGTTCCTTCGTGGGTTACTTCGAGAAGTTTCCACACTTTGTTTGATGTTGTGCAGGTAGACACCCTGTTGAATTCAGTTCTGTCTAAAGCATAAAATAGAGCGTTAATAGCACGTGCGTCAAGACTGGCCTTTTTTTTTATCCTCTGTATATTTGTCATGGGGTTTTTTAACTAAAACTCCATCAACATTAATACGAGGGGGCTTTTTATAGCCATCAATAACTATAGACCATAAATCAAAATTAAGAGATTTCAGAAAGAAACTCATACATATTTTTCAATAAGTGTAATTTGTGCCGTCAAACAGTGGAGGTCTGTTTGTGGCTTGGCCTTCACTTGTGAATTTCACAGTTGCCATGTGTAATGCTGTGATCTATATAACAATTGAATGTAACTGTAATTTTACCTTGCTTTACCTGTATAACCCGCTCTGATACCAATTGTAGGAACGAAATCGTAAAGCAGAATACTCTAGAGGGGGGTGAATATTGTAGGCAGCGAAATATTGCTAATTAAAAACTCGTTAGCAGTTAGATCACAGATATAAAAATAATCACAAAATAAATGACAGTAATAAAAGAGCGATCAGAAGGCAAACACAAACACCGAGATTTATACTGGTTTCCCTCTTGTGAGGACTAGTCCAGTCGGAAGAACTCTAGCTTCCAGTTGAATCCACTATTGGAAAATCTTGCAAGTTTTCATACGAAGTCCTTGCAACTTCTACAGACGCGAGCTTTGATACGAAGAAGTCGACCAACTTCAATTGTGAAGAGTTGTATCTTCAATCAAGCCTCTGATTACAATCGCTCTGAAACTTCTAGACCGCACCGTACTGGCAAATCGACTAGAGGATTGTAACTGGCTTGGGATTTGAAAATGGAAGCTTTTAGAACTCTTTGGAAGAAATGTAAGCTTTAGAAGAGAAGAGATTGAAAGTGAATTGGTGATTTGAAATGATCGAAATCCTTCTCTATTTATAGTTTTTTGAAAGACAGAACTCTGACAGAATTCAGGCAGAATTCTGACAGAACTCTTTGTAACCAACTGCAACTGAAGGGAGACCAAGTTCAAAATCAAACGTTCACATAATGTTCAACTTGGCCGAACTCTGGCTAAGTTCTGTCAGGATTTGGTCAGTTAATTTTGAGAGAAATAATTTTGGCATTTTGAAAAGTCCTTCAGAAACTTTTTGTAAAATAGGTGTTTTTCAAAAATATAGGTCATTTTGAAAAGATAGGTCAGGTTTTCAAAAAACGACTTTAGGATAGCCTATTTGTCAGTACGACTTGGTGTATAATGCATTCCTAGACTCAATAAAATGAAAAATTACATTGCTTTGAAGGAAATACATTCTGAGTGGCAAACAGCTTCGGTCTTGAACATAGTAGATATCTATCGTTGATCAGTGTCCAAAATGTCGTTAGTAAACATCTGAATTGACTTGCATTTATATCGAGACAGAGTTTGATCAATTGTTAAAATCAGGTTTGACCATGACCAATGGGCCAACAAGTATGATATTGTGAAATGATTATAGGTGTATTTTCTAGTTTGGTGTGTGAATGTAGGCTTGTGTCGCATATCCTACCAATGTATATAAGAAAATTGAAACATGTTAGTATATTGGAAAGGAATAAGTTGTAACCGACACACATGTTGGAACTAATTTTGTGATAATCTAAAGAAGGTACTAAGGAGTATCATATTACCTAGAGTGTGTAGAGTGAGTATCCTAGAAGTATATCAAGATTATACCGAGATATTTTGGGAATTAGGTAAATGTCAAGGTAAGTTTAGGGTTTATGGAAGTATCTAGAGTGTATAGAGTGAGCAGACCCTGAATGCTTGGAGAATATGAAGTCCGGAGAGAGATAATGAGAGAGATAATAATGGATGCTCCAGTTGAATGTTTGGGAAATTAAAAAAATTGGGAAAAAAAAGAGAATAAGGAATTAGAAATAATTAATAACAATTAAAATAATTAATGATAATATTAAATGATACAAAACATTCAAACAATGAATTCATGAATTGTTACTTCCAATTTCTACTTCTTCAAAGCACCCAAACGAAAGAAACAAAATATGCGTACGCGTAATGTCCATACATGAAATATCGATTTTACGATTTTTCTATTTTGACTCACTTCACCAAACCAAATAATCCCTAGTATCGAATGCCTCATGAAAAGCATGGAAATAAACGTATTTGGAAAAAAAAGGTTGCCTTCAAGTTTATAAATATATTTCACTTCTAATCTGAAATATTAGTTTTCCAAATCACTTGGCAGGAGCATGCTGGTTGGTTAGAGTTTCTCTGGAACAAGCTTGAACTAAATAATATTTATGCACGGGGTACTGGTGGGTGGTATTGGGAACGAATTACCGAATCTGTTTCTCCAAACTAAAGACTGCGAGAGAAACGAAAAAACACAAAAAATAAAATTGTCAAAACCACAAAAAGCCAAACGCAAACACACAACAACGTTGGCGTGGAAAATCCTCGAAAAAAACGGGACGATCTGAATTCAATACTAAAATCCATTCACTAAGGGAATAAGAAGTTACAGATTCCTTATAATTAATCTTCTCACCGATCCAAATCAGATCACCACAACTACTTAGACAATGTGAAATTTTACCCAAAATAATCTCTCATTCGAACAACCTTCAATCTTTCTTTCCCTACAAAACTTTCAAAGCCTCAATTTGGTTTGATCTTTATCTCTAGTAGATATGATAATGATTTTTAGATTTAGAATATATATATATATTCTAATCTAATCTAAATTTATATATATTATTATATTTATCTATTATATATTATATATATATATATATATCTATATATAAATTAGATTTAGATAGAATATATATATATATAAATATATATATTATATATATATATATATATATATATATATATTATATAATATATATGTATTATATAAATATAAATATATATATATATATATATATATATATATAAATATTATATATATATATATATATATATATTATATATATCAATGGTGCAATAAAATGCCCAAAATTGGGTTCAATCCAAAGAAACCGAATTCGAACGAATTCAGTCTGGCCTAACATAATGTTTTGTCTGAGTATAGCCGAGTTCGGACCGAGCTATGCTGCCAACCAAATTCGGTCATCCTATGCGAGGAAGTTCTGCCAGAATTTGACTAAACTTGGATCGAACTCGATTTGGACCGAATTCGGATCGAACTCAGTCTAACCTTCACACAATTCCTGTCTTCAGTTCTCCGAGTTTCTCCGACACATGGATGACGCTCGTCGCACTTTTTAAACTTTTTCAACATATGGATTTGATGGGATTGAGGATTCCCAGGACCCTTACTTTGGTGTGCGTATTGATCGATAGAAGGTTAAACATATTTAATATGTGTTCTAACCCTTCATAGGCGGAAACTAGGGTTCACGAATTATACCTGCGGTGGGAAGAAGACAACTAGTTCTAGCAATCTCGAGCGGACGACCTCAAGATCTTCTGCACGTATTCCTTCCTCGAGTTGGACGTCGTGTGGGCGACGATCTCCCAACCTTTTTCTCTTTGGCAGCCCTCTCTTTCTTCCTTACGTGAATCACAAATTTAGAGAAAGCTTAAGATTTCTGATCAGTAATTTGGCGGCCAGAGAATAGAAGATATATATAGGCTACGGCAGGGACCATGAGGAAAATTAGGGTTGGGCCTCCTAGCGGATGAATATCCCGTGTTCAGTTCGAACACACAATCCAGGCCCATTAACAATAGCTCGATCCACTAATGAGCTATTGTTACACTACCTCCCTAATCCCAAATTATGTTTGTGGGCTCCTTTTATTATATGCTCGTTGGCTCCCATGTTAAGATATCGAATGTCCGTCGATCAAATTAAGTTACTGACAACTATATTGATTCGATCTTTTATCCTTAAGTAGTACCGTTCAAATTTATTTGTCATGTCCGATATAATCCACCTGCAGGGTTTATATGACAATCCTTATGAGATCCTTAAGGGGACATCATCAACCAATGTATCGGGACATGGATTCCATTTATAATCAACAATCCATCATACATACAATTATTACCCAATTCATAGAGGTTGTTGACCCATAATGAATCTCACTCTTTCATGAGTCAAAGTAATACACACTGCATATATATATCTGTTATTATATCCGAATTAAGAGTACAAGCATCCATAATAATAGAGGTATTTGTTCACTTATGTAGTCAGTACAAAGAGAACAACCTCAAGTGGTCCTGTTCAATACACACAAAGTGTACTAGTGTAAACCTATAGTCAAGATAGACTAAATACCAGATACACTACAACCTTTCCAATAGATTGTCCAAGTCCATCTGGTTATGAACTATTTATATACTCCATATAAAATTGATAATAAGATCTTCTGTGTGACACCACACACCATATTATCTACAATATGAATATCAGACATTTGCATTAACACTTTCAACAAATACAATATGCAAACATTGTCCATATGATTCTTATTCAAAATTTAAGGAAATAAGGTTACTATAAAAGTGATGCTTTTAGTATATAAACCTAACAAGATTGACATTCGACACTCTTAAATATTCCTCACATAAGTTGAGAAGTCCATCCATCTAACTCCAACATATGGATTGACATTCATCACACTTTTCCAACTATGGATTAACATTCGTCACAGTACTCTTAGGAAAGTTAAAAAGTGGTGAGGCACTACCTTGATTTGGTTACACGATAGGATTTATGGAACGACAATGTCGTTGATGCACCAAATAGGCCATGTGTCTATGTCCTGAAATTGATCCTAAGGCAAAAATAGAATGACAATAAAAAAGAAATAAGTTGCACTCAATAAATAAATGCGGTTGTTTTGTATGGGTGGAAAGAAGCTCACACCACTAGTACAATTGTGTACTGACCTCCAACAGTTTTCATGCATAGGTTACATGTACTTGCTCGTCGAGGCAGAGTTTGTCACGACCCGCACCGCTTTCGAGATACGAGTGAGTGTCCAAACCAGCCTATGCCGCAGTATCGACGGTAGAACATTGTCTAGCCACAGTGCTCAAAATCACATAAACTATAACTTTCTGGCTCATTCACATTGCTAAATTAATTACAATATTATAAGATTTATATTTAAAGAAAAGTACAATGTCTTAAAATATTAAAAATGACTACAACACATCTATCTAACTAATATCTAGGTTTTGGCCTGCAAGTACACCCATATCTTCCCATGGCTAAAAGTTGTCACAATTAACCTAAAAAATATTGGTTTCCAGTCAGGTTGAAACAAGTACAATTCATTTAGTGTAATTCCAAATATGATAACGACTATAAAATAGAGGTTAGCCATAAATACATGATGAGAATCTACTATAACATAGTAATACAGTGAACAAGAGACAAAAATATATGGAACCATATAAAGGGTGAAACGAGAAGACATAGCTATCTAAGTGTTGAAGTGCTCCTTTCGTATTGTGATCGGTTAAGACACTACACCGCACGGTCTACATAGGATTTGCATCCTCACTGTCTAAATAGTAATAAAATAAACACTGTCTAACTAACAAGATAAAATAAATACTGTCTACTGATCTGATCACACATCTACTTGGTACTTCCCTTTTCGACACGACAGATAAGAAACATGAAAAGGTATGAAAGAGAATGCATGATGTGGTATCCGTGTAACAAGCGTGTCGAGAATCAAATATTATATAACTAACAATGAACTATAGTGATTAACGATACTGGAAACAAACAATAAATGTACTCGCCTGGGGTCCTTTGCTAGTGACATCGACAATCCCATTAGGTCCAGATTAGTCCAGTTGGCTAGGATTGATGTGGAGGATTTTAGAATTTCGAAGAAGAGTATGAATATAATTAGTCACGAAAAATGATTTATAACCGAAAGGAATTTACGTAAATAAATAAATATCTATCCATAACTTATTTAGAAATTATTTATTATATTTAGAACTATATTTTTTCTATTAGTCAAATTTTGTAGATAATCATTTGAAAATACTAGGAAATCGTTAGGCCAAAACTTGACTTTTGGAAAATATCTTGAATATATATATATATATATATAATATATATATATAAGTTCTTCTAGAATATATATATATAGATAGATATATATATATATATATATATATATATATATATATATATATATAAATATATATATATATTATAGATATATATATATATTTGAAAAAAATATATATATATATTATATATATTTGAAGTCAAAACCGTTTTAAAATATCCTAAAAATAATACCATAATATAATTCTAATAAGTAACAAATTAATATTCGAGTAGAACTAATAGTAATAATGATAATAAAATAAATAATGAATAATGTCAATATTGATAACAGGATAAATATAATAATACTAATAATAAATAATAACTAGTTAATTATTATTTCTAGAGGCCCAAGGCCCAACTATAGGTTAAATAGAATATATTATCTTAATAAAATCAACAATAAATAATGATAAGGTAACAATAATATCAATAATTAGTATATCCTTATAAAATATTGTACAATGCATATACTCATACAAAATTATATAACAAATTAGGTAAAAACAAATCAAAACCCAAAGCCTTTGCCAAGCCCAACCCTTATCGGGTCTAGCCCGACAAATTATATGAAATATCCATAGATATACAAAGGTAAGGTTCTGTCTATGAGCCCAACCTGGCCCAAAATACTTATTATTATTTTAACCAACTAAATTGCTGCTTTTGCAGCCTCTCCCTTTAGGGCTTGGCCCATCGATTTATATGTTGCTTCTCATATTTAGAAAGAAGAAGTAAGGGGCTGCTTGGATAGAAGTAACTTTGAATGTGTAAAAATGCACTTACAACAGGTTGAGTTACAGTGCACTTGCAGCAAGTGGCACTTTCCAAAATGTGTTTGGATATAGTATTTTTTGTCTCCTGCAAGTGGAAGAAAAATAAGTTTGGTGTTTGGATGTTTGTTGAAAGTGGAAAAAAAGAAGTTACATTGTTTGGAATGGTGGTTGAATGTGGATGTTGATGTTATAATTAACGAATGTAAAAAAATTCAATTATAAATTTCTCATGAATGAACAAAAATATATTAAAAACAATTAAATTACATATATATAATTAAATTAATTATCATAATTAAATATTCAAATTGTAAAAGATTTTATTGAATTAAAATTTACATAATCTTTTAAATTTAAAACACATTACCATAATTAACATATCATAGTTAATATAACTAATTTAAAAATTATGTGTTTAAAATTAATAGTTAATAAATTTTTAACCAATTTTAAGTTAATAATTTTTTTCTCCAATAATTGTTTCAATAATATTACTATAAAACAATTATAGTACACTAATTCAACACCTACCAACCAACCCCTTCTTGACAGCAATGAAACCCACTCTCAAACTCTCTCTTTCTCTCCAATTTTATGGATTCTTCTTACTCTTCTTAATTTACATAATTAGTAATGTAAACTACACCTCCCCTTCACTTTCTCTCTCTCCCTCCCTGTCATTTTTCCCAAAACCTCCCCAGCCGCCAACCCCTTCGTCCTCACTGAGACCTCTCTCTCTTTTGCTTTTCTCTTCCTTCCATTCTCTCTTTTCTTGGCGAGGTCGAGCAGCACACCGCCGCCTCCCCCGGCAGCCTTCTTGGCGATGTCGAGCAGATGTCGACTTCTCGTGTCGAGCATCAGTCGGCATTGACTTCCCGAGCCGACTGCTGCCACCTCCGGCTTGGAATAGAAGTAATAGAAAAAAAATTTAACTTAATTTTCCTGTTGAAAAGTCCTTAATTTGTTATGAATCAGAGTTTTAAAGAATCAAAGTTTTGATTTAATTTTCTTCTTTCAAGAAAAATCCTTTGATCAATTATCAACTGATCAATCAAAGAACCCCCCTCCCTTTCTCTCTCTCCCCAGTTGCAGCTATTCTATGGCTTTTTTATTGTAACCGATATTAAGCAAAAAAGAGGGGACAGCAAGTGGAGGATGTCAAAGATTCCTCACTTCCACTCCAATTGCAGGAGCAAACAAATACCAAAACTCGTCAGAGCTATCGGCACTTACAGTGGAAAGTGGCAGTTGCAGCCGAGTCGTTGCCAACCAAATAGGCCCTAAGAGAGAGAGAGATTGAGAGTGAGTGAGTAGAGAGGGAGAGAAATATAGGAAAATGGGATGCTCGAGAGGGAGGGGCTCACCCGAGGTCTGGCCACGCTGGCATAGTGGCGCGTAGCTGTGCTCGCTCCTGCTACCCGTGTGAGAAGGTGGCAACATGTGTGGCTCGGCGGACATGATGGTTGCTGCGGGAGTTGGCTCTGCACGCGTGGAGGCACGGCACGGAGGGTCACCAATGCGACGAAGCGCAGACAGTAGCGATGGAGGAAGAGGCGGAGGTACGAAGTTTGATTTGGTCCGACAGCCTCGCGGACTGGGCGCCACGGGTTCGTACAGTTGTCGACGCAAGGGATTGAGCCACTTTTCGGTCGATGTGGGTTTGCTGATCGCACGGCTCGGGAGAAGAGCAAGGGTGGTGTCGTCGGCTTTGGTTCTCGAGATGGGATCGGCGATAGGGTTGTTGTGGTGGTGGTGGTTATGATGTTGCTGTCGGTGGTAGGATGTGAGGCTGTCTTGGTCAGGGGTGACCGGTCGAAGGAACTTGGCTAATAGTAGCGGTGGATGATAGCGGGGCAGCGAAAGTCGAAGGTTGTGGCGGTGAGGGTAGCGGTGTTGGCCAGTTGGTGATGGCCAGGTTTTGGCCGGTCAGGCGATGCGAGAAGGATGATTTGATAGGGAAGGCGATGTTTGAGGGAGGTCCAGACTGACTGCTTTGGTGATGATGATGGTGGTTCTCGTGGTGATCGGTGTGTGGTGTATGGTGTTGGCTCTCTGCAGAGGAGAGGAGATGGCAGGGCTACCATGGTAATCAGCTGCGACCGAAAGGGTGGTCTTAGGTGGCGGGTGGTGCTTGACAGAAGGCCTGGGTTTATTGTTTACATGGAGCAATAAGAGAATTGCCTATATTATTTTTGTTATTATTATAATATAATATATATATATTATTATTATTATTTTATATTATATATATATATATTAAAAAAACCCCATTTTATTCATAAAAGGCGCAAAATACCGAAGCCTTTACAAGTAAGCTACCAGCCACAAAGAGTCGGGCCAAAAGTGTACAACCCAAAATAAAGATATGAGGGGCTAATAGAGGATAGCGTCCTAGAGGGGCTCATATTCATGCGATCCTATACTGACGAAGTGTCTTCCGGATGAGTTGGACTCCGGAGTACTGATGCCCTTCGTACCTGGCCTTATTTCGATTCTTCCATAAGACCCAGGTAGCCGCCGCTGCGATGATCTGATGGCCGTAGGAAGCGTTGGCCCAGCAAGCCAGGAGGTCATTGAAGCACCCACTCCTCTGGGTCTGTCCGCATCTTTGCGAGAGGGCCATCCACACCTGATTTGCGAGCTCCCCCTGACAGAAAATATGATAATGGATTCACTCTTACTCTCCGAGCAACAAGTACATGCGGACGCAAGGCTAAACCTGATGGTGTTGAGGGTGTCATCGGTAGGCAACTTCATGCGGAAGGCTCTCCAGAGAAGGAAAGACCACTTTTTTGGGATGCAGGTCTGCCAAAATGTGGTGATGAGAGGTACCGGCGTCCCCACACCACGTACCGCGCTTCTAGTCGACCTCAACGAAAAGGCTCCAGAAGGTTCGGTCGACCACCTCAGCGCATCCGGCTCATCATCTAGCTTAAGGTTATTGCTGCGGATGCGCTCTTCAGCCTCTTCCTTGCCCACTCTTGATCAGGCGTAATTCTAATAATTACTTGTGAAATCCTATAGGTCCTTAATCCTGCTGTCCCCGAAGCAGCCTTAAGATTGTTGAGCATTGTATCCCCCCCCAACGTTCCTAGAAAGTCATGGATTTGCCATTACCCAGTTAGAGTTTGATCACAGGTTCGGCGAGGGATCGCTCCACGAGAATCTGCCGCCAAGCAGCAGATGATCTGCAATTGGAGATGGCCTATGCAGGGTGAATATGCTTGAAGTACCTGGCTTTCATGAATTTGGCCTATAAATTCTGACTTGTGTGAAGCTTCCACCATAGCTTCATAGAGAAGGCATCAATAATGTGGAAAGTTTGGAGAAGCCCAGACCTCCTTCTTCCGTGGGTCTAGCCATAGAGTCCTAACTGGCCCAGTAATGTTTGTCGTGCCCGTCACTGTGGCCCCAAAAGAAATTGCTAGAGATGCTTTCCAACAAAGCGAGAACTTTCTTGGGAGGGGAGCAGGCCGCAAGGGTATAGATAGGGATAGAGGTGAGCACGTGCTTGATGAGAATCATTTTATCGCCAGGGATAGGGTAGCGTTATGCCACCCCTCTAGTTTTTTCCTGATCTTGGTAATCAGCTCATCAAAGATGACGACATTCGATCTCCCGTACACGAGGGGGCATCCAAGGTGTTTGAAAGGGGGTTGTTCGACTGAGAATGAGGTGATGTTGGATAAGTTGATACATGCTCTCTGGTGATGTTGTGGTGGACGTATATGACACTCTTAGCGGGGTTGACCTTTTGGCCGGAGCATCTGGAGTTTATGAGCGAGTTGTAGACCACCTCCACCGACCCAACGTCCCCCGAGAGAAGATAAGAATGTTGTCTGCATAAGCCAGGTGAGTAATGATAGGACACCCACTGACCGTATAAAAATATTGGAAGTTCGGAGTTCTGGTCATGCTGTTCAGCTGTCTGCTCAGAGTGTCGGCTGCGATGATGAAGATGGTGGATGATAAGGGGTCTCCTTGCCTGACTCCGCGGTTTGATTTGAAGAAGCCTTCTGGTTGCCGATTGATCACCGTGGAGAACCATGCGTTGCTAATCGATCTCTAAACGATATTGGTCCAAGTTTTCGAGAATCCAAAGGCCCTGAAAACTCAGATCATGAATTTCCAGTCAAGTCTATCGTACACTTTCTACATGTCTAGTTTGATGGCGATGTTCCCCCTTATTGGGAATTTCATGCATGTAATTAACTCGTGAGATAGCATGATGTTATCCTGAATGTTTTCGCCTTGACGAAGCCACTCTGCTCCTCAGAAATGATCTTAGGAAGAATATCTGACATGCGCGACGTAATGATTTTAGAAATGATCTTGTTGGTGAATGTGCAGAGGCTGATGGGCCGAAAGTCCCGAAGGTCTCTGGGTTATCTTTTTTAGGGATAAGGATTAGGTTGGCGCTCGAAATGGATCTGGGATAAGTCGCTCCTTGGAAGAAAGCCGTAACCGCCTCATGAATGTTTTCTTGATGATATCCCAGCTTACCCTAAAGAATATGCCCGTAAATCCGTCTGGGCCCGACGCTATGATCATCAAGGGCCCAAACCGCTTCTTTCACTTCCTGTTCGGATGGAAGAAGTTCCTGTCGGTTGTTGTCGTGTCGTCGATAAGATGGAGGATCTCAGCCAGTAGGGAGTTGTTCTGTGGATCGTATCTTTAGTGAAATTTGGAATAGAAGTTGGCAGCTTCCCTTTGGATGCCCTGTTGGTCAGTGTATATGTTGCCTGAGTCATCTGTAATCTGATACAGGATGAGTTTCTGCCTTTGGCTGTTGATGCAAGCGTGAAAGTAGCTCGGTTTTGTCCCCCTCGCTGTCCCATTTAAGCCTCACTTTTTTTTCCAAAAGTCAGTCTCAACCATCACCCGAAATTTGAGGATGGCTTTGGTAAGGTTCAGAGTCGCTCTAGCCTTGGTGATCGGTCAGTCACGACCAGAGGTTCGGCGCGGTTGACATCATCTTCGGCAGTCTAGACCGCCTGAAAAATGTCTCCGAAGCTAGTCTACTCAGATCGAGAGAGCCTGTCGTATGGTCTTGAGCTTGTTGGCGATGCAAATTAGGGGGTCATTGAATTCCTCATTGGCCCAGGCCTCCTCAACCACGCGCTTGAACTGGGGGTGAGTGGTCCAGAAGTGAAGGAAGTGGAAGTTTTTTTGGTCCTGGCCGAATTGCTTTTGACTTCAACTATCAGAGGGGCGTGATCAGATTCGGTGGAGTTTGATGGTAGAGTTTGGATGTTATCCCGGAGTCATGCCAAAGGGCGTTAGAGAAGCTCTGTCAAGTCGGGAGTATTGCCGCCGGTCGCCTGCCTGCATTTTCCTAAGTGAAGGCACTGCCAGAGAACTGAAGGGGTTGCAGATGCGCATTGAAAATGAAGTTGTTGAAATCCATCATGGCTAAGTGGGGTGGAGGTCGACCGCCAGTTTTTTCCTCTCTGCCAGTGATTGCATTAAAATCTCCAATCAGAGCCAAGAGAGTTACAGTGGCTGCGTTGAAGGTCAACCAGGTCGCTCCAGAGCCCCTTGCGTTCTCCTATGTCACAACTACCATGCACTGCTGACAGGAGGGCTCGCGTAGGAATAAGAGGATATTCCACCCAGAAAGAGGGAGCCAATCTCGAGTCTGTATGACCGATTCTGACGGCCGCCGAACAAAGAATCCAGATGTCATGTTTGCCAGCTAGGGCTAATTTAAAGCCTAACTGCAACTTAATGGTCTTAATTTTCTTGGAAGGGATTTTAGCTTCAATGATGATCAGGATATCGATCTTGTGAATTTTGTTGAGGCTAGAAAGATACCTCATGGTTGGTTTGTTAGCCAGTCCACGAAGATTCAGGATAAGATGTTCAGCATTAATGTTTCTTAGAGGAGTGGTGTTTGGTCTGCCTTGCTACAACCTGGTACGTATGGCCGTAGACTCGGGCACTTCTTTTTGATCTTTTTTTTGGCGGTGGAGTTTGTCTTGATACCCAATATTTAGGTAAATTCGGTATAGGGTTCCCTAGTAGGGAGATGGTTGAGTTTGCTGCGGGGTTACGTGGTTCTCCAGCAGTGTCGAATCTGGGTTCCACAGGGGGGATGAGGGTGCTGTCCTCAACGCTTTCGGGTGGTTCTGCCGCCGACAGAGGGTATCCTACGACGAAAACCTGTCGTCCTTTGAGGATCTGCTCTGGTCCCAAAATAGCAAGGGCTTCATCGATGGAAGTATCGTAACTCATGAGTTGGTTGGCTGAAGGGGTTGTGGGAGTGGGACTCGATACCAGAGAAGACTCCCTGAGATCCATTGGCTCTGCCTTCGAGTCAGGGCATTCAGGTGGTCCTTCGAGTTGGACGGTCTCCAGGGTCGTCTCCTTGCATCCAGTGAGAGCCTCGAATCTATTCCGTAATATAAGAGACGGAGGAATGTAGGGGATCATCTCTCTACCAGGAGACACGGATGGCTCGTCCCTACTAGCTTCAAATCTTATGTGGGAGTTGGGTAAAGTTACAGAGGTGAGTGAGACTGATGCTTGTGGTTCACTCTCTCTTCCGTCGGGTCTTTCTTCCGACCGGACTTCCTCTTGAGCTCTGGGTGGAGTCGGAAGCAATGTGTTGTGAGGTGGCCACACAGGTGACAGTGATTACAGAAAAGGATGTGGTTATCGTATACTATTTGCTGGGTGTGCGTCTGATTGCCTAGCTCCATGAGTATGTGATTGGGAGGGTTTTTTTGGTGAGATCGAGCTCCACACAAATCTTGGCATAATGGACTTTTGTTAGGTTGCTTGTTTTAGCTGCCGAAGCCACGTAAGTCCCAAAGGAGTTGGCTATGCGTTTAAGAGCTGCCGGGACGAAGTAGATAAAGGGGAGGTTAGGTAGGGTCACCCAGGAAGCGACCTTAGCAGAGTCAACTTTAGTGCTAAAGTCCGGGGACCACCTGATAATCTTTATTTGGTGAGAATCGACATTACATGTGCCCTTGGACCACACAGACTGGTGGTCAGTAACAGAGGATAGGTGCAGCACAACTTGCGATGACCTCCAGAACGCAGCTGAGCTTTGGACATCCCGAAGAGAATTTGAGCACAAAGGTGTGGGGGAATGAGTCGGACAGCTTCGTCATTTCCTGAGCGGAGAAGGGGACCGTCGACAAGGAGGCTGGAGAGGGATAGGAAATCTTAGGAAGGAGGAAGTCCTGAAACAGTAATCCCGGTGCAGCCGCCATGTCAGGTCGCAGCTTATCTGCGAAGGAAGGCTTCGGGTTAGAGGAGGTTGACAGAGATGTCTGGGGTAAGCTGGGGATGGGGTTCGCAGGCAGCGAGATTCCAAACTGGCGTAAGGATGGCTCCAATAGAGGCAGGAGCACAAGCAGATCATCTGGAAAGGAAGCGTCCAACTTAGCAACGGGAGATGCCGTCCCTAGGTGAGCTGTGCCACTCAAGGTGGGGCAGTGGATGCTTCACAACCAGATTGTAGGAAGAAGTAGACGACACCTCCATAGGTGGGCACCTGAGAAGCGGTATGCGCCACCACAGAAGTTGCGGCAACAGCAGGAACCTGGGTCACGCGTCCTACGGACTGCGCCAGAGGTGTCATACCCACTTTTTATTTCAAGGGTATTTTGGTAATTTTAGATTATTTTATTTATTTATTGAATTCATGTGATGATATGTGGTTTGGTTTGTTGTCTGAGTAGTTTTGATGGGTTTAACTTAGCCAACCATGACCTAGAACCTTAATGCCATATTAGAATTAGATTTATTATCAATAGAATTAATTTAGAATTAATTAGTTATTTTAGAGTGATTAATTAATTTTTTTAGCCATTTCTAGTAGCCTTTTTAAAGCCTATTTGACTTGGGCTTTACTAGCAACTTAGGGATCCCAGGCCCATGCATCTAACCTAACTCTAATCCCTTATACTTGGCCGGCCATAGGCCGCACTCCCCTTTCATTGCATTGTAGTTGTAGCCTCCAAGAAACCCTAGATTTCTTCTCTTCTAAAATTCTTAACTTTTGCATCCGGAGTCCGTTTCTCCTTAAACAAAGTCTGTCGTGCTCGAAGGAAGGAGAGGATCTTGCTGGAGCAGTGCTAGCAAGGTGGTGGAGGCATTTTCTTGAGGGTACTCGACCGTTGGAGCACTCGGGGAGTCCTTTGCATTGAGATCCTTGACTCTCAATAGATAAATCCTAATCTAGTATAGTTTTTCCTGATTTTTCTTTATGATAGTGAGCATCTAGGCACCCATGACCTGTAGGATTAATTTTGTCCAATTTTGCATTCATTTGGTGTCCGTATCGGACACGTGTCGGCTAATATGCGTAGGTGTTCGACGAAATGTCGTAATGAATTAAATTCTATTTTCTGTCGAATATTTTTACATATTCTAACAGCCCTATACACAAGGATCATGGCCCATAGGTTTCGACACGAATCTGACTTGTGTCTGTGTCCAAACAGGACACGAACGTGCTACACGCCAAGCTGCGTGCGTGCCCTGCTGCACGAGGGTGATTCCTCGACGCACAGGCCACGTGGTCGTATGAAAATTGACGTGTAGGTGGGGGCTATGACTGAGATCACGCTCCCAAATTTTATGAAGTTTTGTCGAAAAATGAGGAAGAAATCCCGTCGGCATTGATCGCACACACGCGCGTGCGCAGGACAGCCGCCGCTGAAACACGGTTCACGCGGACACGACACGACACGTGAACACGAATCAGGGTGTCCAACATGTAGCCCTATACCTACCCTAGCCTAGGACATGAACACACGATACAAGGTGGGACACACGAGTCCCAAGAGTCGATGGCACGCGTACACGATACTGTGCACGGGGTTGTGCACGCGTGCACACCAGCGTACGAACACGCTCTACGTGCGTGTCAGACAAGACACTTGGCCGCATGATAACTCGGCCAGTAGGTCGAGGATGTGTAAGCCTAGGTGTACGCAAAGTTTTACGAGAGATGGATCAAAAATGAGCGAGAAATCGGGTTCGCATCGATTCGGTTCACGCGCGTATCGGGTTTCCCGATACTCGTTCGCTGGACACGATACGTACATGATTTTGACCCGAGGAATACAAGAGCACATCCCACATGTCGAGACCGACCTGTTTGACAAGTTTTGTGGATTAATTCTGAGTATTTTGAGTTTTGAGTCATTTTGTGAAAATCGGGTTTTTCATTGAATTGGAAATTTTGAGTTTTCGGTCCTTGGACATCGTTTGAGACTTGTGGGAATCGACTCTCGGGGTTGATTCATATTTTCTATCCATTTTTGGGCATTATTGGTGTTTTACCTATTAATGTATATAGATATATATGTATGTATATATATATATATATATATATATATATATATATATATATATATATATATATATATATATATATATATATATATATATTAAATTCCTTAAATGCCTAATTTCGAAAATGTGTTTATGTGAGGGTCGAGACTTTGATTTCAGACCTGGGAGCTTACTCCAGGTTCGAGATCAACCTTCGTTGGCTTTTTACTTGGTATATACCTATATCTCTATATAAGCCTATATGTATATATATATTATATTTGTATTTTACTATAGATTGTAATATGTTATACATAGAATACTCTTGTAGTCTCATTCTATTTTTGTTTTCAGATTTAGACTCTTTATCAGCACCCCCGACATCGTTCACACTCACAAACCATGTATATATATATATATATATATATATATATATATATATATATATATATATATATATATATATATATATAATATATACCAAATAGCAGACTGAGATGAGAGCTCGCGCTGCTCGCGCTCGAGCTCCGACCGGAGCGCCACTACTCGCCACCCCCCTTCACCTTTGTGGTCGGGTGGCCGGCCTGGTAGGCAGCGCCCATGGGTGCCCTCCCCCATGGGAACCCTCCGACCTTCGCCGGTTGGCCGACCCATGCTTGGCTGCCCCACCTCCTCCTCCTGTGGGGATTTCCCGTCCCCTTCGCCGGAGCGGGTCCGCCGGCCGCCACCTTCCCCTACCTCCTCCCCCCCACCACCTCCTCGGCGCCTCCACCATCCCCGACGGTCTCGGCGCCATCGGCCGAAGCGCAGGAAGCCAACTCCTCCTCCATCCAACCTTGCTTCTCCTCCGCCCCCCTCCCACCTAGGCCTCCGTCGGAGACGTCCCCGGAGCCTCCTGGCTTCCCCCCTTCCATCCCAGTGGCCCACCCCCCCGTCGCTCCTTCAGCCGAGCCACCGGCCCCGTCGTCGGCGGCGAACGGATTCTTCTCCCTGCAGTGGCCCGCTCCTGCCCTGTAGTGGCCCCCTCCGGCTTCCCCGGACGCCCTCAGTCCCCCGGCCTCCGGCGGGACAGGCGTTGCCTCCTCCCTTCCCCCAACCTCCGCCGCTGGCCACGCCGGAACTCCCCCTCCTCCTGTCATGGCCCCCCATGTCACTCCCCGGCGCTCGTGCTCCTCTCTCGATGGCGGCACCCACCCCCAGCGACCCGCCTCGTGGGCCGTCGTGGCTGCGTAGCTGCCAGCTAGGTTTTGTTTACCCCCGGCCTCCTACGGCTCCTCGTTGGTGGACCCCGCGGGTCGTGCACCCGTGGCAGCGTCGAGCTCCCAGCTCTCCCCGGCGTCGTCCCTCCTGAGCGCTGCATTTCCCTCTCCCTCCTCCACTCTTCGGCGTTCTTTCCGTCGGCGGTAGGCGCCTCCATCGCGCCCCCTGCTCCCTCCTCCCTCCTCTCTTCCACCCTCCCTCCCCCGCTAAAGCCCATCTCTCAGCGTACCCCCCCAACCCCTCCGTCTCGAGCCCTCTCCGCCTGTAGAACGCCCTCCGCTCCCTCCCCCCGGAGGTCGAGCCCCCTCCGCCCGTCCCTCCTTCCTCCGGGCGGGCGCATCCCGCCGGTCTCGATTCGTGCGTTCGCCTGCTCGGTCCGCGCGCTCGCCTGCTCGGGCCGCACGCTCTGTCCCCTTGGGTAGAGTGCCCATCCTCGGGCAGTACAACGCCAGGGGATGCACGCCCAGCCTCGGGTCGTGGAACCCCCCTAACCTTGGGCAGTGTGCCCCAGGGGCAGTGTCCCCCTCCAACGGTTTTTTTTTCATGTTTTAAATTTTTGTTTTGAAATTTGAAATCACGATTTTTGTTATTTCGAAATTTCAAAATTTTTGTTTCTGAAATTTTGGAATTTCGATCTACAACCTTTTCTATTTACTACTTTGTTTATCAGGACTCGTTTTGTGCCTTCCAGTCCTGCACCCGCTTGTAATGCTCGTTCTGAGCTACCCTTTATTTTAATAAATGTCTTTTATTTTATATATATATATATATTTATATATATATATATATATATATATATATATATATATATATATATATATATATAATATCTAAAAAAAATCATGAGCCTTCTTTCCCAGAGCCTCTCCCGTTCCGCCCATGGCCCATCTCCCCCGGCCGGCGCCGGCTGACCCCCTCCCCCTTCCTATCTTTCCTCCTCCCCTCTCCCCCCTAATACCTCATCGCCTCCTCCCCTCCTCACCAAAGTCAACCTCAGCGGACCTTCTCGGCGTCCGGGTCTCTCCAGCCCCCACACCCTCCCGCGTCCCCCTCCCATTCCCGTATTCCCCCTTCCCTGTCCCGCGGTCGTCGGAAGCATCAGTCGCCCAGGCGCCCCCCCTCCTGGGTATTCGTCGTCGGCCTCCCCGCTCCTCCCTCCCCTCTTTCCTCGGCTCCCCGCCCCCCTGGCACCTCCCTGCCTGAACAGCTGACCTCATCTCCTGCGCCTCGTGCGCCTCTCCGACGTCCCCCGCTTCCTTTCGCGGGATGATCTCCCCCACCTCTTCCTTCCCGAGGATCGTGCCCCCTCCCTCCGCTTTGAGCAGCCCCATCTCGGCAGCGAGGATCACTGCGTCATGCACGGCGGAGGCCCCTCGGGCGTCTCGCTCCTGTCGAGAGCGTCTTGGCCCCCACTTCCTCCCACCTCTCCCTCTCTTGTTCGAGCGCTCAGCTCGCCCTCATCGGCCGTCTAATCCCCAAGCAGGCGGAGAGGATGCGGTGGCCCCCCTCCCTGATCCTCCCCTCGTCGCCTTCCCCAGCTCAACCCGCCCCTGGGCTCGCCCCCCCACTTCGATGGCTTTCCATCGGTGCCGACCGACCTCTACCGGTCCTCCCCCCCACTCGGTGGGCCATTCCGGCCTCTGGGCGGTCGCCCATCGGACTGCGCAGAGCTTTCCTCGGTTCCCTTCCCGGGGAGGCACGCGGAACCTAGCTTCACGCCCCCCAATGTGTGGGTCCCCGTGCCCACCGGCCACCTCGGGCACGCTATCCCTCGGTCCACGAGCGTTGACCCGCTCCTCTCTGGTACTTTCGCACAGTCCAACTTCCATCCCTCTGTGCGGGTGGAGATGGCGCAGGACCCCCCTTGCGCAGTTGGCACATTCCCCCTCAGCGCACTTCACCCCTCTTCTCTTTGCGCAGTGGGTAACCCCTTGGTTCCCTCTATTGCGCTACCCGTCGTAACACCCCCCACCCTTGGTGCGCAGGTGGTCCATGCCTCTGCGCCCTCCGCTGGGCTATCCAGGCTTTCACTATCTCCCCTCGCGGTGCAACCCGAGGTTTCTTCCTCTCCCCTCTCAGCACCCCCTAGCGCCTCCTCTCCCCGCCTTCTGGCGCACCCTGGGGTCCCCACCCCCCGTCCTCTGGCGCAACCCGGGTCCGCGCAACCTGGGGCTCCCAGCGTGTTGGCGCAGTCTGGCCGTCACCCCCAGCGCGGTCCCATCCCGGAGCTGTCCACCCGGTTTGGCGCCCATTGCTCTCTCCCTCATCGTCCCTCCAGCATCGGCCCTCCCCGACGCTGCGGCCCGCAGCCTCCTATGCCGAGGCCCTTAGGCCGGACCGGAGGCAGCGTTCTCTTTCGACGTCGGCCGAGATTCTTCTTCCGGACCTCGAATTCATGCCCCCTTCCGACGGCGATCCCATCCGGGTTCCATTCGCCTCATCCGAGATCACGTCCCTATCCTCTTCATTTTCCAAGTCGTTCATCCTCAAATTCGGCTCCGGATGCCCGAAAATCCCCATAGTCTCGGCAGTGGTCACCGGGTGGAGCCTCTCCGCTGACTTCCGGGTTGCCCCACTCGACCCTAAACATATGCTTCTTCACCTCTCCTCCGACTCGGACTTCGCGATTGCCCGGGCTAAGGGCACTGTCAGAATGGGTACTCAGATCGCTAAAGTGGTCAAATGGTCTCCAGACTTCAACCCTAAATTCGACTCAACAATCATCTCCACCTGGATCACCCTCCCCAACCTCCCCATGGTTTGCTTCCATGCAGCCGCCCTCAAACGCATCGCCAGCTCTTTCGCGACCCTGGTTGCCATTGCGGAAGAAACCTGCAACCTTTCCAAGTGCAACTACGCGAAGATATGCGTGGAGCTAGACCTTGCTAAAGACCCTCCTAAACTCATAGAAATCAAGCTCGGAGACACAACCCACAGTCAGGAGCTGATTTACGACAACAACATCATATTCTACAAACACTGTCAGATGAGTGGCCATCAAATGCAACACTGCTTCCGCGCTCATCCCGAACTAAAGAAGAAAGTTCCGCGCACCCCTAGCGTGCCCACAGCTCTAAAAGACCCCCGCCCCCACCATCCACAAACCGACTCCTGACCCCACACTTCAGATCGATGGTCAGGCCCTCCCCCACCCCCAGACGACTGCCACAACCAGTCGGGCCATCGTCCCCTTCAACCCCTCCACCCTCGCACTCCACAATTCGTTCGAACTCCTCTCAGACACCCTTCTGATGAGCCACACAGAGAGCTTGCACTCCATAATTCTTTCGAACTCCTCTCAGACTCCCCTTCCGAAGAAGCACACAGAGAGCTTCGCATCCCCCATCCCATCACCACGACCAACCAGATTCCCCTAAGATCAGCGACCTCTCGCGGATCACACCCAAATCACCCAAACTCAACCAGAGATCACCAATCCCCCCCCTCGAGGCCTCCCTCCCCTCTCTACCTCACGATAATCATTCTCATCAACCGGAAAAGCGCGTCGGCTAGCAGCCTTAGCAGCCCGAGGCAATTCGGGCAGACACCCTCCTACTCCCGCAAAGGCCGCTCAACCCTCTCACACCCACATCTTAACTGGCAGATTCTGGCAGGCCAAGAAGCAGGGTTTCTGGATCGTGGCAACCCCTTTTGCGCCCTGGAAGAGCAGGACAAAGACCCAATCACCCACGCCCGCTGAAGGTAGCAGCGACCCAGACGGGCCTATCAAGGAGTCAGGAAGCAACGGATTCAATAGCGCCCCAACCAAAAAAAAAGCAGACAAGAAAAACAAAAACAAACAAAAGCAGATGACGGCAAGGACTACCAGGTCTGCCTCGAAGCACAACCAATCCCACCCCCTCTCCATCTGATGCTTAACATCATCCTGGAATGTAAGAGGGCTCGGGAACAAATCGTCGATGAACAGAATTCTCAGTCTCAAGAAGATTCACCGCATTGACCTCTTAATCATTATCGAACCAAAATCCCTCAAAAAAGACTTAAAGCCACTCAACTCAAATTAGGCTTCCCGCACGCATCGCGGGCGGCAACGACATCTGGATTTTTCTTGCTCAAGAATTCCAATTCGGCACCATCCACGACTCTTCCCAGGCTCTCACTTACTGGGTTGAACACCCGGCTCTTAAGTCCCGATCCTCATCTCCGCTGTTCATGGCAGTTGCGACACCCCTGTGCGTAGACAGCTCTGGGCAGACCTCTTGAGGATACATCCGCAGGGCATGCCGTGGCTTTGCATCGGTGATTTTAACACGGTGGCTTGCATTGAGGAGAAGTCCGGGGCGCCCCCCCAAGCCAGCTATGGATGATTTCAACAACTTCACCTTTCACGGGAACCTCACCCCAATCCCCTTCATCGGCAGCACATTCACCTGGTGCAACATGCAAGAAGGCCATAGGCGACAGTACTCCCGACTTGATCGGGCGATGATCAACGACGGATGGTCCGACATGGGCCTGATCACCAACCTCTCCACCTCAACTCCACCGAATCGGATCACTCTCCTCTTCTCGTCCAAATCAAAAGCAATCACACAGGCAACAAGAAAGCTTTCCGCTTCCTCAACTTTTGGCGTCATCACCCGCATTTCCAAAACGTCGTAGCTTCGGCTTGGATTCCGTCTCGGACTCTGACCCCATGATCCGGATGGCGTCTAAGCTCAAAGCCACTCGTAAAGCCCTATCATCTTGGAGCAAGAGGCTTACGGGATATCTTCCAGGCCATCGCGAGGCGGAGGACGACGTCACCGCGCGGAGTCCTCTTTTGCCATTTCCAACTGCGGAGACCCGTTCATCTCCCTAAACCTCGCCAGAGCTCTGCTTAAATCCAGGTTGAGAGTGGAGAATGAATTCTAAGCAAAAAGCCAGATTGACCTGGGACACCGACGGCGACCGCAATTCCAAGTTTTTATGCATGCGTTAAAGGCCGCAGGAACAAATTAACATTACATCGGATTCTCGACGACAATGGCAACCTGATTGACGACCAGGCCGGGATCCAGGTCGCAGCCGTGACCTTCTTCTCTAGTCTATTCACCAAGGAGCGGGTCGCTAGAGACGAGACGCTATTGTCGGTCATACCCCCTCTCATTACCGATCAAGACAATGAGAATTTGCTAGCAACCATAAATGAGGCGGAGGTCAAAGCTGCGGTCTGGTCCATTAACGAGCAAAGTGCCCCGGGCCCGACGGGTTCAACGGTGTCTTCTTCAGAGCTTGCTGGACATCATTAAAAATGACTTACTTGAAGCCATATGCCTTTCTCCAAGGGGCAAGATACCCTAGTCTATCTCCTGCGCCAACATCATCCTTATTCCCAAAAACAACCCGGAAACCTTCAAGGACTTTCGTCCGATCAGCCTCTGCACCTTCACCAACAAGATCATATCCAAGATCATTGCCAATCGGATGTCCGACCTTCTCCCCAAGATCATTTTCGAAGAACAAAGCGGGTTCGTCAAAGGGCGCAACATTACTGACAACATCCTTCTGGCGCAAGAGATGATCACGTGCATGAAGTTCCCGTCCAGGGGGAACGTTGCCATCAAACTTGATATGGAAAAAGCATACGACCGTCTAGACTGGCAATTCATGATATGGGTGTTCAGGGCCTTTGGCTTCTCCGAAACTTGGATTGACATCGTCTTCAGATCTATCAACAATGCGTGGTTCTCCACCGTGATCAACGGTCAGGCAGCAGGTTTCTTTCGCTCTACTCGCGGGTTAGACAAGGGGACCCGCTATCCTCCACCATTTTATTATTGCGGCTGAAGCTCTCAGCAGAAACCTCAACAGCATGCCTAGTAAGGCCGGCTTCAATCACTTCCACACTACCACCGGATGCCCCCTCATCACCCACCTGGCATACGCAGATATCCTCATCTTCTCTTCTGGAGATTGCGGTTCGATTGAGGTTCTTGAGCACGATCGCCAGATACACAAACAGCTCGGGTCAGCGTGTCAATAATAACAAGAGCGTCATCTACACATCACAAAGCAGACAGAACCCACTCCTCCTTGCTCGCCAACAAGACCTCTTTCAGAACGGCCTACCCCCCTTCATCTACCTCGGTTGCCCGCTGGTATACGGCAGGGCCAACGCTGGCATATATGACCACCTTGCTGGAAAAATCAAACTTATCACTGGATGGCACAATGCCACCTTATCCCCGGAGGTAAAACGATCCTCATCAAACACGTTTTATCGTCCATCCCGATGTACACCCTGGCCGTCTGCTCCCCCCTAAGAAGGTGCTACACTCTCTTGAATCTCTCTTCGCCAAGTTCTTCTGGGGTCAAAGCGATGGCAAAGACAAACATCACTGGGCCGGTTGGGAATCGATGGCCAAACCCTGGCGATGGTGGCCTGGGCTTCTGCAGACTCGCCCACATCGTGGATGCATGCTCCTTAAAGCTATGGTGGAAGTTGCGCACCGAGACTCCTTATGGACGAAGTTCATGAGAGCTAGATACTCTAGATTCTCTCACCTGTCGGAGGCGAACACTAACAACAGATCCTCGTCTTCTTGGCGCGCATCACTCGGGGACGCACACACAGAACCTCTGATCCACCTTCAACTGGGGGATGGCTCCTCCCTGGCCTGTCGAGCGGTGGTTAGGAGCAGAGATCATCCAGCCCAACATTCTTACGCCTCAGGGTGCACCATTAGAGACCTATGGGAACTTCCGGTTGGAATTGGAGGAAGGTCAGTGATTGGCTTGGCCAGCCGGCGGCCAACCGTCTTCTTGCAGCGAATATGCGGATTTCCAACACGCCCGACACTTGGAGATGGTCCCCCAACCCCGGTGGACTTTCAGTTTGGCGTCCGCCAGACGTATTGTCAGAGGGGGCGGGGTGCCGAACACGGTCTACGCCAATTATTGGCAGGCATGCATCCCATCAAATGGTCCATCCTCATCTGGCGCGCTCTCCGACGCAAGATACCGACGGACGACAGCATCGGAGCATTGGGATTCAGCCTAGCCTCTAAATGCCATTGCTGCGAGGAGCACAACTTGGAATCCGCCGACACGTCCTTCTTTCGGGGGAGCTGGCCGCAGGCATTTGGTCCAAGCTTCATCACAGGCTCCGCATGGGTCAACCAATCGGGGGCTTCTACGATCTCTTGGCCTCCTGGTCCCGTTCACACGGGCATCAGATCGTAGCAGCCGCTGGCATTTGGGTGCTCTGGAAAAACAGGAACAAATTCCGCTATGAAGGGCCCAACTTCCCCCTCCCCAGATTTACCAGGAAGTCATCAGACAATGCTTCAAGGTGAGGAGGCGTTGCTCTCACGTCTCCAACCTGTTCTGGGAGACCCTGGCCTAGGCCGGTGCTTCCACCCCTTTCTTTGTTGCGCGTGTGTTTGCGCCTTTTGCTTTCTGTTTTAGCTTTCTGGTTTCTGGCCGCGTTTGCGCGCTTACTTGTATAGGCTTCGGCATTTTGCGCCTATATTTTCAATAAAAGTCTTCTTTCCAATATATATATATATATATATATATATATATATTATATATATATATATATATATATATATATATAATTGTGATGAAATATATATATATATATTATATAATATATTATATATATAATATATTATATATATATATATATATATATTTTCATCACAATATATATATATATATATATATATATATATTATATATATATATATATATATATATATCTATATATATATATATTGTGATGAATGTATAAATATAGGTAATATAATAAATTCTTGTGATATGACTATAGGAAGTGTTTGGACATATTAGGATCGTCGTCAGGAGCCTAGTTTGGTCGAATTGGCCGACAAGTTGACCAAGTTGACAAAAGTCAACTTTGGGTCAAACTTGATCCAAATCGACTCAAACGAACTCCGAATGACCTTAAAATTTGTGTATGACCTAGAAATTAGTAAATGGACTAGTTGACCTTGAGTTGACCAGGTTTGACCAGAGTTGACCAGGTTTGACTTGAGTTGACCAAGGGTTGACTTTGACCTAGATGGACCTAGAATCATGTAGAAGTGCATTGTAGGCATTCCTTATGATATGTTAGACCTTGTTGTGACTTGTGGTTGTTTAAATAGGTTTACATCACTCCAGTACAGTTACACATCCTCATCAGTAGCTCAGATTGTCAGGCGAGTACATTCTCTGACTGTTTCATTCTTGCTTGGACGTATTTACTTGTTATAGACTAGTTTACTTGTCGCTATCACGATATATCACGGATTAGTACTATATGGATCTTTTCATGCGATGTCATCCCCTCGGATACATCGGGTATATTGTGCTCACGTACTTTATCATGTGCATCGTCTACTCATTGTATTCGTACTTATTTATGTATACTCATGTGACATTCATGTACACTCATGATCATGTGAGCCTTCATGTATAACCCAGTGTGCATGTGGACTAGCTATCCATGTGACACACTACTTTCATGTGCAATAACATAACCCGAAAAGATCCTTGTGTACTGATTGGGGCAGGGGGAGTATTTATTTGGTTATGTGATCTACACCCTTTTCATGTATAACTCCAAACTATATTTAAGTCATGTATAACCTAAGCCAGTTTACATAACCAGATTGTGCTCTACATCACGTAGTTAGTTCAGTTCTTTATTATATCCTGTATATTTATTTCCATATATCATGTTCTCTCTTTTTAGTCCCATTTCCTTATCAATAGTTCATGTATATTATTCTATAGCTTGTTTTATTTCCTTTCATGTTATAAACTGTGTGAGAGATTATTCGTTTCTGTCCTGACTAGACCTGTTAAATATTACAGATGATGAGGATTGCTGCGACACTTACTATGGAGCAAGCCTAGTTGACACAGGTGACCTGGACCCTCAGCAAGATCCAGTAGTCCCTGAGGACTTGCCTTGAGATTAGATTAAACTTCTATTATCATTTAGTTAAGAGACTTTGTGGTTGTATTGAGACTTGTTATGGTGTGGTTTTACACCGGGATTTATATTCATATTAAGACTCTCTGCTGTGATTATCTTTCTTCCATTCTATCTTAGTTATTGTGATTGAGTAGTACCATTAATATATTATTCTCCATTCGGAGTATTTCCTAGACTGTGTTAGATGTTGGACCCAGGATAGCGTTCTACCGTCGATACTGCGGTGTAGACTGGATATACCCACATCTTATGCCCTTACACTGGATGCGAGTCGTGACAAGAGGTGCGCAACCGGGACGAAGGAGTCCCCTCCCGCCGGATGCATCAGTCCTGCGCATATCGGAGGTTGCGCCAGGGTCGTACAAGACGATAGTTGCGCCAGGGGTACGTTGAACCCAAGATGTGCCAGAGGGGTGCAACCTAATAGGGGTCAGCATCCACATGAGACAGGAAGGCATGGACTGCGCCAGTCCCATCGGGACTGCACCTGAGGGCAAAATACCGTTGACTGCGCAAGTCCCACGGTAGACTGTGCCGGAGGGCAAGGAGGTGGACTGAGCCAGTCCCAACCTAGACTGCACCTGATAGAAAGAGAGAACAGACTGCGCCGCCATCCCATCGAGGACTGCGCCTGAGGACAGGAAGGCATGGACTGCGCCAGCCCCATCGGGGACTGTGCATGAGGGCAACGCGACCCCCAGGGGAGCACAGGGTCTGAGCGCACGTGGTCGCCAGTGGGAGGGCCACTGTAAGAAGTCGACCCACACCTGGCCACGAGGCCTGGGGTCTGAAGAACGTGCACTGCACCAGAGGGCTACACACCCCCCAGCATTGACTACGCCTGGGGACATTACGCCTCCCCATGGGAGCTCAGGGATCGAGGGGACCAGGGGCACGTGGCCACCATCGATTGAATCCTTGCCCAAATTCAAAAAAAAAGAGAGGAGGAACGGGAGAACGGCAAGAAGGCCGAGGAGGGGGGTCCTCTGGGCCTGTAGCTCGGGTGCTCCTCCGAGCCAAGCTGCTCCGAGGGGAAGACACCGGTCTGACAGCTAAGTCCGGAGAGGGGGTGGTGGGGAGGTGACGGCCGGCGAGGGGATTGACGGGACGGAGGAGGAGGGAAGGAGGGTGGGGGTCGGAAGTGGATGAGGGCGGAGTGCGGAGGGTGGAGTGGGTTGGCAGATGGGCGGCGGTGCGGGAGGCACGAGGGAGGAGGAGAAGAAAGTAGGTCCAGAGGGGATGCCGAAGAACGCAAGGAGATCGGGTGGGGGCAAGGCCATGGCGAGCGGACCGGACCCCGACGGAGGGCGGGAGCGGAGTCTCTAGCGGGGACTCGGCTCCCCGAGGGGCCACGAACGGGAGAGGAGCTTCTGAACATTTTTATTCTATAATTTATTATATATTTTTATTCTATGATTTATTATATATATATATATATATATATATATATATATATTAAACAACCCAATTTATTCGTATAGGCCAAAAAGGTCGAACCTTTACAAGTATACCAGAAGGCGCAAAATACCGATGCCTATACACGTATACAGACAAAAGAAGAGGCCAAAAAAGAGGCAAACGCTAAACAAAATGGCTAAGCCGAGGAAAGGATGGAGGTCCAGAGAGCTGTCTTACCGTGCTTACATAGGGCTCTTCGTTTGCGGCACTGACGCATGGTCTTCCATATCAGTTGGTTGGCGTTGTACTGGTAGCCTTCGTATCTGGCCTTGTTTCGATTTTTCTATATCACCCAAGTGGCGGCTGCCGCGACGATTTGGTGGCCATGGGATGCGGACCCCCTGGTCGCCATGAGCTGGTGGAAATTATCGCCCCCAGTAGGTAGACTGTATCGCTGGAAAAGAGTTTGCCAGACCTGGACCGGAAGGTCCCCTTATCTGAGGATGTGGTTGACTATTTCTGCTTGACAGTTTGAGTAGCATGTGTATGCTGAAGCGAGGCTGAAGCCTATTGTGTTGAGAGTGTCATCGGTGGGAAGGATATTGCGAAGGGCACGCTAGATAAGGAAGGACCACTTCTTAGGGATGCAAGTCTGCCAGAAAGAAGCGATTGTAGGAGACGGGTTCGCGGTGCCAAGGATGACTCTTTTGGCTGATTTGATCGAGAATGCGTCGCTATAGTCGGGCGTCTACTCGAGCTTGTCTGCGTCCTGCCCGATTCTCAAATCATAACGGCGAATGTAATCGACCGCCTCTGGGCCAGCCCATAACCGGACTTTATCCCAATTCCAGGTGTTATTAGGAGAGTCCCACATGTCCTTGATAGCGCTGTTCCTAGAAACTGCATAATTGTTGGGGATCAAGGTGTCGCCAAACCAGCACTCCCAAAATGGCGATGCCTTACCAATTCCTACCCTAAGGCGAATCGCTGGTTCTGCGAGGGATCGCCCGATGAGAATGCGCCTCCAGGCCGCGGATGATCTGCTGTTAGCGATGGCCGTAGACGGGTGAGTGTGCTTGAAGTATCTGGCCTTCATGAATCTGGCCTACAAGTTCTGGCTCATGCGCAGCGACCACCATAATTTCATGGAGAAAGCATTGTCGATGTGGGAAAGTTTAGTGAAGCCTAGTCCCCTCTCCCTGGTAGGGCAAGCCATGGTGTCCCAACTGGCCCAATGGTGCTTGTCGTGACCTCCGTTGTGACCCCAGAGAATGTTGCTGAAGATGCTCTCAATGTAGGATAGAACTTTCTTGGGGAGAGCATACAGGGAGAGTGTAGATGGGAATGGAGGTGAGGACGTGGTTGACAAGGATTATCTTGCCTCCTGGGGATAGAGTAGCGTTGTGCCTGTAACGCCCCAGTCCCAAAATACGCAGGACTAGGACGTAGACATGTCAGCCATATAATAAATATACGTAAGCTGTAAAATACAGTAGAACCATGACTAATCTCATCCACACAAAATATAAGAATAAAAGATATCATATAATCTATGAATTGTCATGATACAATATGCTGGGCGGAGACAAATCCACTACCAACAAGTAAGGAAAAATACATGGAAAATGAAATGAGTTTGGCGGGCGAAGCGAAGACGATCCAAGCGCAATCATCCTCGAAGAAATGGAGATGGTCACGACTAGAGCTAGAGCACCTGCGAAAGATAAAAGCACACACCTTTGCGTGATAACCAGGTCCTCAGAGGAACGTAACAAGACATATAATATCATGCCATAATAACTGTGATATATAATATAAAGTAAGAAATATATATGCAATCAGGTGCCTAACCAGTCTACAGTGATAATGCAATAAGAACAAACCTTTGACGCATGGGCCGGATCAGGAATATCAGGAATCATAACTGTATCCCCCACTGGAGATTACCGGAAATCAGGACCGTACCTTCCACTGGAGATAACCGGCTATCAGGACCGTACCTCCCATTGGAGATAACCGGCTATTAGGACCGTACCTTCCATTAGAGATAACCGGCAATCAGGATCGTACCTTCCACTGGAGATAATCGGCAATCAGGAAAATGCATATATGACCCATACATTAAGGAAATGTTCTTCCCACCCAATGCCTATCATGTTGTATCCACAACATAAAACCTCTATTAACCGCTAAGTCAAACTAAGCATGCAACCTCTATTAGCGGTTATTCCTATCGCACGGCTTATACGTACCGATGGCCAGCCAGTCATGCATATCCGTGTTCTACATGCGACACACAACTTCGTGGTACAACGTGTCAAGGCCAATAAATGCAACACACAAATGGTGGTCCCTTAAATCTAAGTTTGAATTACATAATAATAAGTACGAAAAATATAACTACACCATAAAATCTGTCTAATCATGACGGTGTAGCACAGTTTATTTTGAAAAAATAATTAATAAATAATGCATAAATATGAGCTAAAGTAAAATAAACAGCTAATGGCAAGGTGTCTTGCCTGGTAGGACGCCTGGTGTGCTGCATTGATCACTGTGGCATGAACTGCGACTTCGGTGTAACAAATACACAAGGGGACCTCTGTTGATGGCACGGACAGTTCCATTGGGTTCAGAAGGGTCAATTTAGTTAGGTTCGACATATGGTAGTCTAGAATTGGCGATAGGATAGAAAAAATGAGATTAGTCATGGACGGAAGGATAGTCGAAGTAATTAATATATATTCAATTTAGAAAGAAAAAAACTATTAATAATATTTGAAACTAGTTTGAGTCTAAATAATTATTGAAAACTACTTAAAGTCAAGAAACATCATTTGTGGCTAAAAACTCTAAGTTCGTCGAAAATAGAATTGTTAGCAAACTATATTTTGTTACTTGAAGATAGTTAAATACTTATTTGAAAATACTTAGTAATTATTCTGTAATTTTGGAAAGTAGGTTTTTTTTATTCAGAGTATTTTATATAAATACATAAAACCTCAAAACAAACAACAACATCAACAAAACTAATTTTGCCAAAATAATTTGTAGGTCAAAATTTACCTATAAAATACTATAAACTAATTTAATGATATATTTCTTACAAATATTTAAACATATAGATATATATTTTTATTCCAAAACTAAGAATAATTAAAATAATAATTAGAGATGGATATGTACCTACTGTAATCAGCAAAAATATTTAACAATGAAATAAAAGTAATAATAATAACAACAATAGAAAATAAACTAATAATAACAATAATAGCAATAGAAATAAAAGTAGTAATAATAATAATAGTAATAATAATAATAATAATAATAATAATAATAATAATAATAATAATAAAACTATTACATTACCAAATATTTGTAGCATCACTACTGATTCCTCTATTTCGAGGAGAACCCAAGTAAAAAGAAAGAGAGAATGAAAGAAAACGAGAGAGAAACACAAAAAATAAAATAGAGTACAGTAGAAAAGGAGAAGAGGGGGGAAAAGGTGTAGGAGAGAGAGAAGAAGGAGCTCGGGGGTTTGGTGGTCCGGTGGTCGGGTTTCGTCGGGCGCCGCACGGAGGAGGCGGACGCGGCGGTCGCACGCGGTGGGCCGGTGGTAAGGACGAGCGCGAGGGAGAGAGAGGCGGCGGAGGAGGAGCTCAGGAGAGCAGCGGTCGGTGGAGGGAAGAGGAAGGGCGGAGGCGGACATCGAGAGGGAAACGGCGGCTGGAGGCGGTTTCGATCGGTCGGCGGAGCTACGGAAGGGAAAGGGGAGGAGCGGCCGGGCTCGTCGGTGAGCGGGCACGGAGGCTGAGAGGAGGAAGGTGGAGGAGATGTGAGCTCACCAGACGGACGCCGGTCGGGATCCGAAAGGTTCCAGGGCTCGGAATGGTAGACGTCGACGTCGGCGATGGCATCGAAGCAGAGGGGGAAAGAAGTCGGAGTGGAGTTTTCACCGCTCCGGCGGCGGTCGAGGCTTCGACGCGCTGCCACCGGAGATGGCGCGCTGCGGCGGAGGTCAGGTAACAATTTAGGTTTTGTTTGGGTTTTCTATTGGCGACGGTGGTGGTCAATTTGGCGGCGGTGGTGGTTACGGACGCGTGGCGGTGGTGTTTTGGGTGGCTTGGTGGGTCTGTGCTGGTGGTGGTTTGGGTGGTGTCGGATGTGGCGATAGATTTTGGGATTTGGTGGTGATGATGGTAATAGGGCGGTCGAGGTTTGGCCGGGCAAGGCCTCGACCATGAAGTCGAGCGACGACCATGGGGAGGTCAGGATGCATGGTTTGGAGGTGTGTTGGGGTGGTTGTGTCGGGTTTGGCCGTCGGTAGGGGCTGCGACCAAGGTGATGGTGAGGATGTTGATGATGGTAGTCGGTACGATCGAGGTCGGTGGGCGAGGGATCGCGAAGGAGGCAGCAGTTGGAGTCCGGGAGACTCCGATCGTCGCCGGTCGGGAGGATGGGGGATAGAGGCTGAGGGTGGCGCTACTGGCCAGAGATGTTGTTCAGGCCAGATTAGGAGTAGGATTTGGATTAGGATTAGGATTAGGATTAGTTTAGTGATTTATCTGTGTCAGGGTTTGTCCGACACGGAGAGATGAAAATGTATTTGTAAATATGGAATAAGACGGGGAGGGAACACGGACACGGTGCACGGTGGTTAGGAATTTTGTGGATGGTTGTGGAGAATTCCCGGAAAAAGAGGGCAAGTACCTTTCTTTTTATAGGAGGTGGGAATCCCATTAGGATAAGGATTATGATTTATTTAACCCAATTAGATAATTAAATTATTAAATTTAAATCAATACAATCAATCTAAATCCAGATTCATTTCCAATTTAAATCTATAAGTTCTACCTCTATACTATTTAAATTAAATCCATAAAATTAAATCGAGATTTAAAATGGCCACAATAATCTTCAAATATATTTTCCAAAAATGCCAATAATAATAATTTTGAAAATAATAAATATTTTTGAATAATAAAATATTAATATTAATAAATTTTGAAAATTATATTTTTATTTAAAAATAAACTAATAAAATATTTATGAAATATATGTATGTACTAAGAATATTATTTATTATTAGTAACTGTTTTTACGAAAGATTTTTGATAAATAAAATAACAGACTTGGAATTGTTGGTATGATAGCAAAAATAATTATTACATATATTATTTTGAAACTATAAAAATATAAAAATGTTTATCTAAAATATGTACACTCGCACATATTCGCACTCGTCGAGCAATTACGAAAAACAAAAATTCGTACGCGACGTACAATGCAACTACGCGACGTATAAAAATAAAAAAAAATCAATACCAAATTTATAAGTAAAAAAATAGTAGAAATTTAGGGGTTTTACATCCTACCCAACTTAAAAGAATTTCGGCCTCGAAATTAAGAATAAGTAGGGGGTGAAAAGACACAAGGAGGTATCGGTGGGGAACAATCAATTATAAGGCTCAACAAAATCATATCGTAAGGAATTTCATGGGGGGGAGCACACAGCGAGAGTGTAGATGGGAATGGAGGTGAGGACGTGGTTGACAAGGATTATCTTACCTCCTGGGGATAGAGTAGCGTTGTACAAGCCCTTGACCTTTTTCCTGATGCGATTGATCAGGGATTCAAAAATCCCGACGTTAGATCTGCCGTACATGAGGGGGCACCCGAGGTAGTGGAATGGAGGGTGCCTTATGGGGAATGAGGTGGTGGTTGATATGCTAGACATTTGCTCTCTCTTAATATTGTGGTGGGTGTAGATGACACTTTTATCCCGGTTGATCTTCTGCCCGGAACATCCTTCGTATCTAAGGAGCGTGTTGTGGACTACTTCTACCGATTCGACGTCCCCAGAGGATAATATAAGGATATCGTCTGCAAAGGCTAGATGGGTGATGATGGGGGCAGCCGCTAACCGTATGGTAGTACTGGAAATTAGGGGTTCTTGCCATCTTATTAAGGTTTCTGTTCAACGCATCCGCCGTAATGATGAAGATGGTGGACGAAAGAGGATCACCTTGCCTAACCCCCTACTGGATTTGAAGAAACCGTCAGTTTGACCATTAATACCCATGGAGAACTATGAGTTGCTGATCAATCTCCACACGACGTTGGTCCAGGTTTCAGAGAAACCGAAGGCTCTGAAAACCCATATCATAAATTGCCAGTCCAGTCTGTCGTAGGCTTTCACCATGTCCAATTTGATAACTATATTACCCCCTCTTGCGGGGAGCTTCATACAGGTGACTAACTCTTGGGCCAACATGATATTGTCTTGGATATTTCTTCCCCTAATAAAGCCGCTCTGCTCCTCTGAAATAATTTTGGGAAGAAGGCCTACCATGCGGGAGACAATGACTTTGGATATGATCTTGTTGGTGAAGGTACAGAGACTAATTAGGCGAAAGTCACGGAAGGTCTCCGGGTTTTCTTTCTTCGGGATGAGGATTAGGTTGGTACTCGAGATGGCTCTGGGATAAGTGGCTCCCTGTAGGAAGGTGGTGACCGCATTGTAGATGTCAACCTTGATGATGTCCCAGTATGTGCGGAAGAAAGTTCCTAAAAATCTGTCTGGCCGGGGCGCACTGTGTGCGTCGAGGGCCCACACGGCTTCTTTCACCTCCTCCTCGGAAGGGGGCTGGTCGAGCTGAATGTTGTCCGTGTCGTTGATGATACGGGGGATCTCGCCCAGGAAAGTGGTGTCTTTGAGGACCGTTTCCTTGAAAAAAGTTTGGAGTAGAACTTCGCTGCCTCCGCTTGAATGCCCTTTTGATCGCTGATGCTGATACCATTGTCAGTGGTAATCTGATGGAGAGTGAGATTTTGTCTGCGTCCGTTCACACAGGCGTGGAAGAAGCTCGAGTTTTTGTCCCCTTCGTTGTCCCATTTGATCCTAGCTTTCTGCTTCCAGAATTTGGTCTCAATTTTTAGCCTAAATTTGAGGATGGCTTTGGTGAGATTAAGAGCCTGTCTGGAATCTGACGAACAGTCGGTCATGTATCTGGCTGTGGCCCGGGTCACATCATCCTCCGCCTGATGAATGGCTTGGAAGATATCTCCATAAGCTTGTTTGCTCCAAGCGGCTAGAGCTTTTCTCGTTGCCTGGAGCTTGTAGGCAATCCGTTAGAGGGGATCTAGAGAGTCAGTGCTATTCCAAGCATTCGAGACTACCTCCAAGAATTGGGGGTAGTTGCTCCAGAAATCCTGGAAACGAAAGCTCTTTCTGACCTGGTTGGTAATGCTAGTGATACCTACCATCAGGGGGGCGTGATCAGATTCAGTGGCATTATGGTGAGACAGCTTGGAAGTAGTTCCCATACCCAGCCAGTAGGTGTTTGTTAATGCCCTGTCGAGGCGGAAGAGTTACCGGCTATGACCTTTCTGCATGTTACACCAGGTAAATGCGTTGTCGGTGAACGGTAGGGGAGTGAGGTGAGAGTTGAAGGTGAAGTTGTTGAAGTCTTGCATGGCGGAGAGGGAGGAGGACGGCCTCCGAGCTTCTCTTCTCTGCAAGTAATAGTGTTGAAGTCCCCTATGCAAAGCCAAGGAAGGTGTTGGTTGTGGTGGTTGGTGTCCAGGAGGTCGTTCCAAAGTTGTCTGTGCTCTGCGATGTTAAAATAGCCGTGGACCGCATAAAGGATGGCGCATTTGAGAATCAGAGGATGTTCAATCCAGCAAGAAAGGGCTTGTCTGGAGTCGTGGATGACTCCGGCTTTGATGGTCATGGAACAGAGGATCCATATGTCGTGACTACCAGCAAAGGCCGAGGGAAACCCTAACTGTAGTTGAATGGATTTGAGCCTCTTGTGAGGGATTTTGGGTTCAAGGATGATCAAGATGTCGATCTTATAAGTTTTTTAAGGCTGGTAATTCTTCTTATAGTTTGTTTGTTCGCCAGACCGCGGACATTCCAGGAGAGAATGTTCAGCATTAATGGGGTCTGGGTGGGGTTGGTTGGACCGCTTTGCGGCAGACCTGGTGTGCATTGACGGGGACGGAGACTTAACGGTCCCTTTTTTTCTCCGATTTCCTGGGGGTGGAAGCTTCTCCCGCCGATGGAAGAGTCCTCGGGGCGATTAGTTGGTGCTACTATTTCTCCGGCTGAATCGAGGTCAGATTTCTCCGATAGGATGATGAGGGAGTCGTCAGTGATTCCGATGAGGTCACCTTCCTTCTGGAGAGGGAATCCGGTGGCGAGGACCTGAAGACCTCTAAGAGCTTGCTCCGGGCTGAGGATGGCCAGTGCCTCAACGACAGAATTGACGTGCGGTGTTGGAGGGTTGGAAGCATCCGGAGGGGGAATGTCACGACCCGTTACCCAAATTGTTGGGCCGGGCCGAGCCATGTCCAGTCTACGCTTAAGATAAAGTGCAGTAAGCTGTTCTAGAGATAACAAGATAAGACTAAATGTGCTAACAGTTCTATAAGTGAAGAAGAATCATAAATGCTCCAAACACAAAAGTCGTCGTATATAGTAAAATATCCAAGTACAAGTAAACTGAAATGTAAAACTGGATACATGTCCAGTTACAAAATGATATAGTCTAATACATGACTACACTAAGTATCCCAAGCAGCTAAGCAAACTAGACGAGTCTCCCCGCAGGAACATCCTCGTATGGCAAAATCGGGTCCTCGGCAATGACTCCATAATACGAATCACAGAACAACTCCTCCTCAGTAAGTATACCTACAATGTTATCCTGTCAGGACGGGAGCAAGTACTAAATCTAGCAAACTAGCATATGAAACATGGAAATGAACATGAGAGGAATAACTGGAAAGCATGGCATCACACAGTCTATCATGGCAAGGACACATATGTCATAGAGACAGATGTATATGTAATGTTTAAAACTGTAGCAGGTACGTGATCGGTCAATAGATGTACAATGTACTGAGGCACATGTAAATAAAATGTACTTTCGTACAAGTGTAAAGGCAATATATGTACATACGTACAAATACAGCTTGGAGAGTAAGGCCTACGGCGCAGTATCATATAAAATGTAACTTTGCTCGGTACTGAAGAGGGGTATGATCACGTACACTACTATCAGTTTCCCCATAACCCATATTCTAATCATGTGAAAGATACATCAAGACTGTTCTAAGCATGGTAGTAACTGAAAGTACAACATGTAGAGGTCTAACTTGCTACCCCAAGGATCAGCATTTAACATGGTGGGGTTTGCAGTTCATTTTATGTGACAATATGTAAAGTTCGTAGAAAGTACTTGCCTCTAGCAAAGTAAAACAAGCTGCGATAAATGTGCTATGGATGCCCGGTAACTCGTCACTGTAGAAGTAAATACAATAACTTAGTTTTACACTAAGCTAAAACACTAGGACACTAATTTGGTGAAACATGACTTGTGATTGGGCACCTAGCCAAAATAATGACTTGGCATAGGAGACCAATGTGGGGTGACACACTATGTTAACTAACTTTCTAGGGTCTTTATACTAGTGAGGGATGGGGTTCAACACGACTAAAACTCCAAATAACACAAAAAGCTACAAGTCGTAATTAATCAATAAATAAATCAAAAGATTATTGTGTTCTAACAATTTTTGAAGTAGACAAAAAGCCTAGTTTTGCATAAAACAAAGTACCAAAACGATTCTTGCTAACTATAGAAATTTATTATAATTTTCCTGGAATTTATTAACCAGTACAAATATTTTATAAAAATCAGTTTTCCTAAGTATACAGAAAATGAGTTTTGGTTTCATGTGCCAAACTAGTGGCAAAACAGTAAATTAAATACTACAAAAATTATACTAAATTAGCTAACTTAACATAGTATCTAAATACTATTTTTCCATAATTTTAGCAATACTTTGAGTATTTTAGAAAATCAAAAACAGCATTGCACACAATAATTAATTATCTGCGTATTTTGTCCATGTATATAATTTGAACCAAAGTTCAAATACAGGACCCAAGGCCATGAATCAAGTCCAATATGACTTGTACAGGTCTTGAATGTGTGAAAACACATTTGTGCCCAAATATCCATGCTAGGCTTGGACACTAAATGGTTGCAGTAATTTAAATATACAAAAAATACTAAGTGGTAGAAATACAAAATAAATATTAATATTTTAATAAGGTAAAGTTTTACATAGTAACTATAAAGGTATGAACATTATTTTATATAAATAATTTACACTAAGCTAAGTAAAATACATATAGGAAATAATATATATATATAAATATAGGGATATTTATATATATAGGAAAATGCTCACTATATATTATATATATATATATATATTATTTTTTTTTCTATATATATATATATATTATATATATATATATACAAATATATGTATATATACATACATATAAGAAAATACTTATCCATATAACATATATATATATATATATATATATATACAAAATTAATGTATACATATATATATAATAATATATATACATAAGGAAATATATATACATAAATATATATGTATACATAATACACATATATATATATACATACATAAAATAATGAAGTATATTCATATATATATATATATATATATATATATAAAAACAGCAACTATATATACCTAAATATAGTATATATAATAATACATATATATATACAAAAATATGTATATACATATATATATAAATATACCTAAATAACAAAAAAAAAGAAAAAGGAAAAAGAAAAGAAAAAGAAAAGGAAAATCAGCAGGGGGGCTCGAACCCTGTCCTCAGGAAGGGGGGGGTGTTTTAAGTACTGCGCGCTGGCCAGTGGGCCAGTTGGCCCGTTTGTTAGGAATAGGGTTTTGGTTAATTTATTTAGGTTTAGGTTAGATTAACAATAAAAAAAATATAAATATCAGCCCTGTGTCCTGACAGTTAGGGACACAGGAGTCTAAGTGTCCGGGTCGATTTGACACGCACGACACAAGTTTTACGTGTCCAGTTCTACACTTGTGTTCGTCAGGACACGGCGAACATCATACGCCCAACACGAGACACGTACGACACGCACGACACTTGCCACTTACGTGTCCGGCGGTTGATGGGGGATTCGGGGGTGCTGGCGGGCGGAGGGACGTTCGGGACGGCGGCGCTCGGGTGGCGACGCGTTCGCCTTGGCCGGGCGCGTCGAATGGTGGTGGTCGCGGCTGTCAAAGTCGACCGTGGAGGCTGGACGGGGAAGCTCGCCGGAGTTAGGGTTAGGGCTGGAGGTTTTTGGGGAAGACGGTGGCGTGGGCGGTCGTGGTGGGGTTTTAGGGTTAGGGTTTAGGTCGGAGGGGGAAGAGGGAGTTTTATAGGGGGTTTGAGGTCGGTGGGGTCAGCCGGATTCGGCGGGGGCAGGGCGGCGAGTCGGTCGGGCAGCCGAGCGAGTCAACGGGGGTGGGTGAGTGAGCTGGAGGAGAGAGAGAGTTGGTTGGGGGGGGGTTTGGTAGATTTGCACTAGGGTCCTTAGAAATTAGGAAATTACACAAACGAATTAACATAAAGAAAATGCAAAATAATAATTGTATTTCCTAATTAAAAACAATTTCCTATTTACAAACTGATATACTAACAATTCTAATAATTACAAAACACTATTAAAACAATTCAGAAAATTACAAAATAATATTTTTTGTATTTAAAACTTATTTAAAATTCATTTAAAAAATTCTAGAAAATTCCTAAAATTATATTAAATTATTTTAAAACCAATAATGACATTTAATAATTAATTAACACTAGTTTAAAATTTTTTGAAAATCAGGGGCTTACAAGTCTTCCCTCCTTGAAAAATTTCGTCCTCGAAATTCACAAGGACTGAAGACCCTACAATATTCTAGCATAGCAAGCAACACAATAAAATGACTAAGGTTACGATCAAAACTAACCTCCCGAAACCTGTTCCGGCTCCGGCTCAAGGACTAGGCTATAAGTCTTCCCCTGGGGTCCCTTGGCTACTGGGCAGTCCCAAATCTGATGGATGGCAGACCCACAAGCTAAACACTGCCCTAACCTCTTCCTGCAAACGACGAATTCATGCCCTGGTCTTCCGCAGAAAGAACATATAGCTCCCTTCTGCTGCTGCTGCTGATATCGGGATCCCGGGGCTCTAACTGGCGGGGTCTGATGATGTGGTGTAGGGGGACGATAAGTCTGCGGGGGTGGCGTCGGCGCTTTCTGCTGGAAAGCCTGACGCTTGGACGGTCCCTCATGATGTACAGAAGCCGGCCTCTTGCTAGACAGAAGACGCTCCTCAATGCTCCGGGCTAACTCTAGGCTCTGGTAGTAGTCAGTCGTACCGTTCGCCACTATAAGGATGCCAATGTCTGGAACTAGACCATGGCAAAACCTACGGGTCATCTCCTCTGGATCAGCAACTAGACTAGGAGTGAAACGGCTCAGGCGACTAAACTCTCCCGCATAGTCATCAACAGAACGGTTCCCCTGCTGGATGTTCTGGAATCGTAGCCCCATGGCTACTCTAGCAGTGGTCGAGAAGAATTTCTTCTTGAACTGAGTCTTGAACTGGTCCCAAGTGGCTCTACCTCTCACGAACAACGGCTCATTCCTGAACCAGACTCCTGCTAAGTCTATCAGCAGAAATCCTGCTGCCTCGACCTGAAGGTCATCCGGCATCCTAACTCCCAGAAGCTTCCTCTCTATAGAATCTAGCCAGTCATCAGCTACTACTATGCCCTCAGTCCCTGAGAACTCCTTGGGATTCAGACCCATGAAGTCCTTGATCATCCCCGCTTTCTGCCGTGGCTCTACAGGTGGTGGGACCACGGGACGTCCCTCAGAACGCTCCATGCTCTGGCGGAGTAGGGTAGTCTGCTCCTGATGGGTTGTTAGGAACCCCTGGATCAGTGTGAGCAGTTGGTTCCCGTCGAGTGTGATGGAAGCCTGGGTGGGTATAGTGATAGGGGGTGGTAGAAGTATCGGGTCCTGCCGGGCCTGGGATGTGGAAGGTGGTATCTGGGTCTGTGGATCTGTGGAGTGGAGGAATGTGGTAGGTGGAGGTGTATCAGTCAACCGGTCAGCTGACTGGATATGAAGGGCCCCATTCTCGGGGGTAACATACTGGGACGAACGAGTAAGCACCATCTAAATTACATAAAAAGACTTATAAGGACTTGTTTAAAGTAAGCAATCATATGCAAGAAAATCTAATTATAATAGCAAACATGTGATGTATTTCCTATGTTGCAATCCTAGCATTCCTCTAAGTGTTCTAAGCGTCTTTCCTAATGTTGTCTAATTACCTTAAGTTCCTAATTGCAGGCATGTTTGGTACAATAACGTAACCAAACAGTTTAGTCAGGACCTGCATGGGCCGCCAAAAAAACATGTCACGACCCGTTACCCAAATTGTTGGGCTGGGCCGAGCCATGTCCAGCCTACGCTTAAGATAAAGCGCAGTAAGCTGTTCTAGAGATAACAAGATAAGACTAAATGTGCTAACAGTTCTATAAGTGAAGAAGAATCATAAATGCTCCAAACACAAAAGTCGTCGTATATAGTAAAATATCCAAGTACAAGTAAACTGAAATGTAAAACTGGATACATGTCCAGTTACAAAATGATATAGTCTAATACATGACTACACTAAGTATCCCAAGCAGCTAAGCAAACTAGACGAGTCTTCCCGCAGGAACATCCTCGTATGGCAAAACCGGGTCCTCGGCAGTGACTCCATAATACGAATCACAGAGCAACTCCTCCTCAGTAAGTATACCTACAACGTTATCCTGTCAGGACGGGAGCAAGTACTAAATCTAGCAAACTAGCATATGAATCATGGAAATGAACTTGAGAGGAATAACTGGAAAGCATGGCATCACACAGTCTATCATGGCAAGGACACATATGTCATAGAGACAGATGTATATGTAATGTTTAAAACTGTAGCAGGTACGTGATCGGTCAATAGGTGTACACTGTACTGAGGCACATGTAAATAAAATGTACTTCCGTACAAGTGTAAAGGCGATATATGTACATACGTACAAATACAGCTTGGAGAGTAAGGCCTACGGCGCAGTATCATATAAAATGTAACTTTGCTCGGTACTGAAGAGGGGTATGATCACGTACACTACTATCAGTTTCCCCATAACCCATATTCTAATCATGTGAGAGATACATCAAGACTGTTCTAAGCATGGTAGTAACTGAAAGTACAATATGTAGAGGTCTAACTTGCTACCCCAAGGATCAGCATTTAACATGGTGGGGTTTGCAGTTCATTTTATGTGACAATATGTAAAGTTCGTAGAAAGTACTTGCCTCTAGCAAAGTAAAACAAGCTGTGATAAATGTGCTATGGATGCCCGGTAACTCGTCACTGTAGAAGTAAATACAATAACTTAGTTTTACACTAAGCTAAAATACTAGGACACTAATTTGGTGAAACATGACTTGTGATTGGGCACCTAGCCAAAATGATGACTTGGCATAGGAGACCAATGTGGGGTGACACACTATGTTAACTAACTTTCTAGAGTCTTTATACTAGTGAGGGATGGGGTTCAACATGACTAAAACTCCAAATAACACAAAAAGCTACAAGTCATAATTAATCAATAAATAAATCAAAAGATCATTGTGTTCTAACAATTTTTGAAGTAGACAAAAAGTCTAGTTTTATATAAAACAAAGTACCAAAACGATCCTTGCTAACTATAGAAATTTATTATAATTTTCCTGGAATTTATTAACCAGTACAAATATTTTACAAAAATCAGTTTTCCTAAGTATACAGAAAATGAGTTTTGGTTTCATGTGCCAAACTAGTGGCAAAACAGTAAATTAAATACTACAAAAATTATACTAAATTAGCTAACTTAACATAGTATCTAAATACTATTTTTCCATAATTTTAGCAATACTTTGAGTATTTTAGAAAATCAAAAACAGCATTGCACACAATAATTAATTATCTGCGTATTTTGTCCATGTATATAATTTGAACCAAAGTTCAAATACAGGACCAAGGCCATGAATCAAGTCCAATATGACTTGTACAGGTCTTGAATGTGTGAAAACACATTTGGGCCCAAATACCCATGCTAGGCTTGGACACCAAATGGTTGCAGTAATTTAAATATACAGAAAATACTAAGTGGTAGAAATGCAAAATAAATATTAATATTTTAATAAGGTAAAGTTTTACATAGTAACTATAAAAGTATGAACATTATTTTATATAAATAATTTACACTAAGCTAAGTAAAATACATATAGGAAATAATATATATATATATATATATATATATATATATATATATATATATAAATATAGGGATATTTATATATATAGGAAAATGCTCACTATATATTATATATATATACAAATATATGTATATATACATACATATAAGAAAATACTTATCCATATAACATATATATATATATACAAAATTAATGTATACATATATATATATATATATATATATATATATATATATATATATATATATAATAGTATATATATAATAATATATATACATAAGGAAATATATATACATAAATATATATGTATACATAATACACACACACATATATATATATATATATATATATATATATATATATATATATATATATATATATATATATATAAAATAATGAAGTATATTCATATATATATATATATATAAAACAGCAACTATATATACCTAAATATAGTATATATAATAATACATATATATATACAAAAATATGTATATACATATATATATAAATATACCTAAATAACAAAAAAAAAAGAAAAAGGAAAAAGAAAAGAAAAAGAAAAGGAAAATCAGCAGGGGGGCTCGAACCCTGTCCTCAGGAAGGGGGGGTGTTTTAAGTACTGCGCGCTGGCCAGTGGGCCAGTTGTCTCGTTTGTTAGGAATAGGGTTTTGGTTAATTTATTTAGGTTTAGGTTAGATTAACAATAAAAAAAATTATTAATATCAGCCCTGTGTCCTGACAGTTAGGGACACAGGAGTCTAAGTGTCCGGGTCGATTTGACACGCACGACACAAGTTTTACGTGTCCAGTTCTACACTTGTGTTCGTCAGGACACGGCGAACATCATACGCCCAACACGAGACACGTACGACACGCACGACACTTGCCACTTACGTGTCCGGCGGTTGATGGAGGATTCGAGGGTGCTGGAGGGCGGAGGGACGTTCGGGACGGCGGCGCTCGGGTGGCGACGCGTTCGCCTTGGCCGGGCGCGTCGAATGGTGGTGGTCGCGGCTGTCGAAGTCGACCGTGGAGGCTGGACGGGGAAGCTCGCCGGAGTTAGGGTTAGGGCTGGAGGTTTTTGGGGAAGACGGTGGCGTGGGCGGTCGTGGTGGGGTTTTAGGGTTAGGGTTTAGGTCGTAGGGGAAAGAGGGAGTTTTATAGGGGGTTTAAGGTCGGTGGGGTCAGCCGGATTCGGCGGGGGCAGGGCGGCGAGTCGGTCGGGCAGCCGAGCGAGTCAACGGGGGTGGGTGAGTGAGCTGGAGGAGAGAGAGAGTTGGTCGGGGGGGGGGGGGGGGTTTGGTAGATTTGCACTAGGGTCCTTAGAAATTAGGAAATTACACAAACGAATTAACATAAAGAAAATACAAAATAATAATTGCATTTCCTAATTAAAAATAATTTCCTATTTACAAACTGATATACTAACAATTCTAATAATTGTAAAACACTATTAAAACAATTCAGAAAATTACAAAATGATATTTTTTGTATTTAAAACTTATTTAAAATTCATTTAAAAAATTCTAGAAAATTCCTAAAATTATATTAAATTATTTTAAAACCAATAATGACATTTAATAATTAATTAACACTAGTTTAAAATTTTTTAAAAATCAGGGGCTTACAGGGAAGGGAGGAGCCTTCTACGTCCTCTGGGGATGGGGTACTGAGAACCGCCGGGTCCGTTCCTGGAGCCTTGTCGAAGTCTGCATGGAGAACCGAATCCAGGGAGGAGTCAATGTCCGCAGATGCGAGGGCGGAGAATTGGTTGGACAGTGGAGGGGGGGTTAGGTGGTTGGTATGGGATTACATCTTTGACAGCTGAGTTGGTTTTGCTGGATTTGCCTTCGCTGGAATTGAATCTGGTGTAGGAGTTCGGTAAAGGATACATGGGTGGTTGGACATTTTTTCGATGCTGGGTCCCTTTGGAATTAGGTTATATTCTCTCTGGTTTTCTTTCGAAGCTCCGGATGTAGGCGGAAGCAATGCTTCAATAAGTGGCCACGCAGATGGCAGTGAGTGCAGAAGATTATGTGATTGTCGTAGATGATTTGCTGAGTGTGAGTTTGGTTGCCAAGTTCTATGAGAATATGGTTTGGTGGATCTGAGGAGAGGTCGAGTTCCACGCATATCTTTGCGTAGTGTGCTTTGGTTAGGTTGCTTGTTTCTTCTGCGGTGGCCACGTAAGTCCTAAAGGAGTTGGCTATTCTCCTAAGAGCCGCTGGAATGAAGCAAATGAGGAAGAGATTGGGTAGGGTGACCCAGGCAGCGACCGTCGCGGAGTCTTCCTTGTTGTTAAAGTTTGCTGACCACTTGATTATCTTTATTTGGTGGGAGTCGATCCTCCCAGTTCCTTTGGACCATACCGTCCTGTGGTCCAAGTCGGAGGATAGGTGTAGCAAAATATGTCTCGGGTCGAGGGGGGCTACACTGTAGTCAGCATTTAGTCGCTAAGTGGCTATAACCTCTGTGACCCTAGCGAGCTTGGGGCATCCAGATGAGAATTTGATGACGAAAGAGAAAGGGAATGAGGTGGCCAAAGAAGAGATTTCATGGTCGATGAAAGGCACCGTCGGCATGGTAGATGTCGGCAGGTAGTCGACTTCGGGTAGAGGAACGTCCGTGAACAGTAGCCCTTGTCTAGGGGTCCTGTCAGGCCGAAGGATGTCGGCAAAGGAAGGAGGCGGGTGATGAGATGCGTCAGGAGTAGGAAGGGCCAGAGGTGGGGATGCTCCCGAAGAAGTAGGGACCGAAGGAGGTCAGCTTGCGCCCATAGAGGGGAAGGGCTGGCCCTTGGAGATGCCAGGTTGCGCACAAACGAGAGCAGCACCCCCGCCCCCAGGGAGGGAGAGGGCAAGATGAAGGGGATGGGGCGGCCCGCTAGAAGAGCCAGGGTGTAACGGGAGGCAAAACTGGGTTGCGCCCAGGGTGGGCGGGGATGCGCTCAAGACAAGCGCGCCAACGCTCAACTGGGTTGCTCCCAGGGGGGCGAGGATGCGCTCAAGGAAAGTGCGGCAATGCCAACGCCTGGCCGGAAAGGCCGGAGGATGGAGAGATCGGGAGCGACAAAGGGGCCCAGCAGACCGGCCGCATCAGAGAGCAACATCACATCTATGGGCACAGGTGGATCTGGCAAAGAGGGCGGAGGAAAGGTGGAGTAGAAAAGGGAGGGGACGAGGGAGGACTGGGGTGCGCCCCCTCCCGTCGCTAACGATCCCATCGGGAGAGGGACAGGGATGGAGCGAGAAGAGCCCGTGCCCGACGCAGACGAGGGAAGGACAGGGTGTAGGGGGTGGTCACGCCCATATAGGAGCGTAAAAAGTACTTCATAAGCCAAGTCAAAGAAGTTGAGGACTTCACGTATAGACAGACTTTACGCAGAAATCAAACAAAGTAAAACTCTACGTGAAGTACTTTACGCGAGAGCCATACTCAAAATTTTACGCGGGAGATAGGTTGTCCACATCGCATTTAATGCACGTGATACTGTTCTTACATAATCATTTTCTGACAGCGGATTGCACGGAAGCCGAGAAGATTTGATTTACACCAAACCCAACATTTGTCGTTTAATGTGCAGATGGGCTACTTTACGCTCAAGAGACTGCTTCTTTTACGCACGAAAGCTATTCGAGCTTTTACGCTTAAGGCTGTTGTGCTCGTAGAGTTTATTTGAGCTAATTATACGCTCAAGGCTACTTTTCAGCCATTTTACGCAGGATGTATATTTTGGGTTATTTTACGCCCAGTCTGCTACTTTACGCAGGAAGTATATTTTGGGTCATTTTTATGCCCAATCTTTTCTGGCTACATGAGAACGTGGTCTGCTTACGTGACTTTCATGCCACAGTTATCGAAGAACGTGTGTATGTACTCTCCCTATTTTGTTGAAGTAGTGGGAAACGTGTCACCATGCGTAGAGATCAAAACTCTACATGGGACGCGTGTCATCACGCGTAAAGGTTGAATTTTAATCGTGGGTGATAGTTACTTGTGTAGAGACCCAACTTTATTGCTTTTTATGCACAGAGGGTCTAGTCTATAAATAGACTTATTTTAAACACAGACATGATCAAGAGAGATACAGAGGAGGAAATTCTGAGAAAACTCATACTTTCAGATTGATATTCCTAAAAGCATTTTTTTAACTTTTTCTCAAGAACAGGATAAAGCAGAGCAGGAAAGCATTCGACTGTGCCATCAGTGGCGTTGTGTCGATACCTTTCTGGTGACTTAGTTCTTCCGATTGTTCATCTTCTTCAAGCAGTTTTCTTCATCATCATCGTATAATCCAAGGAACAAAGTGATCGTTCTCAGATCAGACTTCCATAGCAATACTTCCCAGAAATAATTTATACTTTTATACTTTTTCTCGTTTTCTTTCAAAAGCCAAATTTAGGCATTTTTTGTTTCACTTAACAAAATGGCGACTCTGCTGGAGAAGACTTTCTCCTCTGACGAGAAAGTAATTGCTCAATATGATGATGTGTCGGTCGGATGGACAAAGAAGACTCTCGTCGTTCAATTCGACCGAACTGCTTACGAAGAAATGCTCCGAACTGGGGGTAGTACTCGCTGCTCCAATGTTCAAAAATTGCGAAAGGCGCAAAAAGTTTTGATTCCTAAGTCCAAAGCATCCTCTGATCTCCCTGCTGTCTCTGAAGGCAAGAGAATCCTTCCCACTCCTGTTGTGGAGGCTCCCGTCTGTGACGAGACAGTCTCTACTTCAGTGATGCGCCCCGGGCGTAAAAATCATTCTCCCATCTGTGACGTGGTAGACTCCCAAGTTTTACGCTCTGTGCGTAAAAACCAGTCTCCCGTTTGTGATGTGGTAGACAACCAAGTTTTACGCTCTGTGCGTAAAAATCAGTCTCTCGTCTGTAACGTGGTAGATACCCAAGCTTTATGCTCTATGCGTAAGGGTAAATCTCATGTCTGTGATGTGGCAGATATTCATGTTTTGCGCTCTACGTGTAAAGGTAAATCTCCTGTCGGTGATATGGTAGATAAAGTTCACAATGATGCCTTTGCATCTAAAGTAAATTTATCTACACACATGCAGCGTAAAAACATGAATCATATTATTGGTAAAACTTCAGTTTTTCAGCAACAACCTTCTTACACTATTTTACGCAAGGTACCAAACCTTCAGATTACGCGTAATGCTGATGGAGTCTTTTGTGCACAAAAATCTCAAGATTTACGCACGCAACTCCAGGCGCGTAAAAATATGCAGTTTGGTTCTGCTAATGCAGCCAATAATCTTCTTTATACACAAGGGACTAAATGTTTTTCTGTCCCAAATATAATAAAGAAGACGACTCCTTCTACTCATTTTGATTTACTCGAGTTGCTCGTACAAAAGCGTAAAAACAAAAAATCTCCTGTGACACTCCCCCAAGAAAATCACCATTGTGAGTGTCACCAGATCATAATCAAATGTTGCTGTTCGGCTTCTAAACGGTCAGTTTTTGACCGATTAAGCTATAATGTGCCTCAGCAATCAGTTGATGATCAAGAACATGAGTTGTCCTATGCTTCAGTCAATATGGCATCTCATGTTAATAGAGTACGACATCCAAGACATAATTCGTCTCGGACTCCTACCCCACAACAGTTCAACCGTCTTCTTGATAGTTTTGAAGGGGTGTATCAGCATACCCGATCAAGAAGTCAAAGACAGTTACAATCTTCAGATTCAGAAGCTGGGGATACCCAGTCTTTTGAGTCAGAAACTGATAGTGTTGATTCATATCTTTACACCAATCCCTCTGTATGTTCAAGGGAGGTTGAATCCTATGCTATCGGAGATGAACCAGAGACGTCAACAGCTAATACAGAACAACGTCTCTCTGCAGTTGAGCAATCACTAAAGGACATGCTCGCCATGATGTAAAGTATGCATCAAATAATAATGACTCAGCAAACTATTCAGCCGGCAGTAGTAACACCGGTACAGGTAGCAGCACAAACTCAAGATAGTCAAGGGGTTGATATACCTTTGAATAATCTTAATCAAGAGCCTGCTGTCAATCAAAATTCTGCATCTCCAGATCTTCTCATTCCAGAAGATGTACCACCTCCGGTGGGGGTTACGGTACATCCAGTAACTATTCAATCGAATGTGCTTCCTCAAACTAGTGAAGCCATTCAAGCAGTACGTGAGTTAAAAGCACAGTTTGAAGTTCTGAAGCACAAGGATCAGCTCCAGAGGTTAGGGATTAAGCAACCTTATCCTCCTTATTGGAATGATGTACCCTTTCCTCCAAAATTCAAGCCACAATCGATGGTGTTGTTTGATGGAAAGGCCTCTCCCAGTCAATATATCAATTATTTTGATATTATGACTGTACATTTGCAAAAGAATGATGCTCTTCTTACCCGAGTTTTTATTGGGTGTTTAACGGGTTCAGCATACGACTGGTATCGCAGTCTTCCCAACAATTGCATATCGTCTTTTGACAAGTTTAAAGCAGTATTTCTCTTCCATTTCTATGAAAGAGGCATGGACATGAATATATCCTCCTTAATAGAAATTAAACAGAAAGAGAAAGAAGATACTCGGATGTTTATTGAATGTTTTCGACAGACAACTTTGAAGATGCCTCCTGGTATGCCAGATTCAGCATTGATTGACACATGCAAAATGAATCTGCGACCAACCATTGCTATCTTTATGAGCTCTCAATTAACAGATTGGGCCTCGTTCATTATAGCAGCATTTTCAGCCGAGACCAATGGTAGATTAGCTCGTAAACATGGGATGATCTTTGCCTCAGAAGATAAAGGAAAGAAAGCCTCTTCAGGTAATAATTCCGGCAATCACAATGGGAAAGGGAAGGAAACCCTAGTGGTTAATCTTTCAAAACCTAAAAAGACGCCAAATAATCAGGAGTCTTCCAAACCAAAAGAAGAATATTCTTTTGATGACAGTGATATCCCAGGGATATTCTAATATCTTGTGAAGAGTGGCAAACTCCAGACTTTAGAGCCAAAAAGACCTAATGAGGTGAATCTGACCGACAATCCCAAGTATTGTATCTATCATAGATACATAAATCATCATACCAAGGCTTGTTATGTTTTAAAGAATAAAATCCAATAGTTGATAAATGCTAATGCCATCGCTTTAACCAATGATGAGCATACAGTAACAACTAATATGATTTCTCTTCAATTTGGAGGTTTTCCTCTACAGTAAGTTCCAGATGGGATTGTCCCAATTCCTAAGACGACAATGAAGATTATAAATCTCCCGCCAACTAGAGAGCAAAGTGAAGGACTATTGCCTCTCACATTAAAAAAATGGTGAAATCATGTGGGTACATCCTGACTTAGTACCTTAATTGGAAGATGAAGGTAAAACTTCAAAATCCAAGAAAGGTTGAAAAGTTAAAACCTACAATGTGATTTCTCATGTTGTTACTCCAGATCATGATGATTTGGATCATCTTTGGAATGGAATTCCTTTGGAGGATAGGCTGAGGGGTTTGAATATATGTCCTCCAAGTTTGGCTCCTCCTATCAAGCTCAAACTTACTCATCGGCAATGGTTAGTAATAAATAGTATCCCCTTATACAGGGCACAACAAGTCTTTGTTGCTTATGAGAAAGCTCCTGTAGGGATTTTTTCTCCTATCCCGTGTACTCCTACTCATGTAGCTACAGAGGTCTGTCTTCCTTCTTCCTCTGTTAAACCATCTATTGAAAGTTCGCTACCCACTCACATGCATAGTCAAAAATCAGTCAATCTTATGAAAAAGATGGGCTATAACTTTCAAATGACGAAAGGCTTGAACTATGATAAAGGAATGCGACTTCTTTTACAAATTTAAGGTAAAAAATCCACTGTTGGATTGGGTTTTGAGGTCCCTCATAAAAATCCTCGCAAGAAGAAGACTAAGGAAAAGAAGAACAAAACCTGTCATATGGTACTTCATTCTCCTGAGTCTGAAGAAGAAACCTTCGCTGGTACGAGATCTGAGAAAGAGTACCACAAAGATTATGAGGGAACTTCTAAAGAAGCGGAGGACGTTGTTGAAACACTACCAGCTCAACCATCTCCTGTTCCAGCTGAGGCAAGACCTTCTAAGCCATCTGTGGTTGAAAAAGAAAAACAGAAAGCAGTACGCTTTGACGTCCCATTGAAATCTGCTTCAAATCAAGGGGTAGTGATGAAACCCTACAAGTTCGATATTCTAGCCCAACTAGCTAACACCCCGGCTAGACTTTCTATCTTTGAATTGTTTCATCTTTCTAAAGAAAGTCAAGAAACTTTGAGCGAAGCTTTGCTACAAGTAGATTCATGCTTAGCTCAACTCAAGAGTCCTGACAATATACCAGTGTCGTGTCCACAATGTCATAGTATAATGGAAATAATTTCTAACATTACCTTCACACAAGAAGATATGTTGTTGAAGCATAATAAGCACGACAGGCCTTTGTGTTATACAGGGTATATTGAATCTACTGAAATTGACAGAATTTATATTGATCCTGGGTCTTCTATTAGCATTATTCTTTAGAGTATGCTACGACCCTTGAGGATTCCTACTAGTGATTTGACTTACACTAGTACAACAATAGTTGGTTTCAACTCTGGAAAGAGTAAACCATTGGGAAAGATTCGTCTGAAGATTCAAATTGGTGATCTTCCAACTATGACGACTTTTTATGTTATCAACTCAGATGTATCTTACAACATCCTCCTTGGAAGACCGTGGATACCTGAGCATAACATTGTGCCTTCAACTCTCCACCAATGCTTCAAGTATGTTGATTCTCACCTGCAAAAGATCAATCTGTCTTAGAAGATCCTCCGAAAGATCAACCTTTGAAGATTAAAGTCAAAGGTCGAATCCAACCCCAACCTGTCAATGACGAACCTTTGGTGATGAAGGTTAAAGGAAGAACTCGAGCTTCGTCTGAGGAATCAGTGAGTATTCCAGTCAAGAGCCAAGTTCAACCTCTCATGATCAAGGTCAAGGGACGTACTTCTCATACAAATGATCCAGAACCACTGATTATCAACCTTGGCTAGTCTACGCTGAAGACGGATAATGGTCCGTTAATGATCAATCCAAAGCATAGTAGTCAGTTTGTAAATGATGTAAATATTGATCATTCTGTACTTTCTAATATCAATGAAGATTTTCTTTTGGAGTATATGGCTGTCAAATTTATTGAAAGAATGACTTTATCTGCTGATAATCAAAGTCATCAACATAAAAATGACATAAATACAGAGGAAACCTTATATATTAATTGTAAGGAAAATTCTTTTCCTTCTCATGTCGATGTTGGACCCTATGCTCAAATGTTCCTAACATCTTCTCCTTATCTTCTACCTGTAGCCTCATCATCACAAGCTTGTGTAACTTATAGATGTCACGAAGAATCTTATTTTGTGATCCCGTCCAATAAAAAAACAAGTGCCAAATCGTGTTTGGCCTGGCTAGAAATATCCCTGTTACTCAGACAGATGATCTCAGAGAGAAAGATAAAGAAAGAATCCGAATTGACAAATATAGTCAATAATCTCTTAAGATTATCCAGAATATGGGATATGATTTGAAAACTATGATGGATCTCAATCAAGGCAAAGGTAGACGGTTACCATTATGTGGTGATCAATTTTACCAAAAAACTCGTCATGGGTTGGGATATGATCCATCCCACATGTTTAATGAAGATATACAAGAAGATTTTTCTTCCAGTTCTTCACAATCCTCAGATTCTGAAGAAATCCAGTTCATCGAATCTGATACATCCCACATGTATAAAGAAGATATGGAAGAAGAATTTTCTTCTATTTTTTTACAATCCTCATATTCTGGAGGAAACCATTATGATGAATCTGAGTGTGTACTCTCAATCAACATGGTTCAAACTGATGGTGAATCTGAGCTATTTAAAAATGACCCTTGGGCACAACAAATGGACACTCAATGGGAGCTTCATTTTGAACAGCGACAGCCACCTACAAAAGATGAAATTGTCCAGATTGACGTTGGAGACGAAATTATGTCTAAGCCAATATTCATCAGTAAAAACCTTTCTGAAGATGAAAAGGAAGAGTTGATAAAGCTGATTAAAGAATATATTGATAACTTTGCATGGAGTTATGAGGATATGCCGGGTCTAGGTCCTAAAGTAGCTACTCATAAACTCAATATTATTCCTAATGCCAAACCTGTAAAACAACAGCAGCGGTATTTTTGACCAGATATGATAGATGTAATTGAAGCAGAAGTCAAAAAGCTGATCACATGTGGCTTTGTTCGTGAAGAACAACACCCAGACTGGGTTGCCAACATTGTTCCTATTATGAAGAAGAATAGAAAAGTTTGAGTTTGCATAGATTTTCGAGATCTTAATACAGCTTGTCCAAAAGACGAAATTCTACTTCCGATTATCGATGTCATAATAGACAACACATGTGGTTTTGAACGCATGTCTTTCATGGACGAATTTTCAGGATACAATCAAATTAAGATGCATCCATGAGATGAAAAGCATACCGCTTTTCGTACACCCCTTGGAGTTTACTGCTATACGGTTATGCCATTTGGTCTAAAAAATGTCGGTGCTACTTATCAACGGTCCATGAGCAATATCTTTCAAGAACATCTACGAAAAATAGTTGAATGTTATGTAGATGATATTGCTGTCAAAAGTCGATCAAAAGATGATCATATTCAAGACTTAAAGACAGTACTTAAGTTGATGTGTCATCATCAACTGAAGATGAATCCCACTAAGTCTTTCTTAGGGGTTTCTAGTGGCAAATTTTTGTGATTTGTCATCACTTCTCAAGGTATCCATGTTGATCCTGATAAAATTAAAGCAATTCTTGAAATGCGTTCTCTACGCAATCTAAAAGAACTCCGTGGCTTCCAAGGTCGTATTGCTTATATCAGAAGATTTATATCCAATCTTTCTGGAAGATGTCAATCTTTCTCTCGTCTATTAAAAAAAGGTGTATCATTTGTTTGGGATGAAGCATGTTAGAAAGCCTTCAATGACATCAAGCAATACCTTACAAATCCACCTGTTCTGGTACCTCTAGTGGTAGGAAGACCATTTTTGCTATATGTTCGAGCCTTAGATTATTCTCTTGGTGCTCTTCTTGCACAGAAAAGTGATAAGGGCCACGAACAGGCAATTTATTATCTTAGCCGAATGATGGTTGGAGCTGAACATAGGTATACTCCTGTGGAAAAAGAATGTCTGGCCTTGGTTTTTGTCGTTCAAAAGACATAACATTATGTGTCAGGGCAGACTATTCATGCCATCTCCAGAATAAATCCTATTCGGGTATTGATGAGAAAGCCTAACATCCTTAACTCCAGATTAGCCGCTGGACAATGTTGCTTACTCCTTATGACATGGTCTATGTACCTCAAAAATCAGTGAAGGTCAACCATTAGCTGATTTTTTAGCTGCTCACCCTATACCTGAAACATTTAAGCTATATGAGGACATTCCAGATGAAGTCGTAGATTGCAACATGACTTTGAAGGATGACATTTGGCAACTATATTTTGATGGAGCATCGCGGGTTGGACCTAAAGGCAATATTGTCGCCGGAGTAGGCATCGTCTTGGTCTCTCCTAATAAAATGGTCATATACCGTGCTTATTCTCTTAATGAACCATGCTCCAATAATGTGGTAGAATATAATGCTCTGCTAATTGGTCTTCAAGTAGCAAAACAATTGGACATTGAGTTCTTGGAAGCTTATGGTGATTCTCAACAGTTTGTTAATAAGGTCAAAGGGACATATGAAGTCAGAAATCCTGATCTCATTCCCTATCGTTAAGTGGTAATCGAATTGGTCCTTTCATTCAAAGGGTTCTTCATTGAATTTGTACCACGTTCTCAAAATTTAGAAGCTGATGCTCTTGCTAGTTTAGCTGCAAACTTAGCTATTCCAATTAGAAGACAAAACACCATTACTTTGTTGGATAGAGATCTATTCTGTGTAAAGAATAATTTGCATATCGAACAAAGTTATACTACAGAATCAAGTTCTCAACAAAGAGATTGGAGAAGTTCGTTTATTGATTATGAGGTCCATAGGATTTTACTTGAAGATCCAAAAGAAGCTGCATCAATCAAAAGACGATCATTTCGATTCTACTACGATTCTTCTTTACATATGTTATACCGTCGTTTATATGATGGACTTTTGCTGCGTTGTCTCTCTGAGAGTGAAGCTAAATAAACACTCCGTGAGGCTCATGATGGTGTCTGCGGTACTCATGAACCGGGTCCGTAATTACAGGACCGTATTCGAAGAATGGGGTATTATTGGCCTTCCATGATAGCAGATGCTGTGGATTATGCCAGATGGTGTAAATCATGTCAGATTCATGCTGATTTTATTCATCAACCATCTGAATTCTTACATCCTACAGCAGCTTCTTGGCCCTTCGAAGCTTGGGGCAAGGATATTATTGGTCCGATTAACCCTCCTTCCATCAAGGGACATCGGTTTATCTTGGCTATAACCGATTACTTTTCTAAATGGGCAGAAGCGGTTCCCCTTGTTGAAGTAAAAACATCCAATGTGGTTAGCTTCATTAAACACCATGTTATTTATCGTTTCGGGATTCCCCAAAGGATAATCCATGATAATGGACTACAATTTGCCAGTCAGGCGTTTTATCGATTCTGCGATAAAAATCGAATCCAGAATATAGCTTCTACGGCTTATAATCCAGCTGCTAACGGTTTGGCCGAAGCTTTCAACAAGATAATTATTAAACTTCTCAAAAAGTTTGTCTCTTCTAACAAACATGATTGGAATAAGAAACTTGGAGAATGTTTATGGGCTTACCGAACGACAGTCCGAACTCCTACTGGTTTTACACCATTCTCAATGGTTTAAGGATGCGAGGCTGTTCTTCCACTGGAAATCCAGATTCCATCTCTTAGAATAGCCATCGCTAATGAGCTAAACTTAAAGAATAATGATCGCTTACGACTCTAAGAACTTGAAGGATTGGACCAGAAGCGTCTTCAAGCACAACAGCATATTGAGCTATATCAAGCCCGCAGATCTCGAGCTTTCAATCGTAAAGTTAAAGAGAGGGTATTCAAAGTCGGTGAGCTAGTTCTAGCTTCGAAGACCGATGGTGATGACTCATAAGAGCAAAGGAAAATTCTAAGCAAAATGGGAAGGTCCTTATGTAGTCGAGACGGTCTTCTCTAATGGTGCCTATAGGTTGTCTAAACCTAATGGAGATTTGCTCATGATGCCAATTAATGGCAAATTCTTAAAGAAATATTATGTCTAAATTTTGTCTTTATTCTCCAGCTACCAATGTTTGGTTAAGCTGATTATTTGTCTCTTAAAAGAGAATTTTGATCTTCTGTCTTACCAGCTGATTAAAAAAAAGATTTATTATTTATCATGTTCTCATGACCTCTGAATAAATATTAAGTTTAACACTTTTCTTATCTATCATGTCCATATAGCCTCTGAATAGATATTAATCTATTTTTTTTTGAGTTGTTATGATCTGTCACATTCATATTACCTCTGATAGTATTGTACACTCTAAAAAGAAAATAAGATTCATTATCTATCATGTCCACATTACCTCTGGATAGATATAATCTATTGAGTTTAGAAGACTTGTCATGTCCATATTACCTCTGATAAGTATTTTCTATCTCATACCTATTATTTAACTTCAAAATAAATGATAGGGTCACAAAACAAATATTTTATTCATTTTTTGAAAATATTACAGAATGAAAAGACAGAAGAATACAAAATTCTGTATTGAATATAAAAATGCCTAAGACGGAGCAAATACATCTTCGAGCAGTTTTTGCAGCTCCGCCAAACGCTTTTCACGAGAGCTCAACACAGTTTTGGTAGCTACGGAGCGTCGAGCTTCGGGAGTACAGATATGGAAAAGTTCAGTAAAAGTAACTATCATCTTATCCTTGGCTTCATCAAGGGTTTTGATGGTAGCTTCAGCACCGAAGACTTGTTCCTCCAAAATAGAACTCTGTGTCAAGTGTATGTCTCGGGCTGTGATCAACTGCTCCTTCTCCGCCTTCAAGCGAGCCAATTCTGCCTCAACTTCACGAATTCTATTATTATGTTGATGAATTCTCATATTTGAAGTTTCATAGGCTTCTCTCTGAATATCCAACTGAGGTTTAGCTTTAGCCAAAAAAATCTCTTTCTTTGGCGACTTTGATGCTGTACTCTTGGAGAGATTTATTGAAAGTAGTCTCCCGAGCGATGTATTCAGTTGATAAAGCATCATACTCGCTTTGGATGAGACTTTCAATAGTTTCACTTGATAGCCTTAGATATTCTCTAATGGGCTGTTCAAGTCCCTCTACTACCTTCTCCAATGCTGCTGTTCTCTCTGCATCATTGAATATGGTGATATTTCTGATCGTGAGAGCAATGGTAGCCTTCAAGCTTTCATAATTAAGGCCTTTCTTTAAGACCATCTTGATTAAGGCCGCTAAAGTTTTATAGAAGGTTTCAGTATGGATCTCAACTAAGAGATTCATTTCTACATTCGAGCTCGGAGTGACAGCGAGCTCTACCAGATCCCTTTTCTGAAGACTAGGAGCAGATATTGTTGCTTTGGTAGCAGACTGAGATGAAGTCAATGTTGTTGCTGCTACCATGGCTAACTGATCCTCAGGAGCTTTAGAGGCCATATTTTTAGCACTTTTTTGGATCATTACTCCAGCCGTTTCTGGAGTCGAAACTATTTGAGTTTTAGTGGCGATAATTGTTGCGGAAGGAATGGTGATTATAGTGACTGATTTCGGTTCAGACACTGTCTTCTCAGGAACTTGTGCTGGATCAGTAGAAATAACGGAGGATGCTATTACAACATCTCTAGTTTTAGTTGATGAGTTGACCATATCTTCATCACCTTTATAGGCTACCGGCTCTTCAAGCTCTGCGAGTACTTCAGTTGTAGTTGGTTCTTCTACAACTATTTTTTCATTGAAATCTATTTCTTCTGCAGCAGTCGTTTCTTCATCAGTAGTTGGTTCTTCTGCAGTTTGTTCTTCTTCTCTGTTTTCAGCAAGAGAAGGCAATTTTAACTGAGACTGTACCACAGGCTCTTATTGTATCTCTGTGGATGGAGAACATTCCTTTTGGACAGTATCTTCTTCTTCTTTCGAAGAAGAACTCTCTTCTTCAGATTCCATGTGTTCTACATAAATAGCTTCTTGAGGAGGAGGAGGAGCCACATGCTTTGCTATAATGATAACACCTACAAAAATTAAGCAAAATAAGTTAATATACAAATCATAATATATAATTTTGTATAGATTTTTTTTGTAATTTATATTTACCTGGAGTAGGTGCAGGACGTGCCAAAAGTTCGTCATAATCTTGATCTCAGTCATCATCATCGAAGGCAAGCGGCGGTTCATCCGATGAGATGAGCTCTGGATCAATAGTATGTGTAGTGACGGTATCCTCAATAGCTTTCGCCTTTTATGGCAAAGTCAGATGAAGTGATGAGCTGAGACGTCCAGGAGATAGGAGCCCTACAGCTTCTGTTGATGTTGCTGGTTGGGATGCCGAAGATCCTTCTCCAGGATGAGCTGAAGAAGATGCAATGTGTTGAGGCTCCTCGACTGGAGTGTCGCTCTCTGGAGTAGCGGCTCTCTGTCTAGAAGGCCCTTTGACAGTGACCTTCTTCTTCTCTGGGAGGGTAACAGCTGTACCTGATTTTTGCTTTCGGGTTTTGCTGATAATAATTGGTCCTGCAGCTATTTCTCCATCTTTCGTAGGGATTACTTCCAGATACTCGTCTGGAACAGCAGCGTCATCGGGTATGTCTGAAGGTACCCTGACTGGTTCTTCGGCGTTCCCTTCCTTGGGCCAACGAAGACTCCGCTTCATATTGTAGCCATATACGACGGAGCGAATGGATGCATAAAAGTGAGCATACGTGTGAAGTATTCGTAGCTTGGTTGTACTTGTAGCAGTTGATACTCAGAATTTAGCACCGGTACAAGCAGTGCTAAAGTATCTCCATGCTCTTGCACCATCAATTAGCTTCCCATAATGGTAGAAGCTGGTGGAGGGATTACCAACGTGAAGTTGGTCATATCCAAACTGACAAGCGAACCGACTTGGTAGATACGGTTCGAACGTACAGTTGTCTTCATTCCTATACATCAGATGTGAGGGTCTGATGCACATTAGCCATTTAAAAACTGGCACAGGCAATGAAGTTCTCCCTTCCCCTCTATCTTCAAATTTTACACCGAGGCAGTTGGCTGGAACTTGTGGTCATGTACAGAAATAGTTTCATCCATAAGAGTTGTTTAGTACTGCCCGGGTGTCTACCACTGTAGTTGCAATCCACGTGGCTTTATTGAATTTTTGGAGGAAGACCTCTGTATTATCTCCAGGGCAAGGTGGCAATAAACTGCAGTTATGATACAATAGCCAGCCCATCAGATAAGTATAGGGCATCTCTACCCTAGGGAAATCTCTTCAGTGAGGAGCGTTGTTGATTAATTCATCACCAAAGGTCCGCAAACCTGCATTTATTAGACACACCATTGCCGATAGCAGGTTGATTATGGCATTGAACACCAAACGTACTGTCGGCCACAATACGTTTTGGTGAATTCTGTCAGCTGTGCTAATCCCTGGCATGACCCATCTTCGCAGCCACAGAGAAAGAAAGCCTGCCAGCAAGGCTTCCCTTGAGATCTTCTGACTGCCATGCCTCAGGTAGCTTAAGGTTTTAGTTCCCACAGGGATGTCTCCTGTCTTAGTAGACAGATGTCACGACCCGTACCCACTGTGAGGGTACGAGTGCGTAACAACGCCCAGCCTATGCCGCAGTGTCGGCGGTAGAACGCTGTCCAATGTTACTATCTAACTAGCAACTCACACAATTATAATGTACTCGTCATGATCAACTCCGAACGGAGGACAAGTATAAGATATTGTAACTCAATCACAGTCTAAGCACGATAAGATAAACACAGAAGAATTAACTAAGAATAGAAGGACAAATACTAAATAATAACAACTCTCAACAAATCTCAAATACTATACAAATCTCAAATCTTCTATAACAAATTCAACATGAAAACATATGCTAGTCTACCAAACTAAATCTCGATCACTCCTGAGTGTCGGGGCCAAAGGTAGTCATTCCGTCTCCGGGTCCATAATATGTAGGGCATGTATCCTCAGGGCAATCATCTGTAAAATTTCAACAGGTCCAGTCAGGACAGGAACGAGTACAACTCATCAAGAAATCCCAATTAAATGACAGAGAGCTACAAAGTAGTTATAAGCAGTTATATTGATGAAACATGGCAGTTTTATACAGGTAATTATATAGAGAACAGTTAAGGTACAAAGAAAGGAAAGTAACTAAACAAGAAGAGAAGCATGGCAATAAAGACTGTAAAATATAATCTAGTTGAACTAGAGTAGCATGATATAAGTCCAGACTGTAATATAGACATGTGTAACTCCAATGTAAGTCCAGTGCAAGATGAATCTAATACAAGATGAATCCAGTACGGGACGGTTCCAGTCAATGTGTTCAATGATTCCAGGGTGAGTCCAGCCTATACTCTAACAGCGTGTTTTAAAATATCGGGATCGACATGTGAACGGCTGTAGGTAATACGGCACACCGCACACTCGGCCAAGTGTGGGATGGTTATTGTTCCAGTATAATTCCAAGGGAGTGGTTCCAGTATTTGGGTATGTTCACATGCCTATTCCAATATTTCCCCGCCCAGCAAGTATACGTGAATCCATAACCCGACACGAAATAGGTATAAGTCCAGCCAGTACAAGAATGGTTCCAGTAAACGATTCCAGGGTGGTTCCAGTAAATGATTCCAGAAATAGAGGCCAGACATAAATAAGTGAGTGTCGCATGAAATGGATCCAGCAATATCAAATCGTGTTTGAAACAGAGAATCAGATAGAACTAGCTACAACTGAAATATAGTAAACGACAAGTAAATGGAAGAACTATCAGAGAATGTACTCGTCTGATACTCTGAAAAGAGTAGTATAATATCAGATGTATGCGACAGAGTCACAATGTCCTAAACAGAGGAATACAGGTTATAATATGTTTAAAAAAATAAGGAAAATAAAGTGTACGATGCAATCTACATGAATTCTAGGTCAAACTAGGTCAAAGTCAACTCTTGGTCAACTCTGGTCAAACTAAGTCAACTACACTAGTCAAACTAGGTCAATTGGTCACATCTAGACTCAATGTTGACTTTTGGTCAACTCCAATCAACTACACTGGTCAAACTAGGTCAACTAGGCCACTCCTAAGTCAACCAAGTCTCACTAAGCCTAGCCAAGCCTAGTCTAGCACGTACTCACACACAATTACAGAGCTAACACAAGCTATCAACACAAAATACATATATACATATATGCACACAATGTATATAATTATTTATATAGGCTATTGCCTAGCATTTAATGTAGGGTACAAGTCATATATGCATATACAATGGGTGAGTGGGGATGTCTCATTTATAGCATACAAGGTATATAGTGTATATATCTATATAAGGGGGTAACATGTATTCATATATCCCAATACTACCTACTTGCATACATATGTGCACTCAAATTATGAATTTAACATGCATGAATGCATAGTATAGCTATATGCATATAGAGGGTCTAGTGTGTTGTCAAGCAAGGGGAGTGAAGAGGGTTCTAGGGCATATGCCTGTGTGTGCTAGTGTGGTAATATACACATGTGTGTATAGTGTCTAATGATGTGTGTATGTGTAATGTCAATAGCTTAGGTGTGTTCACAAGGGTGCAGGAATTGTTTGTGAAACAAGGTCCTCTCAGGGACTTAGTGTGTGTGTGCTACACCAGAGAAAATCAGTATCTTAGTGAAGGGGGTAACCATGTGTGTGAGGGTTTGTAACAGGGTGTGTGTGTGTGTATCCTGAAAACAAGAGTGTGTTAGGATGATACATAGCTAGCTAATAGGGTGTCAAGGAGTGTATAAGGCCCTGTTCTCAGGTTATGGGTATGTGTGAGTGTCACATGAGTGAAGTTAATGTGTCAAAATTGGCACATGCTTGTGTGTGTGTGTGAACCATTGTGTTCTCTGTGACAGTGAACAAATGGAGGATGTGTCAATGACAGTTGCCAAATGTTCAGTTAACAGGGAATTCAAATGACAGTTGTGTAGATGTGAGTGAACATGAGTGAATGGCAATAGGTTGACAGGAATCAGATTTTAGGGTGGCAACCTAGGCTAGAGTGTGAACATATTGTAGTGTGTATGTGATATGAATCAATGTGTTAGATAGTGGATTGACAGGAATTCTTTCCAGGATACTGAAAACAGTGGTGTACGAGTGAATCTTAGGAATGTTCAGTGTCTAGAATTTAGTGAATGGTGCACTAAACACAGGCTAAAGTTTTCAGGACAGGGAACAAAATGACAGTTTGGTTAATCTCAGGATACACACAATTCAAATGACAGTTTTCCCTATAACAGTCCAAAGCCAATTGAAACCCAATGAATCCTAGCTCACAGGGAACCAATCATTCAATCTAATACGTATGTAACTAAATTAACATGGAAATTTAGTCATTAACAACAGTTAAAACAGAATTTAATTTCAGAAACCGAAACAGTGCACTGTGTATCAGTCCACACAACCCATTCCAATATCGAAATCCAATTCTCAAGTGCCAAAACCAAATCTAACTTGAAAATTCATCCTAGCAGTAGCTAGGACACTTGTAGGTGATTCAAACTTGACAATTAAACATCAATATCAGTTTAGAAGAGGGCTGAAAAGCTCAGGAGTTAATATCAGTATCAGACTGTTTGGTTCAGTCTAATCCACTGCTCAAAACACCCTTCGAATCCAATTTTCCTAATACAAACCATAACCCAATATTCAGTAATCTATTGCACTTGTGTAATAGTTAAATATGTGAATTAACATAAAAATATTTCAGTTAAAAAAATAATAGGGAATAATGTCCAGGTTTGGAAAACTGGTATCGCGTATCAATCAATTGGGTAAATTGAAATTCGAACATTAAAACTCATTAATATGATGAAAAAAAGGTTGGTAAACTAAGTGTCGAGTATACACGTGTCATGAACCCCATCTGTGTCCAACCAAGTGGACACAGCCGTGTCCAAATGACCACACGTACACAGACACAGAACCGTGTTCATGAAGTGTCGTGCACGCGTGTGTCTCACTCTAGGACACGACACAGGGGACGACACGACTCGTGATCATGCCCACGTATCCGCCTAGGGTAGTGCTAGGTGTCTAGGGTCCTGTATTGAGTCGGGGTCGTGTCTAACTTATAGGGCCGTGTCAGTGGCCAAATCCCACGCGTGCACAGCGCACGCACGGCTAGTACAGCCAGTGCGAGGAGGATTTCTCCTCGCACACTGCACCATATGATCCCATATTTTGGGAAGGTGATGGCAGATGATGCCCCAAGCCCCTCGCCAAAAATAGCGTGTCCACGTATTATGTGTCGAAAGTTATTGACCCCGTGATGCAGGACACAATATATGGTTCAGTCCCCACGTGTTCGTGTCCCCGTGTGGACACGACACGACACCAAAATTAGGAAATAAACACAGAAATTAATAAGCAAACCCTAGATCTTGGATTCTATTCAAATATATTTCAAAAATTAGAACAAAATGTTGGTTGAGGCATTACATCAAACACCTAACCTATCAAATGGATACGTGTCCGATACGGACATGAAATCGATACGAATTTGCCTCAAACTCCAGGGACAGCTAGGGGACTCCTAGATCTAGCCCTAAATGCAAAGAAAATAGAAATTTAATACAATTAGAGATGTTTTACCTATGGATGCAAATAGCAAGAAAAAGCTCCAAATGGGGGGTTCCTCCTTGCTAGTAAAATGCTTCCAAATTGTCCCAAAGCTGGGATTAAACCCCAAAATCAGAAAATAGGAGAGTATTAGGTTCTAATGCAAGAAACTAGGATTAAAAAGGAATTAAAATGAATTTTCTATGAATTTCTAAAGTTGGAGATTTACCTCTTTCTAAACTTGAGATCTATTTCCAATGGAGGCTAACCCTAAATGATGGAGGCATTAAATAGGGTGGGATTCCCTAGGTGGCTAGTCACAAGCTCAAAATTCAGGATTAGGGTTCACTAAATGGCCCATAGGCTTAAGTCATGATCAATTAAATAATTAAGCCATAAGTCATTGTCATGCCCTAAAACCAGAATACTGGAGAGCGGGGGCGAACATAGCCAGCTACGTATATTAAAATAAAGTCCATCTCGCTATACGGTCACGGCTGTCTAGATATGAGGGTTTACTACAAGCCAACGGTCTCTTAAGGTCAAGCCTATTGTCTCAATCTCAAGCAAGTAATATAATTATAAGATGTTTGACCACCAAATATACAATAAAAGGCGTCCCAAATATTACATATCAGCTGACCATGAAGCTAGTCGTACAAAATACTAGGACTAGCAAGAGTTAAGTCATACATGATCAACCCTAGGATTTGTTAATCATGTTTACAGCCCGTAGGCAGACAGTAAGTAAATGCATTGAGCTAACAGGTGCTCGTCGGCTAAACGCCTCAAAAGAATAATTTACAATAGAGTGAGCGAAATAAAATAGAAAACCCACTCGTAGCTCGGGTTCCTTCTAGTCGCCACCATCGGGCTTGAGGTTCGGTAGATCCTCGGGTGCTGCTCCGAAATCTGGCCACACAAAACCAGCTGGGTCAAACCCCAGAAAGAGCAAGTGCCACAAAGGAGGCCACGAAATAAGAACAAAACCAGCGTATCAGAACGTAAGAAAATGAAAAAAAAGTACATGTAATAAAAGTACAGCAGGACAATAAGCGACTAGGGACATGAAACCCTTCCGGGAGCCAGATTACAACCCGTAAACTAAACAAGGAACGGGGTTGTAACCCTTCGCCTGAATAGCTCCTTGTCTCTACCCAATTATTGTTACAGCAAGTAAAACAATCATGTTCAGGAGTACCAAGGTACAGGGACTAGACAAGACTTAGACAGGGCTAGACATCATCCATTCACAAGCGGCCAAGCAATACTACGGCTTACTACTTTAACTAACTAGGGTTATCACAAGCCTAATTACTAACAAGATGCAATGAGAATTTCCCAGTCCCAAGCCCTGCAGACCATCAAGTTATCCTTCCGCGGGTTGAGAGTATGGGTGGGTACATCGCCTCGGAGGCGATATACCCTTAGGTGACTTAGAGGGTGCAACACATGACAGTGTGCTGGAAATGTGCTCTACTCGTCGGCAAGCTACAAGTCCAATTAAAGTGCCCAGATAACGAGACTGCCTGTGACTGGAAATTCTCCATGAACTATAGTTAGAACTAGTCATTAGCCTAATCTATGTTCAGTGCGAATCCTCGACCGTGGGAAACCAGGGAGTCACGTCCTAGACATGATGCAAGACAAGACAAGTGGATTTCACAAGCAAGCAAGCAGGAACACCCACGGTGTCAGAGTTGGTTATACAAGTCAAGTTCGACCAGTTATCAAGTCGAGTCAAGGCAGGTCAAGTTACAAGTTACAAGTTACGAGTCAAGGGTGCGCCGCCACGGGCCACTATCAAGTTATCTGGTTATAGAGATTAATCATGAATCACAGGTTACAAGTCAAGAGTGTACCCCATCGGGTCACTATTAAGAAGATCAGAGGAACTAAAATCATACTTCACAGAATCAGGAAAAATCGTTTTAATCATAAGCAAAATTATCGAAAACCATGCCAGGTCGTGTTGGGTCAAGATAGTCGTGCTGAGTGAAACAAGATCTCAAAACCTAATCCACAAAAGAGAAGCCAAGTTCAAGAAATAAACTAAATCATCATGGGCAAGTAGGTTGCACAAGGGGTTAGGGTGCGCAAGAGGATGGACTGCGCAGGGGTGAATGGCGCAGGAGATGGATGGCGAAGGAGATGGATGGCGCAGGGTGTGAAGTGCGCGAGGGTCAAGTGTGCATGGAGCCAAGTGCACAGGGGTCAAGTACGCATGGAGCCAAATACACAGGGGTCAAGTACGCATGGAGCCAAGTGCGCAGGGGTAAAGGGCGCCGGGGCCTGGCGCGCAGGGCGCGCGCGCAATCGGCAACGGCCAGGCTGCACGGTCAGCGACCAGCGCTAAAGAGCGCGGCACGGGGGAGGCTGCACGGTTCAGCCCAGGGTGTAACATCCCAGTCCCAAATTCGTAGGACTAGGAATGCGAATACATGCCAGCTACGTATCAAGTAGACTCCAGCCCAGCTCGAATACGTATAAGCTGTATAGTAATGACCAACTATCTATATTAATTAATAATATCTAAGTCTTAATCCACAGTAAGATAGAATACAGGAATGAACAACATATAACATAGTGTGCACCCCATGCTATATTTGTTCGAATAGATCGGAAAGAAATAACTTGAGTCTACAAATACTAGGCTGAAAAGCAGAATATAAATGAATAGAGATAAATATATAACCACCAGAGATACCTGAAACAGTAAATATCAACCATCATGATCAGCTACCAACTCCGTTCAGTCGAATACCTAGAGAGATCACCAGGTCCTCAGGGGACATAACAAGGTACATACAACATGCCAATTAACAGTAAATAAAAACATATGAACTAATGGGTACTACCCTAACCAGTCTAAGTGACATGCACATGAGAACATATTCCGGATATCAGGCTTAGCCACTGAGGCTCACAAGCTCCTCAGCAGGCTATTGCCCTCAGGCACCGTGTCATGGGACCAAAGTGCATACGAGTATATCAAGTAAATAACCACCCATGCTCTACTACAGAGACGAAGGTATACTAGTAGAATACCATCCAAGTCCCTATATGGAAACGAGGCTAAACTAGTAGAATAACAGCCAAGTCCCATATATGAAAACGAGGATATTCGAGTAGAAATATATGTATATATATACAGCCTGATATAACGGTAATGTTCTCCCTATCCCATATTCTATTCTATCAAGTCATGTCAGATAACACTAACAATATCAAGTAAATAATCATGTAACCTATCACAGGGTCCAAACCATGAATATGTCATGTCTAGGACTATCTTATGATTGTGTCAGTGTCCTAGGTCCATCGTGTGTCAAGTAATAATCAATGCAACGCTATATCTAAGGTTAATACCCAATATCCACATACAGATATTGACACCCGAATCTGTTCGGACGTGAAGTATCAACTATTCCTATATCATGATATATATGAAGATAGAAACAATAGAACAAAAAAAGAATATGTACTGAAAACTTGGCAAGGTACACTTGCCTGGAGGTTTGTCCGAAAATGCTGGTATCTGGTGTCCGAAATCAGATCCAAGGCCTAAAATAATCAAGAATCTAATATATTAATTAATCATATATATCCTTATTGCCAACTATCTATAAAATTTAATACTTACATATTACAACCTAGGCTTATGTCTTCTCACTCTATAATAATTATACCATAGAATTAATACTTCTCAAAGTGTATTTTAGCCTTATATAAGATCGTATTTTTATATATGTCTAGTTTTACAAAAATAAAAGAAACAGGATTATTGAAAATATCATACTTAAAGAAATAAATAGAGATAAAAAGGGTTTGGTTGATAATTGATTAAAGGGAAGGGGTTTATTTATAAAATGCATATTATTAACTGATGTAGAATTCAGTGCATGCATTGCACATAATAGATAAGACTTTAGTATTGAAGGAAGTATAAATTAACTACTTAATGAATGCTATAATTAAAATAAATTGATTTCTAATCACTAAGCTCGAATCCCAATGCTCTTTTATGTGATCAACAACATAACTATGCATGTTACTACTTTTCTTCATCTACTTCTTCTTTAAATCTAAAAGAAATTCCTATATATGAAACGGTTGCTTCTTCCTATTAGTAGACTTCTATTGTTCTCTTTCTCTAAATCTTCTTCCATATTGAGATAGATTACTGCTATCCATACCTCCCTTCAAACGATTGTTCTTAATAATCTTTGTAAAAAATATTACTCAACTGCCATTCTCTATTATGAATATTAGAAAAATAATATATGGTGTGATATTATATATTATTTCCATCTTCTTCCAGTGATTGGCAGCACAACTACTTAATCTTTCTATTAGAAATTTATATGAACAAAATATATAAGAGAAACAATAAAAGCTCACCTATGTGAAGATGTTAGTTAAACTTGGACTCGAGTGAGAGAAAGTCATCGTCGGCGATGTATGGTGCACATGAGTGATACGTAGCGACAGTTCATCGAAGACGAGTTGTGGTTTGCAAGATCGGATCGGACGGTGTGCGGCGAGGTTGACGACCTCGAGATACTACTGTGGCTTGGGAGTCGATGGCTTGGATGACTTAAGGAAGTTTGACATATATATATATAAGTATAAATAGGGGTTACAAAGGTGAAAGGACATGGGAGTTACGAATATGAAAGGAGGGGTCATGGGGGTTATGAAGATGAAATGAGGAGTCATGGGGGTTATGAAGATGAAATGAGGAGTCATGGGGGTTATGAAGATGAAATGAGGAGTCATGGAGGTTATGAAGATGAAATAAGGAGTCACGGGGGTTACGAAGATGAAAAAAAAAAGAAAGTTAATGCATGAAGCATGCACAAAATATGCACAAATTATTTTACCACTACACCCATAATGGCTTATGTGTTCCCACCATTTAGTTCACACAAAGATGGTGCTCATGTTAGAAAAGCTACAACCATGGGCTAATATAGCAAGAATTCATTCCTTAGGCTCATGATAGCATGGAATAAAATTCTTGGCCCAAGATAGCATGGATATTTATTAGTTGGGCTAAGCAAGTATTGGACTATTTAACTAAACAATTAACTATTGATCGTTTAAAATATAACCTAATATATATAATGCAAGCTCAAATTTTTAACATGAAATAAAAACAAATAAATATAAAAATTATAAAAATTATTTAAAAAAATAGGGGGGGGGTTACATTCTATCCACCTTAAAAAAATTTCGTCCTCGAAATTAAGATTCTAACTAGAAGTAGAACTTATAAAGTTATGGCACTAAAGTTTAATTTAGAATCTTATCGAATTTTTCGAATTAAATGCGGATAACATTCTCGTATGGAATCTTTACGCCCCCAAGTAAATTTTCCTATGGGGTGATGCTTCCATTCTACCGGACTAATATGATAGTCTTTCCCTTCAATATCTTATCACTGGTATCCAATATTCTGACTAACTGCTTCTTATATAAAAGATTCAGTCTCAACGTGATCTCGGAATGGTCAACCTCATGACTGGATCAGTCATATACCTCCTCCACTACGAGATATTGAATACATCATGCACTTGCTCTAGAGATGGGGCACTGCATGACGATATACCACTTCTCCAATACTACCTATAATGTCAATGGGTTACTAATTTAGAGGTAATGATTCTAACTTGGCTCTTGAGTCTTTATCTATGACTAACTATATAGATAGAAAATTTCACAGTTATCCATGATCCCTATTAGTTTTCTAAGCTCTTCTTTATACTCTTATACGTCAATAGTAATTGATAATAATCTTACCAATGCACTAGTTTTTTTCCACCTACATGCTAGGTAAGGTTGAGCCTGGGCTAGTCAAATACATAAACCTATTGGTCAACCTTCTAGTCCTGGCATTCTAGAGGACATTTCAAGGCTAGTCTAACTCAAATTTGTCTACCTTATCCAATATTCTTAGGCCACCTAACATCCTGATATAACCTTTTGATATTAGTTCTTCTAGTCCTTCTATTCTAGACTATCTTATGTAAAAGCAAGCAAGGTTTAGTATAATATTTTCAGGGTTGCTTGCTAGGATTAGACCTTATACTGTACTGTGTTCTGACTTCTACCTTTGAAAAAGTCTCTATAAATATTCTACCCACCTTAGTTATTTACCTAGTCATGCAAAGCATGAACTACTATATCCCTCAAACAAAATTCACAGGATACCGGTTATGCCCAGACTTATGTCCAATCTTAAGTACATGGCTTAGCCAACCATTTTACCCATAACAAAGTCGTAAGTCATAACTTCTGAAGTCTACCACAAGCGTTGTCCTCTTTTAGCTTAGGAAACTATAACTAAGGTTCAACTGTATATCCTTTAATATCGTATTTCTAGTCATCCAAAAAATAATTATTATTATTATATTCTTATTCTCCTAATAAATCTCTATGGATATGTAAAACATCTAGTTCACCCTACCTGTTTTGGCATGGATAGTAATATATGTCCATTAAGTAAGATTGACTTCCTATAAAAGTGTAATGCATCTCTGTTCTATTCGGTCTTTATAGTAGATATGTTCTATCATACTTATATATCATTATACAATCACCCTCCTATGAAATATGCTACCAATATAGCTTCTATCCTATGACAAAATGTAATTAAACTACCATAATTGTTACAATTACTGAGGAAACACCATGTTCAGCCAACTCATAAATATAACAGGTATATTTTTCAGTCAAAAGGCATCACCAAAATTTATAATGGTTGTAGCGGGTCCCAAATGATGTCCTTGAAATATCTTCTCTCCGTCCTTCTCTTGATGGTATCCCAATCTCAAGTCAACATTAGAAATGAAAACTTTTGCTCATTGGTCAAATAGGTCGATGGTGGATAATACTTTTGGTTACTTGAATGACCTTGGACTTCAAATGATCAATCCGTCGGATATCAACTTACGTCAATATAGGCTATCTATCAAGTTTTCCGAAGGATGAGGCTAGCTAAACTTCTAGGCCTAACTTATGCTACCATAGAGGTCTTCTATCTCAATTCCAGCCAACTTACTCACTTATGTAAACTGAGTTTCCTCCAATTGTCAGTTCTTGAAACATAGTGTTACATACTAAAAAAATAGGGTATGCTAGGTCCTAGCCATCCATGACTGCTCCTACGGTTCTTTCATCTTTATTCCCTATGTGCATCTTATTCTAACACAATTGCCATAACTACAAGTCTTTTAGTATTTCTATCTGAAGTGTGTTGTGGAAAAGGGGTCAATATCTCTATGATTTCTAGTCTACTCAAACTAAGATTCATAATTTTTCTCTCAAGTCCTTAATTAGGTCTATCTACACAATCCAAGACTACCAAAAATTAATTCCTAATCACTATGTCATTCTTTTATCAAATCTCCGTTTTAGTATGATTAACAACTCACCACTTCTAGTCTATAGGAAGCTATTTAATAATCACAAATACGTCTAACCCTTTTATACTTGTATACTAGGTAATGAGGGTATGTTAATGCTAGAAAATGCTTATATGTGATACCTCGGCACATACTCGCCTATTGACTAATATTCTACTCATGCTTGTTCATAGGTCCTTTCAAAGTTATTTAACTTCTACTTAAAGGTATGTCTAGTATAACGCAGTCATGTCCATTCTACATCCAATACCAAGTCATAGAGTGGTACAACCAAATATCACTTATCCCTTTGATAGAAAGCTTCCTAGTATGGACTTCCGACCGCTATCCAGTGATAACTTCATTTCTTGACCTATACCTACTACCATGATTTTTATATTGTTCAAACGAAACTTCCTTCGCCTTCATGCAACCATAGGATTTCTATAGGATTTATATCTATCTTGAGTACAATACTTATAGATTTATCCTATTCTCAACAAGACTTTCGAATCCTTTCAAATGTAGTCTTTCATGTAGGTGACCACATTCTAATTTGAAAATCATATCAACATCTAAAATTCTTCTACTCGTTCTTTCAAATCACTCCCATCATTTCGGTTGATAACTCTATCGTACCTTTCTTACTAAACCAAGTTAAACCTAGTTAGACTTAAATCCCATCCCTATCTAACATAGATAAATAGTAGAATGTCCATTGCTCCTAGAGTCTCTCACTAAGATTAGGTAGGCTATATGAATTTATATTGCTAATCCGACATACTTGGTCTATCTAATAGAGACGTCAATATAACCCTTATTATCTTAAACAATCAATTCCTCTTAAGTGCTCTAATAACTTTTTTTTCCTATGATAAAAATAATAATCCAAAGGAGTATCAAACACGAGCATTCATCCTTCAGAAATAGGGAAGGGCGTGAATTCAAGGTAAGGAGTTCAAGATTGTGATTGAATGCAATATTTAAGCTTCAAGGGCGATAGATGAACTCAAAAGAATTTTCAAAGCAATTGTGGATTGAGACCCTAATATAGTATCCTATAGCAGGCTCGTTCGGTCAGTAGCGTAACCGAGACGATATGCTCTGACCTGCATGGGCCACCATAAAAACATGTAACGTTCCAGTCCCAAATTCGTAGGACTAGGAATGCGAATACATGCCAGCTACGTATCTGTTTGCCATTAAATTGTTTGATTGAAAACTTTAATACAAACAGAACAGTGTTACAATGTAGGACTTAGATGTAGTCCTAGGAGTACACTTTTGTTTAAGCTGGGTCCTTAGTGCCAATGGAGCGAGTGGTAATGCGTTGACTCCGTTGACCGGCTGACAACGGTTATCGGTTCTCTGAAGGTGTGGATTGCTCTGGGTGCTGGAGCTTGCTGAGAGGAGGAAGATGTTGAGTGTCTGTATCCGCCTCTCTGATGATTCCTTGTATATTCGTTATGGATTCCTGTGTGTGTGTGAAGGAGAAGATCCCTCTATTTATAGTTTTGCAGGCTGGCTACTCATGCGCGTATGTAGGATGCGCCGGTGTGTGGGGATGCCACGTGGAGGTTACTGATGGAGGCGCGTAGATGATGCGCCCTGATTGAGGGGGAGAACTCTTCATACTGCTGTTGTGAGCCGGCACGTAGCAGAGGAGAAGATCTTTCTGTTGCTGAAATCTTGGACGAGTTGAGTCAAAGGACCCGTGTCATCGACCCATGGCTTGAAGAACTCGGATTTGGGGGGGGGAGTAGTGATCTGGTGAGCTGCGCCTTAGATCTGGGCGCAGGAGGAGGCTGCGGCTCATAACCTTTAGGAGTTACAAACTATTTAGGGCGTATGGCTTTTAAGGCGTATGCAGGTGACCTTCCTTCTGTCTTTCGGGATCAGAGATCAGTCTGGGGCGCATGGCTTTTGAGGCGCATGCAAAGCTTCAACTGGAGACTCTTCTTCTGTCTTTAGGGATCAGTGAAGGGTCTGAGGCGCATGCTGGTTTGGACGCATGGCCGTAGAGGCGCATGCGGATGGCCACGTGGCAGTAGCCGTCGGAATAGAGTCATGATGATGCTGACGTTGCCGACGCTTCGTTCTCTGAAAAAGCTGTCAACTATTCAGACTTTGGGAAGCGTGCTGCCAACTCTGGTGTCAGTTCAGCATTTAATGTTTCTGACGTTCGATGGACAGCTGAGTGGGCACATTGGTTGGTGTTCCACTCGGCATGGAGATGTGAGGGGGGGCGCATCCTCTGTGATACGCCGGGTACTGTAGGGCGCGTCTGTGTGATGCGCCTGATGCTGGAGGGCGCGTCCGTGTGATGCGCTGTTTGGCTGGCGCATTCGACATGTCCTTTAATGACGCGGCTGTCTCGCTCCTCGAGTGCTATAAATAGCCGTTTGGCTGAATTCGAGGCGTCCGGTTCATCCATTTAATGCAAATTCATTGCACAGAATTCGGAGAGTCATCCACTTGGCGTATGGGTTTGATTTGCCCAGCCTATAAATAGTGGCATGGAGAGAAGGTTTGCTCCTCGTTCCCTCACGTACTTCCAACATGAACTTGGATATACGGGTGCATTCTGTTGACGAAGTGCTCCCGAGGGTGAAGATGAGACGTCGTGTTGTCTTCGATGCACTTGAAGGTGACTGTTACATCCAAAAGACGGAGTCGAGGGCTTCTGAGGCAGGCGAAAGGTGCCTGTTGCATCCAAAGATAGGGATGTTTGGGCCTCGTCTCCGTTGTTCCGGAAGAGCCGTAGATCGGAATGGTGGTGCTAGGCTCTCTCTTCCTTCAAAGTGGGTGCCGTTCACTTTGATTGTGTTGAAAGCTCCTTGTGCCATGATTTCGATCACGGTCTTCCTTGGTCTTTGGAGGCTCTTTCGAAGCCTCCCCTGGCCACAGCATTTGCGGTGCTCTTCTCTTCCTTGGTTCCAGCCAGAGGGTTAAATGCTTTACTTGGCGAAGCACTTATCAGGTGAGCCTGGCTGGAAGAGCGGCACATAACTGGGCTCTGCTCGGCCAGGTGAGCCTGGTTGGAAGAGTTGCTCATAACTGAGCTGCTGAAGGGATGCACATAACTGAGCCGGATGCACATAACTGAGCTGCTGAAGAGATGGTAGGATGCGCCTGGCTGGAGGCGCATGACATCTGCTGTGCCTGGCTGACAGCGCATGGTGACTGATGTACCTATCGGAAGGCGCATGGTGGTTGCTGCGCCTATCTGGAAGGCGCATGGTAGCTGTTGGCTGTAGATCTAGGATCCTTCCTTTGTAGAAATTCTCCTTTGTACAACCTTTTCTAGACGTGTAATAGACTTTTATATATATAAATAAAAAGTCCTTCTTCGAATGTCTATGGCTTATTTGATTAGCTGTCTGAGTTCTGGCGCATATAATGCCTGGCGCATGGGCTTTCTGGTTGTGAAATTCCATGCTTCTACAAGACCCCCTTCAAAGTTTTCAAAACTTTTGAATAAGTTTTGGAATACTTTGAATAAGAAGCATGGAGGTCAGGGCGCATGATTTTTGGGCGCATGCTTGTTCGGGCGCATGCTCCTTTCAGTTGATGATGATGACGCCTTGGTAACCCAAAAGATTAATGATGATCTTTTGGTTGTATTTGTTGTTATCTCCTCACGGAACCCGAAGCGACGGCTGAGATTACACGTCATCGGTTCATGCGTACGACCAAGCCCTATAAATAGGTAAGGGTTGGAGAGAGAGAGAGAGTTCATCTGCTCTGTGCCTTTGCTTTCTTTAGAGTTTTTTCTTCAAAACCTTAACTTTTTCTTCTCTGAGAGAATGGCTCCCAAGACTCCTCGCGGTGGTGCCGGCAAGGGGAAGGAGAAAGCGAAGGAGTTCGTTGATGAGGATGCACCTATCACCCCTGCAACTCCGGCCGACGTTCGTCCTGAGGTGACGAGTGGGTTTCATCTCCTTCACATAAGTTTTTGGGCCAGACTGTGCCCTAACTCAGATTTGCTGACGCGTATGGACTTTTGTCCTGATGATACGCCGAGGTTCTACCCCGCCGACGTGCATAGGTTTACACCTTTATCATGCACTGAGGTTTAATGGCTGACGCGCATGGGTTTCGTACCCTGATGATGCGCCGAAGCCTTCGCTGACGCGCATGAGCTCACGCTCTGATGATGCGCCGAAGCTCCAATGCTGACGCGCATGGGATTACGCCCTGATGATGCGCCGAAGCAAGTTGACGCGCATGGGCTTACGCCCTGATGATGCGCCGAAGCTCTGATGCTGGCGCGCATGGGCTTACGCCCTGATGATGCGCCGAAGCTATTTGGCATTTTTGCCTGACTTCCACCTTTGTTGTATCAGTGTCGATGACGATCCCTTTGTTGAATGAGGTCCTTCTGGACGCTTCTCTTTGTCAGATGGGAGTTGATTTTGACGAGGCGGTGATCAATCCTGCGAAGGATGCTATCTTATAGGACCAACCTCGTGAGAGAATGCTACAAATCCAGACCCAGTTGCCTCTTTTCCCCCAGAGTATGATGGAGAGTGGTAAACTGAAGTCTGCTGAATCCGAAAGTGTAACTTTCTTAAAACCTGCCTTTCTGTTTGGCGACCGACTAGTCTCTTCCGAAGCGAAGATACTGAGGATTAGAGAAGACTGGTTCTTTTCTGCCAAAGGCATGGTTTTGTACATGTGGCAGGTTGACCGCCAGTTGCCGCTGACGGCTTTTTATCGTCTAGCTTCGAAGAGAAGGATGGGTTGGGAACTTACTCCCTCTCAAGGAGGGGCCTTGGGAGGTACCCTCTTAATTGACGCCTCCTCGAACCAGCGAGATACTTTGACTGCTTCACGAGCCGGTTCTTCTTTCAGTTACCGAGCCTTGCGTCCTGGAAGAATCTACAGTGAGGTCCCAAACGACACGTTTCCCTTCAGTGCCCCGATCTTTGCAAATCGGATGCTGACATCAAAGGTGATGTATCCGACAGGTAGCTTCAGAGTCGAAGACTGGTGTCACTACATCCCGAAGTGGGACAAGTTGACCACTTGGGTGCTTTCAAGGTTCGAGGTTGAGCTTAAAGAGATCGGGCTGACAGCCGCCATTCGGGCCACGCAGGCAGGCGTGGACCTCAATAAGCCTATGTTCCTTGCGCTCTTGGAGCTTTTTAATGCCCAGACTGGTAGCTTCTTTACTCCGGTGGGGGAGTTGGGATTGGCCCTTCATGAGATGTACGAAGTGTCCAAGCTTCCTTGGGGCTCGGAATCATACGAGGAATATTTTCCATCAAATGAAGAGATCCAAGTTCTGGAGGATAAGGATCCGGAGATGATGGCTGTTTTCAAAGAGGTGACAAGCCATCATTATCTAATGCACCGGAGGGACAAGGGCAAGACCCAGCCTCATGTGACTGCTTGGAGGGACTACGTCTTCAGGCAGGATTTGACGGATCCTTCGAGGATTCGGTTTGCGACTCCGCAGGGATTGAAGCCCGCGGAAGTGAGTTCTGAAATAAGCCGGCTGGACAAAAGGACCCCACACTCTAATGAGGGCGGCAAGGCTACGTACAGCTGTTTCTGGTACTGCGGGCACCAGATGTCATCTAAGGCAGTGTTGATGTCCTACTTGATGATATGGCTCCGGGATTACGTATTTGCAGGTGGATCCGGTGCTGTTGAGAGGGTACATCGGAATCTCATTTTGCCTGCGGTGAAGTTGGCCTGTGGACGACCTTTGGCTCTCCTTCCCGCGATGGTGTGCAACCTATTGCGCGGTTTGAGGTCCTTTGCCGATGATGTGATCCACGAGAGAGGTAGTAATGATAACTTTTCCCGGGCCGAGCTGCCTTTCCATTATCTTATAGGGTGGCTGATCTTGCATCATCCGAACGTGATGAGTCCCGGTCCGGAGGAGGACCATGTCGAAGGAGATGCCTTCATTCGCCGCTTCTATAAGAGGAAGTGGTCTTACACTGGCGTCCCCATTTGCAGGAGAGTCTTGTCCTACCTTCAGGGGTGGGAGATTGTCAAGGTTGGCCCGATCTTCAAAGATTTCGAGGCCAACCAAGATTTAGTTGACTCTGGCGAAGATGCGGTCACTCTGCTGAAATGGAGTTTTCGTTGGTTGCAGAGTATCCGGCCTTCTCACATGGTCTACCGCAACCAGAATAGGTGTTATCTGGAGCCTTATCTGCCAAGCCGATTTGCTCGTCAGTTTGGCTATACCCAGTTAATGTTGCGGAATCCCAGTAGTAGTTTAGGCTTCATCGGGAGTTTGCTGGATGGAGCCCGGGGCTGGCAATATTATAACGCGGGATGCACTAGCGTTAAGTTCACCACGCCAGTTCACAATCCTCGATCGCCGATCCTATATCCGGCCACCAAGCTGTATTGCACTATGATTGCTATGTCTCCTGGTTATGACAGGGAGACTAGTTTCATTATTGGAACCAAGCTGGAGGCGACAGCGAATATGTTGATGGCAGCCCGATCATATCGTCCACCAGAGTTGGTGGGGTATCGGACTGCTGCTGCAGTACCAGTGGGAGACCCGTCTGTCGGGAAAAGGCGTGCTGACACAGAAGCTGGTTCTTCTGTACTGAAAAGGTCGAGAAAGGCGCCGACCCCGAAGGTTACGGAAGTGCCACTTATAATGCCAGCAGGATCAATCCTTGCTGAGGTAAGGAATATTTCTAATTCCAATTCTTTTCGTCATTGTGGCGACTTATGCTCTTCTTCTTGTAGGGATTGAAGAAGAAGTCCCGTGTTTCAAAATCGGGCGCTAGTAAACCGAAGGAGGTGGCAGGCTCTTCTGATGAGCGCATTCCACCGATGCTAATGTCTCCCGTGGAGGAAGGTCCCGAAGATGTTCCTGCGGAGGTTTTAATATCTCCTGACTTCGAGGTCACAACAACTTCTGGGAGAGCACCATCTGCCGTGGAGGCCTTGGATGCTGAGGGTCCTGCGGACTCGAGGCATCCTGATGATGAAGTGGACTGGAGTTCGTCGCCTTCCGATGACGTTCCTCCGGTCTTGCAAGAATCTGCTGCGGGGACAGCAGATATGGTTGAGACAGAGAAGAGGGTTGAATCCTCTCTTTATCATGATGAGGGGAGGTCGGCTGCATCATTGCCGAGTCCTACCCCGGCTTCAACCGTGGAAGTTGAGGCGGCTACCACTCAGGAGGTAGCGACAGATTCTGTCCCTGTTGAGGGACTCGATGATGAGACCCGTCTGCCAGTCAAGACCGCTGCGACGGGTCAAGAGACAAGTGATAATCTTCCTATTCTACCAAGGGAGGTACCAACCGTTGATAGGACGTTGGGGGTAGAAGAGGTGGCCGTTGACATCGGTGGTTCCTCCGGGCTTGAGAAGGGTAAGGGTGTAGAACCCTGTGTCGCTCCTTCTACTTGGGGGACCATCTCGACGCCTGTGTCGGCCCCTTCTATTGCTTCGGCTCCTCGGGCTAGCAGTCCAGCCCCTGTTGATGAAGAGCCCATTGATGCCGAGGTTCAAGCCTCGCTGATTGAGGTTGGCGGATCTTCTTCCAGTCCGCAAACTGTAGTAGCTCCTCCAACTCCCGCGATGACGCCGCAGGTCCTGGCGGATGCAGACGAGTATGTGAAATTCCTCGTCGAGGGGGTGTACAAAATGTTGCAGAAGGGTGTATCTGCTGTGATGGATGCCAATGGTAGTTTTGCGACGGCAAAAGCTCTGGCAATGCCCTGCATCGAGCTGATTCGTATTCACCAAGGCCACGACCATATGGCCGAAATTCTGGAGGCTTCGGTGATTGAGCTGGATGAGCGGCTCGCGGAACTTCAACGCATCCGGCAAAACGACCTCTCTGTCCTGATAGATGCGGAGAAGGGGAAGCTGATCGCCGAGATCGAGTCTTCATACCAGGCCACCGTGGGCGTTTGGGAGTGCGAGGTGGCTGAGACTGAGGCTGCGGTAGAGCAGTTGTCTCAGTCCATGAAGACGACGGTGGAAACTCGAGCTGCATTGGAAGCTAATATCGCGGATATCGACACCCAGATGCGCCGCCTTGAAGACCAACGGGCCCGACTCCAGTTAGAGGTCGAGCGTGTCCGGGCTGAACATGCAGCATTTAAGAAGGATGAAGCGACTTTTACTCAGCGGACTCTTGCCTTGGCGCAGCAACAACAACAGCTTGATGAGAAGCATGCAAGTGATACTTCCGCTGGGGCCGTTGAATTGATGCGCCAAGAAGCAGAGCGACGAGTCCTGGCGATGGTGGAGGCCCGCGCAGTTGACTTAAAGCTTCGAGTCAGGGAGCTCTCAGCCCATCCTGGGGAGATTCAGGGACCATAGCTTTTTTCCTTTTTTTTTGTGTTCTTTTGCAACCCTTACTGGGGGATGATGTAGTTTCTTGTACTCCTTTTTCAGAAGAATAAAGAAGTCGACAACCTTTTTTGTGATGTGTTCATCTTTTGTTGTCATGAACTTGATGATTTGTGTGGACCTATTATCTTTTGCGCACCTTAGTTTTCAGGTACAGATAATAAGTTTGAAGGAACCATTATGTTTGCTCAGAGGTAATGTGGACATGGCAATCATTGGGTTCGAAATGATAGAATCTTCCTACTCAGAGGTATTATGGACGTGGTAGGAATGATCTTGGGGGATACGCTGAACAACTCAGAGGTTATATGGACGTGGAAATTCTGCGATCAATGTACAATAACGCAGGGGTTGTTTGTACAAGATGTTTACTCAGAGGTAATGTGGACGTGGTAAACATGAAGGGTAGCGTAGGCTTACGAAGTGTAAGATTCTGCTTTATAGGGTGTAGAGAGACAACTCAGAGGTAATATGGACGTGGTTATCTTTCTACTGGAGGATGCCACGGAACAGCTGGGTTCCGGAAGCGTACGAGTTTATGGAAAGAGGTTGTTTGGGGAAGTACATGTCTGGAGGATGTCAAGAATAGTACTTCTTTAGGAACTTGCCGTTGATGGGCATCATGAACAAGTCCCCACTGGGTTTGGCGAGGCGGTAAGCACCGTTTGAGTATACCGTCTCTATGATGAAAGGTCCTTCCCACTTGGGCTCGAACTTTCCTGGTGTCTTGTGGGTCAACACCATTGGTCTTCTGACTGCTAAAACCAGGTCGCCAACTTGGAAAGTCCTCTGTTTGACCTTCTTGTTGAAAGCCTGTGATATACGGGCTTGGTAGAGCTCGATGCGTTGTTGAGCTAGGAGACGCTTTTCGTCAAGTGCCTCCAGTTCTCGCAGACGACGACGTTGATTGTCCTCTTCTGTGAGTTTGTTTGTGATTGCTACGCGGAGCGAAGGTATCTGTATCTCGAGAGGCAGTACTGCTTCGCTTCCGTAGACCAGGGAGAATGGAGTGTTACCTGTTGGGGTCCGTACCGTTGTGCGGTAGGCCCAAAGGCATTCGCCAAGCTTTTCGTCCCAGTCGCGTTTGTTGGATGACACGACCTTTTTGAGCAGCCTAACGATAGTTTTATTGAATGCCTCAGCTAATCCGTTTGCTGCCGGATTGTAGGCAGTTGAGGCCACGTTCTGAATACGATTCTTGTCACAGAACCTGCTGAAAATGTGGCTGATAAACTGAGGACCATTATCATGGATGATCCGCCGGGGTACTCCGAAACGGTAAATGACATGGTGTTTGATAAGGCTGACCACCCTGGAGCTTTTTACTTCTGCTAGTGGAACTGCTTCCGCCCATTTGGAGAAGTAGTCGGTGATGGCCAGGATGAAACGGTGTCCTCTCGGTGAAGGAGGGGTGATTGGTCCTACAATGTCCATGCCCCAGGCTTCGAAGGGCCAGGAGGCGACTGTAGGATGTAGCGGCTCCGATGGTGTATGTATGAAGTCTGCATGAAGTTGGCACGCGTGGCACTTCTTAGCATATTCGACAGCGTCGGCAGCCATGGTTGGCCAGTAGTAGCCCATACGTCGCAGTCGATCTTGCAACTTAGGACCGGGTTGATGAGCTCCACAAGTTCCATCATGAGCTTCTTGAAGAGCTTCGGCTGCTTCTTCGTTGGACAGGCATCGAAGGAGGAGCCCATCGAAGGAGCGTCGGTACAGCGTTTTGGTAGCTGTATCGTAGTAGAATCGAAGAGAGCGTCTTCTGACTGAGACGGCTTCCTTCGGGTCCTCTGGAAGGATTCCGTAGACAGCGAAGTCGATGAACGGGAACCTCCAGTCCCGGACATTAACCCCAGTGTTCGTCGGCATGGCGTGGGCCACTTGCAAGCACAGGTTGTTTCTGGGATAAATCAGATCTCGTCCTGTTACCGTGATATAGTGTTGAGTCCCAAAGGGCGCTGCTAATGAGGCTGCGAGGCCGGCCAGAGCATCGGCCTCCAAGTTTTATAAACGGGGGACATGTTCAATGAAGAACCCGGTGAAGGTTGAAATGATGTTCAATGCGACTTCATGATAAGGGATTAAATCTTCATGGCGAACTTCATATTGTCCCCGAACCTGGTTTACGACAAGATTTGAGTCGCCGTAAGCTTCCAGATGGTCGACCCCTAGCTGTTGTGCAAGCTGGAGTCCCATAACGAGTGCGTTGTACTCGGCAACGTTGTTGGAGCACGGCTTCGAAAGAGAGTACGCACGCTGGATGACCAGCTGATCGGGGGAGACTAAGACTACCCCCACTCCTGCGATGATTTGGCCTTTGGGGCCTGTTCTCGAAGCGCCGTCGAAGAACATCCGCCAAACGGAGCTTCCTTCGGTGACGTTGGATTCTTGGACCTCATCCGGGATATCTTCATAGAGTTTTGAGGATTCCGGGATGGGGTGTGCAGCTAAAAAGTCAGCCAGAGCTTGACCCTTAACAGCTTTTTGCGGCACAAACACCATGTTGTACGGTATTAGCAAGATCGTCCATGTAGCCAGCCGGGAGTTCAATGATCCTGGCTTCGTCATGAGGACTCTGAGCGGATTGACTCGGGAAATGACATGAATTATCTGACCCGAGACATAATGACGAGTCTTCTGGATGGCAAACACCAAAGCCAAGTACTCCTTTTCGACGGGGTTGTACCGGTGTTCGGCCCCGATGAGTGTTCGACTGAGGTAGTAGATTGCTTGCTCGTAGCCTGTATCGCTGTTTTGAGCCAGCAGAGCGCCAAGAGAATGATCCATGGCACGGACGTAGAGGAGAAATGGTTTGCCGGTGACTGGCGCTACCAGGACTGGTAGGCTTGTTAGGTAAGCCTTGATATCGTCGAAAGCCTTTTGGCACTCCTCGGTCCAGACGTAAGAGACTCCCTTCTTCATGAGCTGAGTAAAGGGTTGACATCTACCGGAGAGGTTCGCTATGAACCTTCGGATATATGCCAGACGTCCCTGTAAGCCCCGAAGTTCTCGAAGGTTCTTCGGAGGGTCCATGTTGAGGATGGCTTTGGTCTTCCCAGGATCAACATGAATGCCTTTTGCTGTGATGACAAAGCCCAAGAATTCGCCGCTAGAAACCCCCAGAAAGGATTTAGCGGGGTTCATTTTGAGTTGATGTGCCCGCATGAGATCGAAGACCGTCTTCAGGTCCTGTAGGTGATCTCTTTTGAGGCGGCTCTTGACCGCGATGTCGTCAACATAGCATTCGACTGTCTTGCGAAGATGTTGACGGAAGATAGTGCTCATAGCTCGCTGGTATGTCGCACCGGCGTTCTTCAAGCCGAAGGGCATTATTGTGTAGCAGAAAACACCCTTTGGAGTCCTGAATGACGTGTGTTTTGCGTCATCGGGGAACATCTTGATTTGATTGTAGCCTGAATACCCGTCCATGAAGGACATGCGCTCAAAGCCACATGTGTTGTCGATCATCACATCAGTGATTGGAAGCGGAAATTCGTCCTTCGGGCAAGCAGAGTTGAGATCCCTGAAGTCGATACAGACTCGTATTTTTTCGTTCTTCTTGGTGACAGGAACGATGTTGGCTACCCAATCCGGGTGTTATTCCTCACGGATGAAGCCGCTGGTCAAGAGTTTGTCTACTTCCTGATCGATGGCATTCATGATGTCCGGACGGAAGCATCGCTGCTGTTGTTTGATAGGTTTGGCATCAGATAAGATGTTCAACCTATGCATTACGATCCGTGGATCGAGTCCCGGTATGTCTTCATAGCTCCAGGCGAACACGTCGATATACTCTTTAGCCAGTTGGATTAAATATTCTCGATCTTCTCCTTCCAGGCTTTTACTGATGAAGATGGGTTTGGAAGAAGACCCCTCCCCGAGGTCGATCTGCTCGACTTCGTCTTCGGTGGGAGGTTTACGAAGCTCAAAACGAGAATCCTATTGTTCCCCTAGGCGTTGGGCCCAGGGTTCTTCTTCGAAGGGTTCTGGCGCTTGGTCTTCGCCTTCACCTTTTTGAGGTTGTGTTGACGTCATGTTAGCTGACAGCACTTTCCTGAAGACTGATCCGATACTGGTATCGGAATCCCAAGTCGATGCTTCGGACGAGTGGGAATGTTCTATGTCTTCTGCATCTGAACTCTCTGGGGTTGATGGCGGCGTGACATAGCCTAACCCTCGTCCAGTCCGATTATAATAGTCTTGTGACTTTCCATTGGGCATCGAAAGCCGGACAGGGAGATGCCGACCCTTGCCGTAGTTTAAGCCTTTGTTGCTTTTCAGGTCGTAGCCCATCTTTTGGATGATGTGCTTTGCCGCATCCGTGTACCGATAGACTTGTACTCTGCCGGTATCAGGTTCGGGCTCGATTGACGGGAGGTCCCGATGACGCTCGACTTTGCCCGAGATGATGGTGCCTTGGTCTCGGCTCCGTGGAGGGACTATGAAGACTCCTTGAGACGGGACTACTCGATTATGGTAGACGGTCGTTATTTGTGTTTGCAACGACCGTAGAGCGTTGTCTAATGTATACATGGCATTCCAGTGTGGAAGACAAGAATAATTAAAAGACACTCTATTATTGATAAAATACGAGATCTTATCCCGTGGGGATTACATTGTCAAAGGAGGGTGCCTCTACGTCAGCCGAGATATAATCACCAAGCTCCTCGTCTGTAAGAACTGGGGGCGGACTAGGAGAGTCCAACACAGCTTTGGGGTCTGAGAGGGTTATATGAGCCTTCTCTGACACCTTGGATGATTGCGGCGTCTTGCCCTTGAGACGCACCTTGAGAGGCGCCTCGGCTACGCCTCCGGTGAGTGGTGCCTTCCCTTGTAATTTTGCCACCAGGGGAGCCGATGTTTGAGGTGGCTTTCCCTTGAGGCGTATCTTCAGGGGTGCTTCGCGAGCCGGCGCTTTCCCTGATAGCTTGATGCTCATTGGAGGCGCCTTCTGGGGTGGTTTCCCCTTCAGTCGGATTTTCAAGGGGGCATCGGGAGTCGTCTCAGGCTCCATGTCCGGTTCTGTTGCCGTCTCTGCCTCATCATCAGCGTCGTTGGCTTCCTCCTCGTCAATGGGCTTGTATAAGTCGGAATCGGTGAAGTAGGCTTCAATCCCTTTGAAAGGATCGATGTCTGCAAACTCCGTCCGGATGACGCCATTGGTGGATACATACTTCATGCACTGGTGGAGCGTGGAAGGCACCACCATGTACTCATGCAGCCATGGTCGACCGAGCAGGATGTTGTAGTTGACCTCGACATCTACCACATAACAAGTCACCTCAGTTTTGAGGCTGCCAATGTGACACTTCAGTCGGATCTTGCCCAATGGCTCGCTCTTGCTAGCTTTGAAGCCACTGATGGTTGTATTGGAGGGCGCCAGCCGGTACATCGGGATCCCCAGCTTAGATAGCAGCGCCTTCGGAATGATGCTTAGGGAAGACCCAGGATCGATCTGAATCCGGCTCACCTTGACCGAGCCAATGTACCCTGTATAATACAGCGGTCGGTTATGTCGGTGATGCTTGAGCAGCATGTCTTGTTGGATGAAAGTTATGTTTGGGATAACTTCATCCGCACAATGACAGTGAGCACAAGTAGTTGGGAGGTCTTCAGGCTGCTTGACCTGACTGAGAAAGGATTCAGCGTCCTTCAGAGCTTCGCAGAGAGCTTCTCGGGAATCTTTAGAAAGACGCAGGAGCTCGAACAAAGACATGCGCACAGGTGTACTGGCTAACTGTGCCAGAATATCGAAGTTGTGAGGCTTGGACAGCCCCGAAGCATTCTCCTTCCGTAGAGGTCTGTCAAAACGGGCCTCCACCTGCTTCTGCTTGTTGGCTGCTGAGGGCTTCGATGGACCCTCCTCAGGGATGGTGCTAGGAGGCACCACCTCGGCGGCGGCTTCGCCGGATTGGGAGCTCTGTTGTGCACGTGTTTGCACTGGAAGTGCCTCTTCTGTTGAAGAAGAGACTGTGCAGCAAGACTTGATCTTCCTGCCTTTTGATTTGGAGGTAGGGCGTACCTCCGATTGAGTCACCTCGGAGACGAGGTCGGGGTGAACCCAGAGGACCTCTCCTCGAGATATGGTGAGCGGGGTGAGTCCACTCACATTGTCACGAGTAGGTGGTAAGTTTACCACCTCCATTGTCGCCTTAGGGATGGGGACGACGCCATCTTGTGTGGTAGTTGGCGGCAAGGTGCCGAACTGAAGCAAAACCACATTGGCCGACACCGTCTTCTCTTCATAGTCGACGGAGATTACATCCGTATTGATCATGCGCTGGATGTAATTCTTGAGGACGTAGCAGTCCTTGGTCGGGTGTCCGACAAACCGATGGTAATGACAGTACCTCGGGTTGTCCACTTTTCCAACTTCATCGGGCCGCTTTGGGTCCGGTAGCTTGATCTTGTCACCCTGCTTCAGTATCTCGAAAAGTTGCAGGGTGTCATCATCATTGAATGAATAAACCTCCTTGGGTCTCGGTGCCAGTGGAGGCTTCTGAGTAGGCGCAGATGCGCCTTTTGAGGCATTAACAGTCAATGCCTGTTTCCCCTTTGCTTCTCGTCCGGAGCTGTTAGCTGCGGACTTTTTCCCCTTATCGTTAAAGGCGGGGAAGCTGACACCCAGAAGACGTGGATTGGCCGCCTTCTTTTCTGCAGCTTCAGCTTCGATGATCAGGGAGCTCCAGTCAGGAGGGGGAGTAGAGTTGAGCCATAGCTTTACTGCAGGCAACATGTTCATGCTGCAAGCGGAGAGGAGCGCATGTTCTGGCATGCCTGGAGGTAGCCTGAAGCAAGCCTGTCGGAAGCGTTCGATGAACGCCCGAACCATTTCCTTCTCCTTCTGACGTATCTCTATGAGAGACGCCATCGTCATGTCCTTCCCGCCGTCGTAGAAGCGGTCGAGGAAGAGGCGCGTCAGGTCGTCGAAGGACGATATGGAATTATCGGGGAGGCTGCAGTACCAGTCATACGCCACTCCTTTCAGGGCCCCGACAAAGATACTGGTGAGGAGCGCGTCCTCCTTCGGAAGATGCCCTATCTGTGACTGGAAGTACGTCAGGTACCGTCGCGGAGAGTCCTTCCCGTCGTATGGGGTGAGTGTTTGTGGTTTATACTTTGGGGGATAAACCACCTTGTTCCACTCGAGGGGATAAGGCTGGGGAATGCCCATCTTCTGGCGTTCCTCTTGCCTGTTCTTGGACTCGAAGCGCTCCCGCAGGTCTTTGATCATTTTGACCACATCCTCCGTAGAGCTAGGAGTCGGGGAAGGAGGTACCATCTGGATTGGAGCGTTCGAGGGCTCCGAGGTCCGAGGTGCTTCTGTATCCGAGGGCGCCCGTTGGAGGGGCACACTCGACTCCCCATTAGCTCCTGGGTCAGGACCAGTTGAAGGTGTCCTGATCAAGGCCGACCGCATCTCAAACACCGCTTGAGTCAGTGCTTGCATAGAGGCAGAGAGGGTTTTGAGACCTCCCTCTAATGAGTCTATGCGCTGGACTATGTCCTGTGACGGTGCATCAGACTCGACATCATCCCCAGCCATGTATACTGTCCTGACACGGCCAGGAGTGGATGGATTGGTTGAGGCTTCGCTTTCGGCCTCACTCTCATGCGGAGGGGTTACTTCTCCTGGTGTTTGGCCACCCCCAGCCACATTCTGGAGTTCATCTTCAATAGGCGCATCTGCAAGGGTCTGATTGCCCTCAGCTCCGTCTTGAAGGACCTCTTCGTTTCCAAAACTACCCCCGGTGGTGTCCTGGAGGACATCCTCATTTTGAGGGGCTTCAGGGAGAGTAATCTCGCCTTGATGATGAAGATCCGCCGCAGCTGTGCTTTGGACATCTTCGTCTTCGGAAGGAGGCTCAACAAGGGTCTGGCTACCCCCAGCTTCCTCCAAGGACTTCTTCCTCGACCGAGTGCCTTCAAACACTCCAGAGGTCGAGACAGCTGCGTTGGTTTTCCTCGGCTGGCTTTTGGATGAAGACGAGGAATTGGCAGTCGTCTTCCGGATTGATGAGGAGTTGGAGACCACGTTGCATGAAGCAACCTTTGGCTCCTCTTCAGCTGACACCTTTGTCCCAAGGCGACGTCGGAGAGGTGTCGATGATTGCAGTCGTTGGAAGACCGACTGTCTTGGTGGAGCTGCCGCCTTGCAACAGCAGTTGATGGTGACCATCGCACAAGTATGCCCCGTGAGAGGCGCATCATGCTTGTTGGTCGACTCTCCTGACCGGCGCTTGTGAGTGATCACGTTGCGCAGGTCATTGGAGGAGAGTGGTGCCTTCACACCCCCTTCAGACGTATGGCAAGGCCAAACGCCGGGGTGGTCAGGTGAGTGCTGCGCCCCCTGATCTAATACCAAGCAGGCATCACGATCAGTAGTGGGGGAACCACAACATTTGAAGTGACTTGAACGGACCTCAAACGCACAACCAGAGGAGGCACGGGAGTTCAAGACCACTGAGTTTGTCTCTCTCGACATGGTTGTGCACGCAGTAGATGCGCCCAAGCGAGATGAGGACTTTGAAGATCGACTCGTTGCTGGTGCAGAAGCACTTGAGTCAACCTTGTACAGCTTGCCATCGGCAGCGCGCGTGATGACGAGCGCGTGCCTCTGGCCGGCTGCTGGCATAGCACGTTTGTGGCGCATGGCCCGTACCGCCTTGGATTTCTTCGTACCAGCCCGCTGGGGCGCATAGTACTCAGCATCCAAACTCTCCTCGCCATTACAGCGAGTGAGTCTGTCAAAGACATAGGCTTTTTGTGACGCATCAGAGGTGATGCGCGGGGCATTGGCTGCGCACCTGCTCCATCGACGTATCTTCCTCGCCTGAGAGGGAGATAGCTGGGGAACGTGGTCAGCCGCATATTTTTCCAAGAGATGCGCTGCATCGGCGGGCGCACCTTGGTTGCTGAGGACGTCAGCAGGAAGGGAAGGCTGGATTGCTGCATCCCCTTCAGTGGTGGTGCCCGAGGCGTCGACCTTGCGCACCCAGGCCGTGCGGATCTTCTTCGGCTTTGGTAGCCGCTTCGAAGGACTCGCACTTCCTTCAGAAATGAACTCCTCGTACGCCTGTTGATTGAGGCGCACGACCAGCGTCTTGTGGGAGGAGCCCACCTTCACGTCGTCGTCCTATGACACGACTTTCTCGGAAGAGGAGAAAGAAGTCCCCAGCAGAGTCGCCAGCTTGTTTGCCATTAAATTGTTTGATTGAAAACTTTAATACAAACAGAACAGTGTTACAATGTAGGACATAGATGTAGTCCTAGGAGTACACTTTTGTTTAAGCTGGGTCCTTAGTGCCAATGGAGCGAGTGGTAATGCGTTGACTCCGTTGACCGGCTGACGACGGTTATCGGTTCTCTGAAGGTGTGGATTGCTCTGGGTGCTGGAGCTTGCTGAGAGGAGGAAGACTTTGAGTGTCTGTATCCGCCTCTCTGATGATTCCTTGTATGTTCGTTGTGGATTCCTGTGTGTGTGAAGAAGAAGATCCCTCTATTTATAGTTTTGCAGGCTGGCTGCTCATGCGCACATGTAGGATACGCCGGTGTGTGGGGACGCCACGTGGAGGTTGCTGATGGAGGCGCGTAGATGATGCGCCCTGATTGAGGGGGAGAACTCTTCATACTGCTGTTGTGAGCCGGCACGTAGCAGAGGAGAAGATCTTTCTGTTGCTGAAATCTTGGACGAGTTGAGTCAAAGGACACGTGTCATCGACCCATGGCTTGAAGATCTCGGATTTGGGGGGGTAGTGATCTAGTGAGCTGCGTCTTGGATCTGGGCGCAGGAGGAGGCTGCGGCTCATAACCTTTAGGAGTTACAAACCATTTAGGGCACATGGCTTTTAAGGCGCATGCAGGTGACCTTTCTTCTGTCTTTCGGGATCAGAGATCAGTCTGGGACGCATGGCTTTTGAGGCACATGCAAAGCTTCAACTGGAGACTCTTCTTCTGTCTTTAGGGATCAGTGAAGGGTCTGAGGCGCACGGCTTTTGAGGCGCATGCTGGTTTGGACGCATGGCCGTAGAGGCACATGCGGATGGCCACGTGGCAGTAGCCGTCGGAATAGAGTCATGATGATGCTGACGTTGCCGACGCTTCGTTCTCTGAAAAAGCTGTCAACTGTTCAGACTTTGGGAAGCATGCTGCCAACTCTGGTGTCAGTTCAGCATTTAATGTTTGTGACGTTCGATGGACAGCTGAGTGGGCACATTGGTTGGTATTCCACTCGGCATGGAGATGTGAGGGGGGGCACATCCTCTGTGATACGCCGGGTACTGTAGGGCGCGTCTGTGTGATGTGCCTGATGCTGGAGGGTGCGTCCGTGTGATGCGCTGTTTGGCTGGCGCATCCGACATGTCCTTTAATGACGCGCCTGTCTCGCTCCTCGAGTGCTATAAATAGCCGTTTGGCTGAATTCGAGGCGTCCGGTTCATCCATTTAATGCAAATTCATTGCACAGAATTCTGAGAGTCATCTACATGGCGTATGGGTTTGATTTGCCCGGCATATAAATAGTGGCATAGAGAGAAGGTTTGCTCCTCGTTCCCTCACGTACTTCCAACATGAACTTGGATATGCGGGTGCATTATGCTGACGAAGTGCTCCCGAGGGTGAAGATGAGACATCGTGTTGTCTTCGATGCACTTGAAGGTGACTGTTACATCCAAAAGACGGAGTCGAGGGCTTCTGAGGCAGGCGAAAGGTGCCTGTTGCATCCAAAGATAGGGATGTTCGGGCCTCGTCTCCGTTGTTCCGAAAGAGCCGTAGATCGGAATGGTGGTGCTAGGCTCTCTCTTCCTTCAAAGTGGGTGCCGCTCACTTTGATTGTGTTGAAAGCTCCTTGTGCCATGATTTCGATCACGGTCTTCCTTGGTCTTTGGAGGCTCTTTCGAAGCCTCTCCTGGCCACAGCATTTGCGGTGCTCTTCTCTTCCTTGGTTCCAGCCAGAGGGTTAAATGCTTTGCTTGGCGAAGCACTTATCAGGTGAGCCTGGCTGGAAGAGCGGCACATAACTGGGCTCTGCTCGGCCAGGTGAGCCTGGTTGGAAGAGTTGCTCATAACTGAGCTGCTGAAGGGATGCACATAACTGAGCCGGATGCACATAACTGAGCTGCTGAAGAGATGGTAGGATGCGCCTGGCTGGAGGCGCATGACATCTGCTGCGCCTGGCTGACAGCGCATGGTGACTGATGCGCCTATCGGAAGGCGCATGGTGGTTGCTGCGCCTATCTGGAAGGCGCATGGTGGCTGTTGGCTGTAGATCTAGGATCCTTCCTTTGTAGAAATTCTCCTTTGTACAACCTTTTCTAGACATGTAATAGACTTTTATATATATAAATAAAAAGTCCTTCTTCGAATGTCTATGGTTTATTTGATTAGCTGTCTGAGTTCTGGCGCATATAATGCCTGGCGCATGGGCTTTCTGGTTGTGAAATTCCATGCTTCTACAAGACCCCCTTCAAAGTTTTCAAAACTTTTGAATAAGTTTTGGAATACTTTGAATAAGAAGCATGGAGGTCAGGGCACATGATTTTTGGGCGCATGCTTGTTCGGGCGCATGCTCCTTTCAGTTGATGATGATGACGCCTTGGTAATGACCAACTATCTATATTAATTAATAATATCTAAGTCTTAATCTGCAGTAAGATAGAATACAGGAATGAACAACATATAACATAGTGTGCACCCCATGCTATATTTGTTCGAATAGACCGGAAAGAAATAACTTGAGTCTACAAATACTAGGCTGAAAAGTAGAATATAAATGAATAGAGATAAATATATAACCACCAGTGATACCTGAAACAGTAAATATCAACCATCATGATCAGCTACCAACTCCGTTCAGTCGAATACCTGGAGAGATCACCAGGTCCTCAGGAGACATAGCAAGGTACATACAACATGCCAATTAACAGTAAATAAAAACATATGAACTAATGGGTACTACCCTAACCAGTCTAAGTGACATGCACGTGAGAACATATTCCGGATATCAGGCTTAGCCACTGAGGCTCACAAGCTCCTCAGCAGGCTATTGCCCTCAGGCACCGTATCGTGGGACCAAAGGGCATACGAGTATATCAAGTAAATAACCACCCACGCTCTGCTACAGAGACGAAGGTATACTAGTAGAATACCATCCAAGTCCCTATATGGAAACGAGGCTAAACTAGTAGAATAACAGCCAAGTCCCATATATGAAAACGAGGATATTCGAGTAGAAATATATGTATATATATACAGCCTGATATAACGGAAATGTTCTTCCCACCCCATGTTCTATTCTATCAAGTCATGTCAGATAACACTAACAATATCAAGTAAATAATCATGTAACCTATCACAGGGTCCAAACCATGAATATGTCATGTCTAGGACTATCTTATGATTGTGTCAGTGTCCTAGGTCCATCGTGTCTCAAGTAATAATCAATGCAACGCTATATCTAAGGTTAATACCCAATATCCACATACAGATATTGACACCCGAATCTGTTCGGACGTGAAGTATCAACTATTCCTATATCATGATATATATGAAGATAGAAACAACAGAACAAAAAAAGAATATGTACTGAAAACTTGGCAAGGTACACTTGCCTGGAGGTTTGTCCGAAATTGCTGGTATCTGGTGTCCGAAATCAGATCCAAGTCCTAAAATAATCAAGAATCCAATATATTAATTAATCATATATATCCTTATTGCCAACTATCTATAAAATTTAATACTTACATATTACAACCTAGGCTTATGTCTTCTCACTCTATAATAATTATACCATAGAATTAATACTTCTCAAAGTGTATTTTAGCCTTATATAAGATCGTATTTTTATATATGTCTACTTTTACAAAAATAAAAGAAACAGGATTATTGAAAATATCATACTTAAAGAAATAAATAGAGATAAAAAGGGTTTGTTTGATAATTGATTAAAGGGAAGGGGTTTATTTATAAAATGCATATTATTAACTGATGTAGAATTCAGTGCATGCATTGCACACAATAGATAAGACTTTAGTATTGAAGGAAGTATAAATTAACTACTTAATGAATGCTATAATTAAAATAAATTGATTTCTAATCACTAAGCTCGAATCCCAATGCTCTTTTATGTGATCAACAACATAACTATGCATGTTACTACTTTTCTTCATCTACTTCTTCTTTAAATCTAAAAGAAATTCCTATATGTGAAACGGTTGCTTCTTCCTATTAGTAGACTTCTATTGTTCTCTTTCTCTAAATCTTCTTCCATATTGCGATAGATTACTGCTATCCATACCTCCCTTCAAACGATTGTTCTTAATAATCTTTGTAAAAAATATTACTCAACTGCCATTCTCTATTATGAATATTAGAAAAATAATATATGGTGTGATATTATATATTATTTCCATCTTCTTCCAGTGATTGGCAGCACAACTACTTAATCTTTCTATTAGAAATTTACATGAACAAAATATATAAGAGAAACAATAAAAGCTCACCTATGTGAAGATGTTAGTTAAACTTGGACTCGAGTGAGAGAAAGTCATCGTCGGCGATGTATGGTGCACATGAGTGATACGTAGCGACAGTTCATCGAAGACGAGTTGTGGTTTGCAAGATCGGATCGGACGGTGTACGGCGAGGTTGACGACCTCGAGATACTACTGTGGCTTGGGAGTCGATGGCTTGGATGACTTAAGGAAGTTTGACATATATATATATAAGTATAAATAGGGGTTACAAAGGTGAAAGGACATGGGAGTTACGAATATGAAAGGAGGGGTCATGGGGGTTATGAAGATGAAATGAGGAGTCATGGGGGTTATGAAGATGAAATGAGGAGTCATGGGGGTTATGAAGATGAAATGAGGAGTCATGGAGGTTATGAAGATGAAATAAGGAGTCATGGGGGTTACGAAGATGAAAAAAAATGGAGAAAGTTAATGCATGAAGCATGCACAAAATATGCACAAATTATTTTACCACTACACCCATAATGGCTTATGTGATCCCACCATTTAGTTCACACAAAGATGGTGCTCATGTTAGAAAAGCTACAACCATGGGCTAATATAGCAAGAATTCATTCCTTAGGCTCATGATAGCATGGAATAAAATTCTTGGCCCAAGATAGCATGGATATTTATTTGTTGGGCTAAGCAAGTATTGGACTATTTAACTAAACAATTAACTATTGATCGTTTAAAATATAACCTAATATATATAATGCAAGCTCAAATTTTTAACGTGAAATAAAAACAAATAAATATAAAAATTATAAAAATTATTTAAAAAAATGGGGGGGGGGGGGGTGGTTACACAGGGGGCATGAGCGCAAGTCAGTCCTGCACTAAAGAGCGCAGGCCGAGGGGGTCTTCTTCTCCAAGGCTGAGATGAACCTCTCAAGAACACCAAAACTTCAAATCTTCATATCTTGGCCAAATCAAAACCAAATTTGGATTTTCAAAGGTCTAACTTGGGTAAAATTGAATTCTCTTCCACATGGAAGCATCAAAACAAGCAAAAATCAAAGTTTAATAGATCAGAACCAAGAATTTCCAAAAATGGTTAAACCTAGATCTAGAAAAATGGAAGCTCCAAATCCAAAAATGTCAAGTTCTAATGTTGATCTCCATGTCCTAATCTAGCTAATGGATAAATAAAATATGGTACTTATTTGATGGCAAGGTGCACTTGCCTATGGTGTTGGTGGAGGAAGGAAGAAGAAGATGGAGGAAAATAAATGAAAGTAAAGAGGAGAGAGAAAAGTTAGGTGGGATTTAATGAGGATGGTTGTGGTGTGTTGAGGGTGAAGCATAGGCTAAGGTGGTCCAATGCATGCTAAACCAAACCAAACCAATCCTACTCCACAAAATAAAACCAAGCCAAGTCAAAACCCATTTTACGAGAAAACCAAAATCTGCAAGTCGAGCCAAAATACGTTTACAGGCCAGAATCTGAGAAAATAAAATACAGGTCAAAGATACATGCAGGCTTAACCAAAATACGTGTTCTGAGATATGGGTGTTACAACTCTACCCACCTTAAAAAAATTCCGTCCTCGGAATTTAATTTAAGAGGCTAGAGAGACAAGGACAAGTCATACTTATTTACATGCAACTTATACTAAGCAGTCAATCAAACAATCACGCATGCAAGCAAGGACGGAAGGCATAAGGCATAAGGCATAAGAAAGACATTATACCTTATGAGTCAAACAGATATGGGTATCGCGATCGGATGTCGTCCTCACGCTCCCACGTTGACTCACCTAGAGAGTGGTGACCCCAAGCAACGCGGACTAAACTAATAGTCTTGTTCTTGAGTATCTTCTCTCTCCGGTCCAATATAGACACGGGCCTTTCCTCATACGAAAGGTTGGTACCAACAACCAATTCTGAATGGTCTAGGATATGGCTCGTGTCTGGGATATACCGTCGTAATTAGGATACATGGAATACATCATGCACCTCACTTAGCGACGGCGGAAGAGCAAGACGATAGGATACATCTCCTACTCGCTCCAGGATATCGAACGGCCCTATATACCTAGGACTAAGCTTTTCCCGCATGCCAAAACAAATGACGCCGCGGTTAGGCGAGATCCTAAGGAATACATGGTCGTCGATAGCAAACTCTAAGGGACGTCGATGGGCATCGGCCCAATGTCGCTGGCGGTCTTGGGCAATTCGAAGATGATCCCTGACTCTTCTGACTACTTCAACTGTCTGGGCAATTATTTCTGGACCGAGCATCTGCCTCTCTCCGACTTCGTTCCATGCTAGCGGGGATCTGCACTTCCTGCCATACAGAGCTTCGAACGGAGCCATCTGGATGCTGGCCTGGAAGCTATTGTTGTACGAGAACTCCACCAGGTGCAGGTGATCTTCCCATGAACTACCGAAGTCAAGTGTACAAGATCTCAACATGTCTTCAAGGGTCTGGATGGTGCGCTCTGACTGGCCATCTGTCTGTGGATGATATGATGAGCTAAACTGAAGGTGAGTTCCCAAACTCTCTTGCAGGCTGCGCTAAAAGTGTGATGTAAATCTTGAATCTCGGTCCGAGGTGATGCTGACTGGCATACCGTGAAGCCTGACAATCTGCCTGAGGTATATCTCTGCTAGCTGAGCTGTAGACTGCCAAACTCTGAATGGAAGAAAATGAGCCACCTTCGTGAGCCGGTCAACTATAACCCAAATAGCATCTCGACCAGCTGGAGATCTGGGCAATCCAGTCACAAAATCTATGGTCACATGCTCCCACTTCCATTCTGGAATCGGCAAGGGCTGAAGAAGTCCAGCGGGCCTCTGATGTTCAGCTTTAACCTGCTGGCAAACCAAATACCGAGAGACAAACCGGCTATCTCCCTCTTCATGCCATTCCACCAGAAATGCTGACGAATATCTCGGTACATCTTCGTACCACCAGGATGAATAGAATACGGTGAACTGTGAGCTTCTGCCATGACCTCTTGTCTGATATCTCCACTGGGTACACAAAGACGAGTGCTATGTCGAAGTGTACCATCTTCATGAATGCACAACTCTGGTCTTCTTCCTGCCTCACACTCTGCTCTAAGTCGTTGAATCTTGGAATCTGCAGATTGTGCCATCCGGATTCTCTCAACTATGCTGGACTGAACCTGTAGACTGGCCATTAATGCCACACTGGTAGGAAGAACCACCTCAATTCCCATCTTCTGAAAATCTGCCAATAACTCTGGTTGCGCCGTTAGGAGGTAAACTCCGGCTTTCCGGCTCAACGCATCTGCTACAACGTTGGCCTTCCCTGGGTGATATTACAAATCCACATCGTAGTCTACCAATAGCTCAAGCCGTCTTCTCTGCCGCATATTAAGGTCCTTCTGGGTGAAAACATACTTTAGGCTCTTGTGATCTGTAAATATCTCCACTCTATATCCGTACAAGTAGTGCCTCCACAACTTAAGTACAAACACTACTGCTGCCAGTTCCAAATCGTAGGTCGGGTAATTCTTCTCATGATCACGAAGTTGACGTGATGCATAAGATATTACCTTTCCATGCTGCATCAAGACACATCCTAATCCTCTGCCTAAAGCATCGCAATAAACTGTAAATCCTCCGGTCCCATCTGGAAGTGTGAGAATGGGAGCCGTTATCAAACCTCACTTCAACTCCTCAAATGATTCCTGACACTTTGCTGTCCAAGCGAACTGCACATCCTTGTGGGTCAACTGGGTCATCGGTGTTGAAATCCTTGCAAAATCTGAAACGAATCGCCGGTAGTAGCCGACTAATCCAAGGAAGCTGCGAACTTCTGCCACTGAGCTGGGTACTGGCCATGCCTCGATAGACACAATCTTCTGGGGATCCACTTCCACTCCACCTCGAGTAATGATGTGACCCAAGTACGAAATACGATCGAGCCAGAACTCGCATGTGCTGAACTTGGCGTACAACTGATGCTCTCTAAGCGTCTGAAGGACAATTCTGAGATGCTGCTCATGCTCTACTTCACTCTTGCTGTAGACCAGGATATCATCTAGGAATACGATCACGGACTGATCCAAGTAAGGCATAAAAATGCGATTCATGAGGTCCATGAATACGGCTGGCGCATTGGTCGCTCCAAAGGGCATAACAAGGAACTCCCAATGTCCATACCTAGATCGGAAAGCTGTCTTCAGGATGTCCTGCTCTCTGACTCTGATCTGGTGATATCCTGACCGCAAGTCTATCTTCGAGAACACTGAAGCCCCTTTGAGTTGATCAAACAAGTCATCTATCCTCGGGAGAGGGTATCTATTCTTGATTGTCACTGAGTTCAAGGTACGATAATCTACACATAGCCTGGACGTACCATCCTTCTTTTTCACAAGAAGCATCGGGGCTCTCCAAGGCAATCCACTTGTACGAATGAATCCCTTGGTCCTGAGTTCTTCAATCATCTTGTACAAAATCTCTAGCTCTGAAGGCGCCATCCTGTAGACTCGCTCTGATACTGGTGATGTTCCGGGGATCAAATCTATAGTGAACTCGATCTCCCGCTCTGGCGGCATCCCTGGAAGTTCTTCTGGAAAGACATCTGAAAACTCTTCAACTATCCTGGGCAACTGCTCTGCTGCTACTGCCATCCGCAACACTGGAGAAGATGGCTCCACTGCTCCTCTGGAAAATGAGAACTCTGGCTCGCCTGGAATGCTGAAAACGACCCTGCAAACATGTCAGTCTATCCTAGCATACTGGTTCCTCAACCAATCCATGCCTAAGACTACATCATAGTCTATCATAGGGAATTCTATAAATCTAGCGGGGAACTCTCTACCGCTAACTACGATCCGACACGAGGAAAACACTCGATCTACTCCTACAAGACCATTACCAGTAAGTATATTAAGCCTCACTACTAATGACTCGGGCTCCAATCCTATCCGTGTCGCGAATCGTGCAGACATGAATGAATGCGATACACCAGAATCAAATAATACCAATGCTGGAAAGGAGTTGACTAGAATAGTACCTGCCACTACCTCACCTGGTGCAACTTCTTCTTCCATAGTCATTATCATGGCCTGACCTCTAGCTGCGGGTCCCCTCTGCTAGAAACCTCTCTGCCTGCTCTGCACTTGGACTTGGGTATACTGCTGCTGGTTCTGCTGATAAAATGCCTGGGCCTGAGGCAACATTGGCCTCGGGTACTGCTGTTGCTGCACAAGTGCTGGTCCCCTAACCGATGGACTGGTTAGGTTGGAAGAGGAAGAACTACCCCTATTCGGGCAAGCTCCTATCTTGTGATCGGCCGCTCCACAAGCTAGGTACAATCCTTGTGCCCTACGACAATCTGCCACTACATGGCCTGGCTTCCCGTAATGAGAACATCCTATCGCGGAAGTCTTCTTCTGCTTCTTCTGCTACGGGTACGTCGGGGTTGAATGCTGAACCGACGTTACTGAGGCTGCCCGCCTCGGAGTTCCAATAGTCAAACCCCTAGCTGCCGGGGCTGGAGCTGATGATTGGTGCATCTGGCTGTGGGACCGCTTCCTACCTCCGGTCCTATCCACAATCCTCTGGGAGGTATACTCATGCCTCCTAGCTGTTCTCAATACTGCATCGAACGTCTGGTGCTCGAACTGCTCGACTGCCAACAAGATCTCCAAATGCAGTCCCTGCTGGAACCACTGGGCCCTATCAATCTCGGTCACCACCAAGGTGGGGGCAAACCTACTGAGTCTAGAAAACTCAGATGCATAACTGTCAACTGTTCTGCCTCCTTACTTCAAGTTGGTAAATCTCGTCTGTAGGTCATACCGAGCTACAGCATCAAAATACTTTGTCTGGAATCTCTCTCTAAACACTGCCCAAGCAATGGGTGCCACTAATCCTATGGCCTGCGCTGCTCACCAACTGCGAGCTAAGTCCAGCAACTGTAGCCGTACAACGGCCACCTTCTCATTCTCAGGTGTTCTAGCTGCTTCCAGAATCACCTCGGTATCCAGAAGCCAAGCGTCCGCGGCAATCGCATCTTCACTGCCGTCGAAGAAGGAAGGGTTCAAGCGCTTAAAGCTGTTGACCGCGCTGTTCCTCGGATGACCGCCTCTGGTCAAGGCATCTGCCACTACCTGGTGCAAGGCGTCTCCTCGACGATCCTGGAAAGCTATCAAGGTCCTGATGAGACCTACCAAGGTGCCATCATCCGACTCGGCAGGCTGAACGGGTTGAACTGGGGGCTCTCCTCCAGTAGGCACAACTCTGGAGGCTACTCCAGAATGCTGGGCCTGATCTCCTGGTTGCTGCTGGTCCACGGGAGGTGCTCCACCTTGCTGATCGGCGGGGTCAGGTACAGTGCCACTGAAGAAGATGACACAGGAAAAATAATAAGGAAGGACCAGGACAGATCAACGATACAAACATGTGATCAGGTCAAGAATCCAGAGATTCAGAGGATATGAACGGAGATCAAGGATGAGTACTGATTGAGACACCTATTCGGTAAACCCTCACATATCTTGAATACCAAGACCTGCATGGGCCACCACTTAAACCATGTTACGCCCCAAAACCAGAATACTGGAGAGCGGAGGCGAACATAGCCAGCTACGTATATTGAAATGAAGTCCATCTCGCTATACGGTCACGGCTGTCTAGATATGAGGGTTTACTACAAGCCAACGGTCTCTTAAGGTCAAGCCTATTGTCTCAATCTCAAGCAAGTAATATAATTACAAGATGTTTGACCACCAAATATACAATAAAAGGCGTCCCAAATATTACATATCAGCTGATCATGAAGCTAGTCGTACAAAATGCTAGGACTAGCAAGAGTTATGTCATACATGATCAACCCTAGGATTTGTTAATCATGTTTACAGTCCGTAGGCAGACAGTAAGTAAATGCATCGAGCTAACAGGTGCTCGTCGGCTAAACGCCTCAAAAGAATAATTTACAATAGAGTGAGCGAAACAAAATAGAAAACCCACTCGTAGCCCGGGTTCCTTATAGTCGCCACCATCGGGCTGGAGGTTCGGTAGATCCTCGGGTGCTGCTCCGAAATCTGGCCACACAAAACCAGCTGGGTCAAACCCCAGAAAGAGCAAGTGCCACAAAGGAGGCCACAAAATAAGAACAAAACCAGCATATCAGAACATAAGAAAATAAAAGAAAAGTACAGGTAATAAAAGTACATCAGGATAATAAGCGACTAGGGACATGGAACCCTTCCGGGAGCCAGATTACAACCCATAAACCAAACAAGGACCGGGGTTGTAACCCTTCGCCTGAATAGCTCCTTGTCTCTACCCAATTTTTGTTACAGCAAGTAAAACAATCTTGTTCAGGAGTACCAGGGTACAGGGACTAGACAAGACTTAGACAGGGCTAGACATCATCCATTCACAAGCGGCCAAGCGATACTACGGCTTACTACTTTAACTAACTAGGGTTATCACAAGCCTAATTACTAACAAGATGCAATGAGAATTTTCCAATTCCAAGCCCTGCAGACCATCCAGTTATCCTTCCGCGGGTTGAGAGTATGGGTGGGTACATCGCCTCGAAGACGATATACCCTTAGGTGACTTAGAGGGTACAACACATGACAGTGTGCTGGAAATGTGCTCTACTCGTCGGCAAGCTACAAGTCCAATTAAAGCGCCCAGATAACGAGACTGCCTGTGACTGGAAATTCTCCATAAACTATAGTTAGAACTAGTCATTAGCCTAATCCATGTTCAATGCGAATCCCCGATCGTAGAAAACCAGGGAGTCATGTCCTAGACATGATGCAAGATAAGACAAGTGGATTTCACAAGCAAGCAAGCAGGAACACCCACGGTGTCAGAGTTGGTTATACAAGTCAAGTTTGACCAGTTATCAAGTCGAGTCAAGACAGGTCAAGTTATAAGTTACGAGTCAAGAGTGCGCCGCCACGGGCCACTATCAAGTTATCTGGTTACAGAAATTAATCATGAATCACAGGTTACAAGTCAAGAGTGTACCCCATCGGGTCACTATTAAGAAGATCAGAGGAACTAAAATCATACTTCACAGAATCAGGAAAAATTGCGTTAATAATAAGCAAAATTATCGAATACCATGCCAGGTCGTGTTGGGTCAAGATAGTCGTGCTGCGTGAAACAAGATCTCAAAACCTAATCCACAAAAGAGAAGCCAAGTTCAAGAAATAAACCAAATCATCATGGGTAAGTAGGTTGCGCAAGGGGTTAGGGTGCGCAAGAGGATGGACTGCGCAGGGGTGAATGGCGCAGGAGATGGATGGCGCAGGGGATGGATGGCGCAGGGTGTGAAGTGCGCGAGGGTCAAGTGCGCATGGAGCCAAGTGCGCAGGGGTCAAGTGCACATGGAGCCAAGTGCGCAGGGGTCAAGTACGCATGGAGCCAAGTGCGCAGGGGTCAAGTGCGCATGGAGCCAAGTGCGCAGGGGTCAAGTGCGCATGGAGCCAAGTGCGCAGGGGTCAAGGGCGCAGGGGCCTGGCACGCAGGACGCGCGCGCAATCGGCTACGACCAGGCTGCACGGTCAGCCACCAGCGCTAAAGAGCGCGGCGCAGCGGAGGCTATACGGTTCAGCCCAGGGGGCATGAGCGCAAGTCAGTACTGCGCTAAAGAGCCCAGGCCGAGGGGGTCTTCTTCTCCAAGGCTGAGATGAACCTCTCAAGAACACCAAAACTTCAAATCTTCATATCTTGGCCAAATCAAAACCAAATTTAGATTTTTAAAGGACTAACTTGGGTAAAATTAAATTCTCTTCCATATGGAAGCATCAAAACAAGCAAAAATCAAAGTTTAATAGATCAAAACCAATAATTTCCAAAAATAGTTAAAACCTAGATCTAGAAAAATGGAAGCTCCAAATCCAAAAATGTCAAGTTCTAATGTTGATCTCCATGTCCTAATCTATCTAATGGACAAATAAAATGTGGTACTTATTTGATGGCAAGGTGCACTTGCCTATGGTGTTGGTGGAGAAAGGAAGAAGAAGATGGAGGAAAATAAATGAAAGTAAAAAGGAGAGAGAAAAGTTAGGTGGGATTTAATGAGGGTGGTTGTGGTGTGTTGAGGGTGAAGCATAGGCTAAGGTGGTCCAATGTATGATAAACCAAACCAAACCAATCCTACTCTACAAAATAAAACCAAGCCAAGTCAAAACCCATTTTACGAGAAAACTAAAAATTTGCAAGTCGAGCCAAAATACAATTACAGGCCAAAATCTGAGAAAATAAAATACAGGTCCAAGATACATGCAGGCTTAACCAAAATACGTGTTCTGAGATATGGGTGTTACAGTCATTTCATGAAACCATAAGCCATGACTTAAATTCACTAAACCAAATTCCCTCATTCTAAAACTATTTTCTAATGACTAAACTAGGTTAACTCAAATTAGACTAGGGTTACCATAGCTAGGGTTAGGTTCTAGGCTAGTCCACTAGGTCTCAACAAGTCAAGGTCAACTAGAATTCACCAATTCAACAAATCACCAAATAATTCAAATAAGTCAAAATGACCAAATTACCACTAGGCTAAAAATGATAATTAAATCATCCTACTGACATGGTTAGGCTCTAGGTCAGGCAGTCTCTCAGGTTTCACTGGCATCACATCAAAATCACAAATCATGACTTAAGGCAGTTTTTAAATAGTTTAAAAATTATTAACAATCACCAAAAATCATAATATGAAATAAATATCAATAATAATTATTATAATTATAAAATTTCAAAATTACCCTCATCTGAAAAACTGGGTGTTACAATCCTACACCTTAGAAAAATTTCGTCCTCGAAATTAAAATGATCGCACCCTCTCTAGGTCAACCCAAACAATCAAGGTCAAGAGATAATCATGCAAACAAAATTTTACTGGTCGTGATTCCACAGTCTCGAACAGGGTAGCTACACTATCTAGCAATCACAAACAATATCCTGGTAGGTACTAAGGGAATCACACAGAAAAGTGGAGAGAAAGAATGAGAAGGACAAACCTGCTAACCCATCACCTGCAGCGTCGGTCTCCTTGACCGCTATCGCAAAATCTCTACCCCTCTGGTGCTGAGCTACAGGTGGCCTAGCTCCCTCATAAGGAGGTACAGTGGGACAATCTATCATCTTGTGAGCACCAGACCCACAGAATAGACAAACCTTCAGCCTCCTCCTACAAGACTCCCAAACATGCCCTGCCTTCCTGCAATAGGCGTAAGTCGGCACCCCGCGGTCCTGTCCTCTATGCTGATGCTGTGCCTACTGCACTCTCACTAGTGCCTGTGCCTGCTGAACCTGCACATGGGGCCCCTTGGCCTGACCTTCGCTGCTGCTACCACCCTGGAAGTCCCGACCCCTCTTCAACTTCAACCCCAAGTCGTCCTCCGCTACCATAGCCCCAGAAAATATCTTCGCATAGGTAGCATTCCGGTCGCTCTTAGTCAGCGATCGAACCTCTCTAATAAAGCCTCGGTGGAACTTCCTCGCTTTCGTCTTCTCAGTCAAGTCATCCATGAACCGGGCTAATCTACAAAACTCCCCAGCATACTCAGCTACTGACTGGTTCCCCTGAACCAGGCTCTCAAACTGTGCCTCTATGCCTTCCAAGGCCACATCAGGAAAGAACTGCTCTTTGAACAGTTCCTTGAACTGCGTCCAAGTCTGGCCCTCAACTTCCACCATGGGATCTGTCTGGTACCACGCACGGGCTAAGTCATGCATCTGACTGCCCACCGCCTCGATATGGAGTCGAGCTGGTATCTCTGCCAGCCTGAATATCTCCTCGATATGCTCTATCCAGTCATTTTCATAATGGATGCCCTCTGTGCCCAGGAATTCTCTAGGATGCCTCTTCTGAAAATCCTGGATATCCTTTTCCTTCTGGTAAGGCTGCTGCTGCTCCCCCCGAGCAGTCACCATCTCTACTGTAGTACGAACCAGCTGGTGGGCCTTGTCAATCCCCTGACGATAATCGGCAGTCTCCATTGCTGCTGTTGGTGAGACGCCAGAATCCTCTCTACGAAAGAAAATAGATGGACAGCATCTACCATCCCCGCAGGTGGAGGCTGCTGCGGTGGAAGGATCTCGGAAAGCACCGGACTCTGTCTCCCAGCTGGTGGAGGTGCTCCTCCGAAAGCTGCTGAGACACCCACCCCAGCTGGCATGACTGGGGCTGCGGTACCGAGAGCTGGCTGCTGAAGGTAAGAGGTAGAAGACCCCTCTGCAGCGGCTACTGTACCAGAGCGATATGATCGTGTCTCCACCATCCTGAAGGTAGATCGAAAAGAAAGTCAATACTGAGCAGGAATCGATAAAATCAAAGGAGGACAGTTTATCTCTAAGAAGACAAATCAGTAAGATATGTAGATGGCATGAATTGAAGCAGAATTTTTTTCCTAACTGTGATTGAGTACCTCTCCGTTAAAGCCTATCTCTCAATCCTATCGCAGGCTCACAGCAGTACAACTAAGTCGCCGTACTACCACGATATCGCACTAATGCGACTCTCGACCTGCATTGGGCCACCACTAAAAATGTGTCACGACCCGCACCCACTATGAGGGTACGAGTGCGTAACAACGACCCGCACCCACTATAGACATGTGTAACTCCAATGTAAGTCCAGTACAAGATGAATCTAATACAATATGAATCCAGTACGGGATGGTTCCAGTCATTGTGTTCAATGATTCCAGGGTGAGTCCAGCTATACTCTAACAGTGTGTTTTAAAATATCGGGATCGACATGTGAACGGCTGTAGGTAATATGGCACACCGCACACTCGGCCAAGTGTGGGATGGCTATCATTCCAGTATAATTCCAAGGGAGTGGTTCTAGTATTTGGTATGTTCACATGCCTATTCCAATATTTCCCCGCCCAGCAAGTACAAGTGAATCCATAACCCGACACAAAATAGGTATAAGTCCAGCCAGTACACGAATGGTTCCAGTAAACGATTCCAGGGTTGTTCCAGTAAATGGTGTTGACACAAAGTCACAGTCAACCAAATATTGACTACATTGACTAAATAATATCTGTATAAATTCAATACGACACACGACGTCTGCTTTCAGTTCGGGACAGACAACAGCTCAGCTTCTGACTATCAGTATATTTTCGAGTCTGTACTTTTACATTTTATTGAGTCTAGAAGTATGTACTCTGAGTTATGCTGAGCTCTTGGAACTTAGTCTACAAGCCTACCCAAAATCCCAAGCTCCACCAAAACAAAAATTGCCCACAAGTCCCACTTAGAACCATTCTGTGCTCTGGAGACAGAGTTCGGGCCGAACTCTGCCTCCACACAGAGTTCGGGCCGAACTCTGTCCCCTAGAAATCAGGAACCCTAATTTTAGGGTTAGCTGGTTGCTAGCTGTCCAACGGCCAAATTTTTGAATTCTCCTACCCGAATTCTGGCCGAATTCTGCCTCAAAAATCAGTATAAATAGGGCATGAATTCTCTCATTTTAACTCACTCAATCTTCTCTTCTCTTCTCTCCTACAAGCTCAATAAGCCATACCCTTCCCATCTACTAGCCACAAGCCTCCTAAGTCTCGAGTGCTCAGCATCTCTCAGTTAGGATTCTTGTGCAAGAGTGAAGAAATCGCTTGGACAATTCCAAGCAATCGCCACTGCGATTCTCTGTAAGAAGTTGACGTGCTCTTCTGAAGTAAAGGCACGGGTTGTAAGCTACTATTTCACAAATAGTGGATTTAATCCTGAGCTAGAGTTCTCAGGCCTGGACTAGTCCTCCACGAGGGAAACCAGGTTAAAATTGCTGTGTTTGCGTATGCTCTCTTATCTTTCATTTACATTCCGCATTTTACTCTGATTATTCATTGTTAGTGAAAGAGTTAATTTTCAATTGGTCATTATATATATATACTCTATTCACCCCCCCTCTAGAGTTGCCAAACTGTTCTTCAATTGGTATCAGAGCTCTGTTCTCTTTATAAGGACTAACATCCTAAGAGCTGATCCATGGCAACCACACAATCCTTGATCTCCAATCATGGTGAAGGTCAGTCCACTCATAGGCCTCCCCTATTTGATGGGACTAACTACACATATTGGAAAACAAGGATGAGTTTTTATCTGAAGTCTCTAGACTTTGACCTGTGGACTGTCGTAACTGACGGTTACAAAAAGCCCGCCAGAATAGTTGTCGATGGTGACCTCACTGAGAAACCACACGACAAATATTCTGTCGAGGAGAAGAAACAGGCAAGTCTAGATGCTAGGGCTATTAATGCTTTATTCTGTGCTATAGACAGGAACGAGTTTAACAGGGTCTCTACATGCACCACTGCTCATGAAGTATGGAGACTTCTGGAAGTGACGCATGAAGGAACCACTCAAGTCAAGGAATCAAAGATAAGCCGTCTCACTCAAGAGTACGAAGCCTTCAAGATGAAGCCAAGTGAGACGATCACTCAAATGTTTACAAGATTCCTCGACATCATCAACCCGTTATCCTCGCTTGGTAAGCAGTACTCAAACCATGAGAAGATCCGCAAGCTACTCAGAGGGTTACCAAAGATTTGGAACCCTAAGGTGACAGCCATCATAGAAGGAAATGATCTCACAAGTATGTCTATGGAGACCTTGATGGGCAAGCTCATGACTCACGAGCTTGACCTCAAGGACTTTGAAGAGCCTGCTCCGAAGACCAGGGAGATCGCACTCAAAGTTCATCGACGAAAGGTTGATCACGATGAGACTGAAGACGATATCTCAGATGATGAAGACCAAGCTCTCATGGTACGTAACTTCAAGAAATTCCTTCGCTTCAATCAAAGAAAGAAGGAACCACAAGAAGACGATGAAGAAGAGCCAACCTGCTATAGTTGCAAAAAGACTGGACACGTCAGAAGAGACTGTCCGCTTTTAAAGAAGAGCAACCGATATGAAAAGCCCTACAAGAAGAACTCATCAAAAAGATATGCCAACACAAGCATTTGGCATGAAAGCGAAGCAAGTGACTCCGAGGAAGAAAAGAACTCTCCTCAAGACAAAGCAAATGTGTGCCTCATGGCAAACTCCACCAAGGTATCAAACGAAACTTTAGATGACTTCTCTTTTGATGAACTTGGCGATGCTTTCACCGATTTACTTGATGATCACAAAAAGGTTATCGGTAAATACAAGCATGCCAAGGACAAAATCAAAAGTCTAGAAGATGAGATACAAAGAATTTCTTTACTTCTTAATAATATTAGAAACACATCACCCACAAATGACACTGATAAAGTATCCAAGCTTAAATTAAGCTTACATGATGCTGAAGCACGCATTGAGCAACAAACTCAAGAAATCACTAATCTCAACACGTTGCTTGCTGAAGAAAAGAGTAGACACAAGATTTCCATGACTAAGATTTATGGCTTAAATATTAAGGTTGATGAATTGCAAGCTGTTTCTAAAAGATTAGAAATCAAATTGGGAAAACAGGTTGCTAAACCTCAAACCCAATCACATGAGCACAACACCACTCATGCTAGTCAACCACGTCACTCTCATACAGCACATAACCATGCTTTTATATACACAAACTTTCACAAACCACGTGCACGTAAGAATACTCCTCATACTCATCATATTGCACAAAGACACAACCAATATCACTCTACACATAGACAAATTCATCATACCATACCACATCAACATGCCATGCCACGTAGACAAAATCATCATGCTATGCCACATAAGCAAAATCATCATGTCATGCCACAACATCACACTATGCCATATAGACAATTTCAGCATGCCACTCCTCACAGTCAATATCATCATGCTATGACACACAGACATCATCATCATGCCACTCACTCTATGCATAATCATCATTACCATGCTAACTCTCCATATCATCCTCTTCCTGTTGCTCATAGATATCATTCTCATGCTCCCAGTATAAATAAAAATGCTATCTGTACTTACTGTGGAAAACATGGACACATCTCACCACAGTGTAGAGTTAGAAGACTGGTAGACAAGAAAATATATGCTTGGTTCCCAAAAACTAACTTTTCAGGACCCTCAAGAAAATGGGTACCAAAGGTCACATCTACTCTTGATGTAGGTGGACCTTCCCTCCTCAACTGAGAGTAAGTGGATTCTCGATAGTGGATGCTCGCGACATATGACGGGAGACGCAAATCTTTTTGCATCACTATCGATGAAAAGAGAAGGATACGTATCCTTCGGTAACAATCTCAAAGGGCACATAATAGGTAACGGTATCATTGGTCATCCTCCTTCTCCTGTTATAAAGGATGTCTGTCTAGTGACCGAGTTAAAGCATAACCTGCTCAGCATTAGCCATCTTGCTGATCATGGATATGATATTAACTTTGGACAAAACTGTTGCTATATCTACGATAGGTCAACAGGAGACATTGCTTTTGAAGGAAAAAGAGAGGACAATATCTATATTTTCTATCTCTCTATAAATACTAACCATGCAGGTAGATGTTTATATGCCCACAAAGACGAACGACTACTTTGGCACCAGCGTCTCGGTCATGCCAACATGGATTCTATATCCAGGCTTTCTACCAAGAAGCTAGTGAGAGGATTGCCTGACATCACATTCAAAAAGGACACGGTATGTGCCGAATGTGAACTAAACAAGGCAACTAAATCTTCATTTCATTCCATCAACTCTGTAAGTACTACTAGACCCTTACAATTACTTCATATGGATTTATTTGGTCCTAGTAGAATAGCTAGCCTTGGTGGCAAACTTTATGCTTTTGTTATTGTTGATGATTTTTCGAGATTCACTTGGGTTTTCTTTCTCGCTAATAAGAGCGATGCTATCTCTGTTTTCAAAGTTTTTGTAAATAAAGTTCAAAACGAAAAAGGCTACATGATTACTCGAATCCGAAGTGATCATGGAGGCGAATTCGTAAATTCAGATTTTGAAAGTTTTTGTAATGCAAATGGTTTTGATCATAAATTTTCTTGTCCTAGAACTCCTCAACAAAATGGTGTTGTGGAGCGGAAGAATAGGACTCTTGGCGATATGGCTAGAGTCATGCTGAATAAATTTTCTCTTCCGAAATATTTTTGGGCAGAGGCTGTAAGTACAGCATGCCACATTTTGAATAGGGTGCTGATTCGTCCCATTACGAAGAAAACACCCTATGAGCTTTGGTTTGGGAGAACCCCCAATGTTTCTTATTTTAAAGTTTTTGGTTGTAGATGTTTTATCCTTAACACCAAAAGCAACTTAGGCAAATTTGATGCCAAAGCTGACGATGGTATCTTTCTTGGTTATGCCGCCAAGAGTAAGGGATATAGAGTTTTCAATAAACGCTCACTTATTGTGGAAGAGTCAACTAATGTAACTTTTGATGAAGACAACAGTGCAGCAAGTACTCTTGATGATGATGTTGTGCCATCAACTTCTTCTACTCAAATGAATACTTCAACTGAAACTAATTCTCTGGAAGGTTTGCCTAAGAAATTTTCATTCAAACCGTCTCATCCAGAAAATTTAGTCATAGGTGAAGTTTCACGTGGAGTTACTACTAGATCATCATTAAGAGACTCTGTTGCTAGCACTGCCTTCATTTCACAAGTTGAGCCTAAAAACATTTCTGAAGCTTTTAATGATGAATTCTGGATTTCTGCTATGCAAGAAGAACTCAACCAATTCGAGAGAAGCCAAGTATGGGAACTCGTTCCTAGACCGGTTGATCACTCTATAATTGGTACTAAATGGGTTTTTAGAAACAAAGTAAATGAAGATGGTTCAGTCACACGTAACAAAGCTCGTCTAGTAGCTCAAGGATACAACCAAGAGGAAGGTATCGACTACGATGAGACGTATGCTCCTGTTGCTAGACTAGAATCCATTCGGATGCTTTGTGCCTTTGCTAATTTTCAAAACTTTAAATTATTTCAAATGGATGTGAAAAGTGCTTTTCTGAATGGTTTTATTAAGGAGGAAGTTTATGTGAAACAACCTCCTGGCTTTGAAAATCACAAATTTCCTGACCACGTGTTCAAGCTAAAGAAAGCACTTTATGGCCTCAAACAAGCCCCCAGAGCTTGGTATGAAAGGCTAAGTAGCTTCTTACTTGAGAAAGGTTTTTCAAAAGGGAAAATTGACACTACACTATTTATAAAATCTTTTAAAGACACTATTCTGTTGATTCAAATTTATGTTGATGATATTATTTTTGGGTCTACTGATGAAACTCTTTGTCAAGAATTTGCCAAGTGTATGCAGACAGAATTTGAGATGAGCATGATGGGAGAGCTCAACTACTTTCTTGGCCTGCAAGTAAAGCAACTGGCAAATGGAACTTTCATCTGTCAATCGAAGTATACCAAGGACATGCTGAAGAAGTTTGACCTTGACAACGTCAAACCAATTAGCACGCCAATGGCTACTTCAACCAAACTCGAACCAGATGAGAGCGGCAAACCCGTTGATCAACGTAAGTATCGAGGTATGATAGGCAGCTTACTTTATTTAACTGCCAGTCGCCCCGATATCATGTTTAGTGTTTGCCTATGTGCTAGATATCAAGCTAATCCTAAGGAATCTCACATGACCGCGGTTAAGCGTATCTTTCGATACCTTAAGGGTACGGTTACAGTGGGCCTATGGTATCCCAAGTCAACATCATTTGACCTCATCGGTTACTCTGATGCTGACTTTGCTGGATGCAAGGTCGACCGTAAAAGTACGAGCGGCACGTGTCATTTGTTAGGAAAGGCTTTAGTCTCATGGTTTAGCAAGAAGCAGAACTCTGTCGCACTATCCACAACAGAAGCTGAATATATAGCAGCTGGGCGTTGTTGTGCACAGATTCTGTGGATGAAGCAAACCCTTGAAGACTATAAGTTATCCTTCATGCATATTCCTATATTCTGTGACAATACTAGTGCCATCAATTTGACTAAGAACCCTGTCTGCCACTCACGCACTAAACACATTGAGATCAGACACCACTTTTTGCGTGATCATCAGCAAAATGGCACGATTAACTTAGAATTTATTGACACTGATCATCAGCTGGCAGATTTCTTTACTAAGCCACTATCCGAAGAGCGCTTCAATTTTCTTTGTCGTGAACTTGGAATCTTAGATGAAGCAGTCATAAATTGAAACTCACCTGCGTAAATATCGAGTATATTGTGATTCCTTTACAAAGAATTTGGTATGGGTACAAGCCGAAAGGGTCCTTCTGACAACAAGGCGTAAAAGCCTAAGCGACACGGTGCACTAGTCCTCAGGACTACCGCTAGCTGGGATCCGGCCCCTGCAGCTAACCCATGGCAAATTTGGACTATTGAACCACAATATATATCCTTATTTATTATATGGCTCATTTTTATTTAATATTGCCTAATTGATATTTTCTAAAAAGTTCATTATGATATCTGTGTTCCTCTCCATCTCTATCTATTCTACTCTCTTTGTTGTCCTTAACTTTCTTTTGTTTAGCCCTTACACTTCTTGTTGTTCTTGATTCTTATTTCTTGTTTTTTCTTCAACTTTTTCTTTTTTAGCCTTTGTTCTGTTCTGGACCATTGATACAGAACTCGGGCCGAACTCTGCTCCTATCCGAGTTCGGGCCGAGTTCGGTCTCTTGGCTCCAGGGTCGGGATCTGGCTCTGCCGTTGGATCTATTCTAATCCAATGGTCAATATTTCACCCGACCAAAGACAAAACCCTACTTTATGTCGGGTTTCTACCTCTTTCTTTCACTATTACCACCTTTTCTCACCTATACACACTCTTTCCTTGAAACCCTAACCCTAGTTTTTGATCCAGAATACCCCATTGCTTCTCAAATCAAGAAAAAGGTGTCTCCTCTCCATTCTCCTCCATTGTTCTTTACCTGTTTGAGGTACCATTCATATTTTCTATCTTCTAGTTAAAATCTTTTAATGGCTCCTTGCTTGTTCAATCGCGGGAAGAGGATTCGAGTTGAGAGTATTTCCTCTTCAGATTCTCCTCCATCAATTGAACAAATCATTGAACAACTTCAACCACCTCACCCTTTGTTCAATCCACCTCGTCCTCTACATCCTTCCACTTATGACAATAGACTTTTTGTCTCACTTGATGCATCAAACAACTGGTTTAGTGACTTTCGGAATCGTCAGGTATTCACAGGACATCCTATCTATTTTTCCATATTCTCTCAATATGATTCTTTATTCCATGACCTCTATATTGATGAACTAGTCACTACATCTTCTGCTATTTATCTTCATGCCGTTCAAATGTTCTACTGCAACTTAACCTTTGATGACCTTCGTATTTATTCACGAGTGGCTGGTATCGATATCTCGTTTGATGACTTTGAATTAGCCGAATATCTTGATCTTCTTGAGCCAAGTTCTTGGGAAAGGCTTGTTGATGCTCGCTCGTTCCGTTTTCCCAACGGACTTTCTCTTGAAAGCTTCAAGGACGATTTGTGCACTCCATACACACGTCCTCGAAAGCTCATGACGAAATATCTCAACTCATATTTTTCTGATCTTCATTGGATCATATCTAACACCATTCTACCCCAGATCGGTTCCCCTAATGAAATCACTTATCTTAAAATTTCCGCTCTTTATCATCTTCACTTTGGAATTCATTTCAATCTTCTACGTACTATGATGGACTGGATGATTCGCTGTAGGAGGAAACCACGAGCTTTGGTTTATCCTCTGTATCGTCCTATGATTTTTTGTGCTTTTCGTATACCACTTGATGCTTGTCCGTTCCTGCCGGCTCCTACATTTCTATCTACGGCACGACGCCTTCAGCCTGTCGCTACTACTGAGTTGTCTGCTGACGAGGAGCCTGACGCCCCTCCGCTCGGTCAGACTGCACCTCCTGCCAATCTGGATTCACTTCAAACTATGCTTCGCGATCGTTTTGCTATTGAGGATGATCGCTGGACGCAGCAGGATTACCGTACCACTCTGCAGATTAGTGCCCTTGGGAACTCTCTGCATGATATGCGGTATTCGCTTGCTCGTCATCCTGTTTTGCATGTGCCTATTGAGCGGGATCCACATCGCTCGGGTCATTGTCTAGACGATCCGTGGGTCATGCAGTATATGGATCCAGATGATACTTTTGTGGATCTTCAGATGTTCCAGGATCTTTTCGTTGGTTCTTTCCCTGGTCCTTCAGATGTTCCAGGACCTTCTGGTGCTCCGTGATGGAGACTGGCTTGTTATGCTGCTGCCACTGCTGATGGTCTTAGTTGCTTTATGCTTTTAGTTATTTAGTTATGGATTTATGTACTGTTTTTTTAAACACTGATGATGTCTTTGACATTCTGGTTATTATCATTTTATGCTATTTCTCGTTTCTCTTATGCCAATGCATTTTCTTATCAAATATTATTCTGTTTCTTCTCTTAGTGTGGTTGCATTACTGTTCATTGCTTCTTATATTGCTAACTGCCAAAAGGGGGAGAAATATATGTATATTTTTGTGCTGGCTTGTTTTGGGAAACTATTACAGGTTCTATGCAAGTTCTATATCTGTGTATATCTGTGCTCGTTCTTGCTCTGGGAAAAAGTTATCTATCAGGTTACAGGTTATATGCACTGTTTACGGGGGAGAGCTACTACTTCTAGCTCGGAACCGTTCACTGATTACGGGGGAGCTATCCGATTCTGGCTCTGCATCAGTTATGGGGGAACTATGTTATAAACAACTGTGTCAAGGTATGGATATTGAAATATACATATATTATTTTGTCAATTATCAATATGGGAGAGATTGTTGACACAAAGTCACAGTCAACCAAATATTGACTACATTGACTAAATAATATCTGTATAAATTCAATACGACACACGACGTCTGCTTTCAGTTCGGGACAGACAACAGCTCAGCTTCTGACTATCAGTATATTTTCGAGTCTGTACTTTTACATTTTATTGAGTCTAGAAGTATGTACTCTGAGTTATGCTGAGCTCTTGGAACTTAGTCTACAAGCCTACCCAAAATCCCAAGCTCCACCAAAACAAAAATTGCCCACAAGTCCCACTTAGAACCATTCTGTGCTCTGGAGACAGAGTTCGGGCCGAACTCTGCCTCCACACAGAGTTCGGGCCGAACTCTGTCCCCTAGAAATCAGGAACCCTAATTTTAGGGTTAGCTGGTTGCTAGCTGTCCAACGGCCAAATTTTTGAATTCTCCTACCCGAATTCTGGCCGAATTCTGCCTCAAAAATCAGTATAAATAGGGCATGAATTCTCTCATTTTAACTCACTCAATCTTCTCTTCTCTTCTCTCCTACAAGCTCAATAAGCCATACCCTTCCCATCTACTAGCCACAAGCCTCCTAAGTCTCGAGTGCTCAGCATCTCTCAGTTAGGATTCTTGTGCAAGAGTGAAGAAATCGCTTGGACAATTCCAAGCAATCGCCACTGCGATTCTCTGTAAGAAGTTGACGTGCTCTTCTGAAGTAAAGGCACGGGTTGTAAGCTACTATTTCACAAATAGTGGATTTAATCCTGAGCTAGAGTTCTCAGGCCTGGACTAGTCCTCCACGAGGGAAACCAGGTTAAAATTGCTGTGTTTGCGTATGCTCTCTTATCTTTCATTTACATTCCGCATTTTACTCTGATTATTCATTGTTAGTGAAAGAGTTAATTTTCAATTGGTCATTATATATATACTCTATTCACCCCCCCTCTAGAGTTGCCAAACTGTTCTTCAAATGGTTCCATAAATAGAGGCCAGACATAAATAAGTGAGTGTCGAATGAAATGGATCCAGCAATATCAAATCGTGTTTGAAACAGAGAATCTGATAGAACTAGCTACAACTGAAATATAGTAAACGAAATGGAAGAACTATCAGAGAATGTATTCGTTTGATACTCTGAAAAGAGTAGTACAATATCAGATATCTGCGACAGAGTCACAATGTCCTAAACATAGGAATACAGGTTATAATATGTTTAAAAAAATAAGGTAAATAAAGTCTACGATGCAATCTACATTAATTCTAGGTCAAACTAGGTCAAAGTCAACTCTTGGTCAACTCTGGTCAAACCAAGTCAACTACACTAGTCAAACTAGGTCAATTGGTCACATCTAGACTCAATGTTGACTTTTGGTCAACTCCAGTCAATTACACTGGTCAAACTAGGTCAACTAGGCCACTCCTAAGTCAACCAAGTCTCACTAAGCCTAGCCAAGCCTAGTCTAGCACTCACACACAATTACAGAGCTAACACAAGCTATCAACACAAAATACATATATACATATATGCACACAATGTATATAATTATTTATATAGGCTATTACCTAGCATTCAATGTAGGGTACAAGTCATATATGCATATACAATGGGTAAGTGGGGATGTCTCATTTATAGCATACAAGGTATGTAGTGTATATATTTATATAAGGGGGTAACATGTATGCATATATCCCAATACTACCTACTTGCATACATATGTGCACTCAAATTATGAATTTAACATGCATGAATACATAGTATAGCTATATGCATATAGAGGGTCTAGTGTGTTGTCAAGCAAGGGGAGTGAAGAGGGTTTTAGGGCATATGCCTGTGTGTGCTAGTGTGGTAATATACACATATGTGTATAGTGTCTAATGATGTGTGTGTGTGTAATGTCAATAGCTTAGGTGTGTTCACAAGGGTGCATGAATTGTGTGTGAAATAAGGTGCTCTTAGGGACTTAGAGTGTGTGTGCTACACCAGGGACAATCAGTGTCTTAGTGAAGGGGGTAACCATGTGTGTTAGGGTTTGTAACAGGGGGTGTGTGTGTGTGTATCCTGAAAACAAGAGTGTGTTAGGATAATACATGGCTAGCTAATAGGGTGTCAAGGAGTGTATAAGGCTCTGTTCTCAGGTTATGGGTGTGTATGAGTGTCACATGAGTGAAGTTAATGTGTCAAAAGTGGTACATGATTGTGTGTGTGTGTGTGAACCATTGTGTTCTCTGTGACAGTGAACAAATGGAGGATGTGTCAATGACAGTTGCCAAATGTTCAGTTAACAGGGAATTCAAATAACAGTTGTGTAGATGTGAGTGAACATGAGTGAATGGCAATAGGTTGACAGGAATCAGATTTTAGGGTGGCAACCTAGACTAGAGTATGAACATATTGTGGTGTGTAGTGACATGAATCAATGTGTGTAGATAGTGGATTGACAGGAATTATTTCCAGGATACTGAAAACAGTGGTGTACGAGTGAATCTTAGGAATGTTCAGTGTCTAGAATTTAGTGAATGGTGCACTAAACACAGGCTAAAGTTTTCAGGACAGGGAACAAAATGACAGTTTGGTTAATCTCAGGATACACACAATTCAAATGACAGTTTTCCCTATAATAGTCCCAAGCCAATTGAAACCCAATGAATCCTAGCTCACAGGGAACCAATCATTCAATCTAATACCTATGTAACTAAATTAACATGGAAATTTAGTCATTAACAACAGTTAAAACAGAATTTAATTTCAGAAACCGAAACAGTGCACTGTGTATCAGTCTACACAACCCATTCCAACATCGAAATCCAATTCTCAAGTGCCAAAACCAAATCTAACTTAAAAATTCATCCTAGCAGTAGCTAGGACACTTGTAGGTGATTCAAACTTGACAATTAAATATCAATATCAGTTTAGAAGAGGGCTGAAAAGCTCAGGAGTTAATATCAGTATCAGACTGTTTGGTTCAGTCTAATCCACTGCTCAAAACACCCTTCGAATCCAATTTTCCTAATACAAACCATAACCCAATATTCAGTAATCTATTGCACTTGTGTAATAGTTAAATATGTGAATTAACATAAAAATATTTCAGTTAAAAAAATAACAAGGAATAATGTCCAGGTTTGGAAAACTGGTATCGCATATCAGTCAATTGGGTAAATTAAAATTTGAACATTAAAACTTATTAATATGATGAACAAAAGGTTGGTAAACTAAGTGTCGAGTATACACATGTCATGAACCTCATCCTATCCAACCAAGTGGACACAGCCGTGTCCAAACGACCACACGTACACAGACACAAAACCGTGTTCAGGAAGTATCGTGCACGCGTGTGTATCACTCTAGGACACGACACAGGGGACGACACGACTCGTGATCGTGCCTACATGTCCTTCTAGGGTAGTGCTAGGTGTCTAGGGTCCTGTATTGAGTTGGGGTCGTGTCGTGTCTGACTTATAGGGCCATGTCAATGGCCAAATCCTACGCGTGTACAGCGCGCCCGCGCGGCCAGTGTGGCCAGTGTGAGGAGGATTTCCTTTCGCACACTTCACCATATAATCCCATCTTTTGGGAGGGTGATGGCAGATGATACCCTAAGCCCCTCGCCAAAAATAGCGTGTCCACGTGTCCTGTGTCGGAAGTTATTGACCCTGTGATGCAGGACAAAGTATATGGTTCAGTCCCCACGTGTTCGTGTCCCCGTGTGGATACGACACGACACCAAAATTAGGAAATAAATACAAAAATCAATAAGCAAACCCTAGATCTAGGATTCTATTCAAATACATTTCAAAAATTAGAACAAAATATTGGTTGAGGCATTACATCAAACACCTAACCTATCAAATGGATACGTGTCCGATACGGACATGAAACCGACACGAATTTGGCTCAAACTCCAGGGACAGCTAGAGGACTCCTAGATCTAGCCCTAAATGCAAAGAAAACAGAAATTTAATACAATTAGAGATGTTTTACCTATGGATGCAAATATCAAGAAAAAGCTCCAAATGGGGGGTTCTTCCTTGCTAGCAAAATGCTCCCAAATTGTCCCAAAGCTGGGATTAAACCCCAAAATTAGAAAATAGGAGAGTATTAGGTTCTAATGCAAGAAACTAGGATTAAAAAGGAATTAAAATAAATTTTCTATGAATTTCTAAAGTTGGGGATTTACCTCTTTCTAAACTTGAGATCTATTTCCAATGGAGGCTAACCCTAAATGATGGAGGCATTAAATAGGGTGGGATTCCCTAGGTGGCTGGTCACAAGCTCAAAAATCAGGGTTAGGGTTCACTAAATGGCCCATGGGCTTAAGTCATGATCAATTAAATAATTAAGCCATAAGTCATTTTATGAAACCATAAGCCATGACTTAAATTCACTAAACCAAATTCCCTCATTCTAAAACTATTCTCTAATGACTAAAATAGGTTAACTCAAGTTAGACTAGTGTTATCATAGCTAGGGTTAGGTTCTAGGCTAGTCCACTAGGTCTCAACAAGTCAAGGTCAACTAGAATTCACCAATTCAACAAATCACCAAATAATTCAAATAAGTCAAAATGACCAAATTACCCCTAGGCTAAAAATGATAATTAAATCATCCTACTAACATGGTTAGGCTCTAGGTCAGGCAGTCTCTCAGGTTTCACTGGCAGCACATCAAAATCATAAGTCATGACTTAAGGCAGTTTTTAAATAGTTTAAAAATTATTAAAAATTACCAAAAATCATAATGTGAAATAAATATCAATAATAATTATTATAATTATAAAATTTCAAAATTATCTTCATCTGGAAAACTGGGTGTTACAACAGATACTGGTCCGAAGACTTATGTGTGATCATCAAACTATGGATCAGATCTGAAGGAATTATTGAACAAGGGTTGATGGTTGGAGCCTTATTTTCTTGGAATCTCCCATGGTCGTTCTTGGATATCCTATTCTTGTGGTAGAATAAATAGGTTGTCCATTTATTAGTATATGCCAAATGTGACCCACTTTCATACATAGTGGTGCAAATTAGGTAATGGCACATCAGTTCTTGGTAGACCTCAACCAATTGAGGATTTTTCTCTCTGATTTCTGCTAGTTCCCGGTTAGAGGGAACATACTCGTCATAGGGAGCTTCACCCATCGGCAGCTTAGAGATGAATTATATCTCGTGCAGGGCAAAACCCATCTCACCTAATAGGGTTGCAAAAGTCCCTGTTGAAGTCATATACAACTCCATCAGAGCCAAGAATAGAACATTGTTCATTGGTATACCCTGGCTCGTGGAGGCTACTGCTTTATAAAGGCCAATAGCTTCCAGATCCGTCTTGAAGTTCTTCATGATCCAGGCATTAAGCTGAATCCAGTTCTGGTTATAAGGAGTCAACCACCCTGGTAGCCTAGGGTTGGCCTGAGAATATAATAATGAGGCCCTCATGAACTTGTTAATGAAAATTGGAGTCTGTACCGGTTGGATCAGAGCTGAATCTTCGCTCGGTATGAATCCAGGCAATAGACCGGAGAAAGGGACGACACCACCACTAGGAGTACTAATGTGGTAGCCCATTTTGTTGGCTCTATCCCTCTTGAAAATGATTCTGCCCGACCTACCATGACTGCTGGGAGTCAGGTTCCATAGCATCAGTCGGGGATGGGTGGTGTGTACGAATGCAGATAAGGGATAATCTCTAGCCATGTCTGGGAGATACATTGTCCTCTCTCCAAACTTAAACACCCAAGCCTCCTTCTTGGGGTGTGTTTGTGATTGAAAATCTATAGCATCCCCGAACAAGAAGGCCGGCTTCAAAAATTGTTGGTCATATAGCGATAGCAATAATTCTCCATTTATCATTGACAACAACATTCTGTCCCCCTGAGCAGCTATTAGCTGTTGTCTTCCTTCAGGGTATTCTGGATTTGATTGAGGGAATTCCACATGGGACAAATTCTCCAAGTAGTTTGAGCCCACCATACCAGTTGGCGAGCCGAATATTTCTACAAGCGGATGAATTTACAAGTCCACTACCAAAAGAAAAAGAAAAATCAAGTTAGTAAAAATCTAATTTGAATTTTAACGCAGATGACTTAGTTTGAATTTTACGTATAAATATTAAAGACTCTGTACTAGAGAGCTTGACTATGCAAAACTTTACGCAAAAATTAAGTTGATAAAATTTTTAAAGTATAAAAGTTCTTTATTTTACGCAAAATCTTTCACTTGTGAATTTTACGCTGGCACGTATTGACGTGAGTGTATTTTGAATTTTACGCTGGCACGTATTGACGTGAGCGTATTTTGAATTTTACGCTGGCACGTATTGACGTGAGCGTATTTTGATTTTTATGCTGGCACGTATTAATGTGAGCGTATTTTGATTTTTACGCTGGCACGTATTAACGTGAGCGTATTTCGTTTTTACGCTGTCACGTATTGACGTGAGCGTATTTTTTTTAAGCTGGCACGTATAGACGTGGGTGTATGTTTTTATTTTTACGCTGACACGTATAACGTGGGCGTATTTTGTTATTTCAATTTCTACGCTGACATGTATAAACGTGGGCGTGAAGTTTAAGGTTCAAATTTTTTTCTTCTCCGGCGAACTCACGGCCGAAGTTAGGTAGTGTTCTACCTTTCATGGCCGGAGCCACAGCGGGGTTGGTCTTTCGGGGCGCCACCGATGATGGGATGGTGGTTTCTGTGCGGTCAGCCGTCGACAAAGTAGCAGCGGGCTTCTTGCCCTTGGCGCCGGCGGCGGTTTTTCTCTTGGAGGCCGTTGATTCAAACTGAGAGGATGAAGAAGAACAAAGTAAAAGAAGATCGAGATTACGAGAATGAGTAAAGTTCTCTCTCTATCGGCAAGGCTCTATTTATAGGGAGTTTTGAAATTGGTTCAAATTTCCAAAATTTACGCTGACTGTTGGATATCTCGACTTTTACGCAGACTGTTGAGTATCCCGAACTCTACGCAGATGACCGTTGGGTATCCCGAATTCTACGCGGACTGTTGAATATCCCGGATTTTACGCTTCTGTTCAAAGTATTTCCAATTTTGAAAAAAATTTGAAAACTTTGAAGGGGGTCTTGTAGGAGCGTAAAAAGTACTTCATAATCCAAGTCAAAAAAGTTGAGGACTTCACGCAAAGACAGACTTTACACAAAAATCAAACAAAGTAAAACTCTACGTGAGCTCTTTACGTGAGAGCCATCCTCAAAACTTTACGCGGGAGACAGGATGTCCACATCGCATTTAATACGCGTGATACTGTTCGGACATAATGATTTTCTGATAGCGGATTGCACATAAGCCGAGAAGATTTGATTTACACCAAACCCAACATTTTTTGTTTAATGTGCAGATGGGCTACTTTACGCTCAAGAGATTGCTTCTTTTACGCACGAAAGCTATTCGAGCTTTTACGCTCAAGGCTGTTGTGCGCGTAGAGTTTATTTGAGCTAATTATACGCTCAAGGCTACTTTTCAGCCACTTTACGAAGGAAGTATATTTTGGGTTATTTTACGCCCAGTCTACTACTTTACGCAGGAAGTATATTTTGGGTCATTTTTATGCCCAATCTTTTCTGGCTACATGAGAACGTGGTCTGCTTACGTGGCTTTCATGCTACACTTATCGAAGAATGTGTGTATGTACTCTCCCCATTTTGTTGAAGTAGTAGGACACGTGTCACCATGCGTAGAGATCAAAACTCTACATGGGACGCGTGTCATCACGCGTAAAGGTTGAATTTTAATCGTGGAAGACAGTTACTTGTGTAGAGATCCAACTTTATTGCTTTTTACGTACAGAGGGTCTAGTCTATAAATTGACTTATTTTAAACACAAACATGATCCAGAGAGATACAGAGGAGGAAATTTTAAGAAAACTCATACTTTCAGAGTGATATTCCCAGAAGTATTTCTTTAACTTTTTCTCAAGAACAGGGTGAAGCAGAGTAGGAAAGCATTCGACTGTGCCATCAGTGTCGTTGTGTTGATACCTATCTGGTTACTTAGTTCTTCCGATTGTTCATCTTCTTCAAGCAGTTTTCTTCATCATCATCGTGTAGTCCAAGGAACAAAGTGATGGCGCTCAGATCAGACTTCCATTGCAATACTTTCCAGAAACAATTAGTACTTTTGTACTTTTTCTCGTTTTCTTTCAAAAGCCAATTTCAGGCATTTGTTAAGTGAAACAGCCCACAGGGGTCACCACAGGGGTCGCAAGGAGCAAACACTCACTAGAACGCACATGAGGCTGCAACCACTGGCTTGCGCCGGCGGCCAGACCGCGCCAGGAATCGACACCGAGAGGGGAAGCGGGTAGCGTGCTGCCGACGAAAAGACAAGCTGCGCCGGACCGGAAAGGGCCCCAGGATGCGCCAACCCAGGTAAGGCCCCAGGTTGTGCCAACCCGGCTAGGGCCCCAGGTTGCGCCAAGAAGCTAGGGGCAAGAGCCCCAGGTTGCGCAAAGAGGCTAGGGGGAGAAGCCCCCGGTTATGCCAAGAGGCTACAAGGGAGTGCCAAGAGGCAATTAGGAAGTGCGCCTGAAGGGTGCACACTAGAGTCCAGCCCAGGTTGCGCCAAGAGGCTATCGGGGAATGCCAAGGGGCAAGAGGGAAGTGCGCCAGATGGGCGCATAGTAGAGTCCAGCGTAGGATCGGCTAGGACTCCAGCAGCCAAAACGTTGACTGTGTCCAAATATGACACGCCTCCCAAGACGGGACCACAACCCGAGGGGGGCACGTGGCCTCCAGTACCATCAGTCCCTCTGCAATTCGAAAAGTGAAGAGGCGGGGGGGGGTAGGGGGCCGAGGTGAGCGGCGGGGGGCCTGAGGAGAGTCGGGGGGCACACCGCTCCGGGAGGGGGCGCCGGGCCCGGAGGGGGATGGGAGGAGGCGACCAAGATGGTGCGGGAGGAGGTCGACCGGGAAAAAGCGGAGGGGGAGGGGTCCGGAGGCTGAGGCCGGGAAGTCGCCGCAGAGGCGAGGGTGGGATCGACTCCGGATATGGCGGATACCGCAGCCACGAAGCTGCGTTCCACCAGCTGAATCTGAGCCGCAGTCCACTCTGCAGATAGGGGCGACGACGGCTGCTCTTTGGGATACAGGGGTGGGCTGACGACGAGCCGGCCGAGCGCGCCGGAGAGGCCAACGGCGACCGCGGGCGGAAGCCGCGATCTGGCAGCCCAGAGCCGCTGAAGCGGCGACACTCCAAGAGCCCGACAAAAATGACGGTGGAGGGCGGGCGGGTGGCATAAGGCGAGCGGTAGGCGGCTAGGAGCGGCGGGGAGGGGTCCATGGCGATGCGGCTGAAGGAAGGGGGAAGGAGAAGCTCGGGGAATCCATTTTTCCATATATATATATATATATTATATATATATATATATATTATATATATATATATATATAAAGAGATGAGACAGAGAATAGGTCGACAGAGGATGATAAGAAGATAGGGTGTAGAGGCTATACTATATATATTTTACATATCCTATATGATTTAAGATTTATTTTAATGTAGAAGTACTTTAATCTAAATACATAGATAAGTATCTAAAAGTTCAATAGATAATTCTTACAATTAATTTAAATCAACCAAAATATCTAAAAACTAATTTAACTTAATCTTAATCCAATAGTTGGTCATATCAATAATCAACATTTATTATTATCCAATAATTTAATCTTACCAATTCAAATATTAGTCAATTAATCAACATAGAAACTTAAATAATTAATGTTTATAAAAATAGTTTTAATCATATAACTTTAATTTCAAAATCAAATACTCGATATCATCAAATATTCATAAAAAATATCTACAAACCCCTTTTTTTCTTTTATTTATTATTTTCTAAAAATATTCAAATTTTTAAACCATTTTAGAGACCAATCCTTTTTATTATTCAAAATGATTACGGCTTCAAACTATTTTTTTGAAATCAACTATTGATAAAAATCCAAAGAAATCTCAAACATCCTTTCATAATTCCAATACTACAATTTAATAAAAATTATTTTTGTTAAACAAATTGTACTTTAAATTTAAACATAATTACCACAAAATATCTTTCACAAACTCTCTATGAGAAATTTTCTTTAAACACAATAATAATAAAAATAAAATAATTTTTTTGAGAATTCGGGAAGAGGAGTTACAGAGCTCGCTTGGATACGCTGAGGCATGGAGCTCCTTACAATTTTGAGGCGTGTGGACGCATTGAAGTCTTCACCTATATGGGACGTAATGTACGGACACCGCCATTTAAAGCATCTGCAAGTGGCAGCCTTGAACTTTTGTATTGAGAGATGAGAGAGAGCTGAGTGATTGTATCTTAAGCGAAAGTGAGCTTGAGCGACTTGTAAGCTTGGCCTCGTGCCACATTGTAATCTTTGATTCAAAAGAAATAAAGAGTTATTTAATTTTTCGCTGGTAATTTTCTGATTATTCAATGTTTCTACTTCGGGACTTCTGTGCGGCGACCCCGTCACTTAGCCTAAAATAGGTCGTTACGGAACCCGCCTTGAGCGCAACCTAGGCTCACGCGACATCACGCCTTAGCGAGGACGATTGATTTTACGGAACTGGGGCATGACATAATAGTATAATGTTGTTTTCGCAATTGATATTGTTGGTGAGCTCTCTCTCAATGTTTCACAAGATGTTCCATACAAGAAGTCTATATATTTTGTAAAATCACACGAAGGAGAAATTTGGTCGAACAAAAGATAGTTTCATGTAAGGCAAGGTTGGCTAAGTCGGGCTGGGCATATACACCAAGATTTGCGTCGATAATAGCAAGTTACGTGTGGGATCAAAATATTTTTGGTTGGAGATGAGTTTGACTTTATTCATAGAATGCAGGATGACTATCGATAGGAGTAACATCGAAAGATGACATTGTCAATGCGATATAGATGGAACATGTTTGAATTTCGAGGAATGGTTCGAACGGAGATTCGATGGAATCAGTTGTGATTCGAACAATTGTTTCAAGGATTTTTGAGTGACTTCGTCCCTGAGTGATGTATGAGATAGCCTTGGGGATGTCGATCGAATTGAGAATCGGGGTACTAATGAGTCTATCAGCGAGTGACAGGATTGTGCAAAGCCTTAGATTGAGTATTCTTGAGTTAGTGTGTTCTTGATGTTTCGAATGAGATTGATCCATGCGAACTAGAAATAACGCGCATCGGATTGGGATTGTTCGGAGTATGAGATGCAAAAATAATTTAGTAGATGGATTGATTGGAAGAAAAGTTAAGGTGTAACAAATGAATTACTCATTTAAGAAAATCAATATAAATCGTATATGACAAGATAGCACGATTGAAGGATAGCGTGCATGTAAACGTTGATTTGAAGAGACAAAAATAACTCTAAGGATTTGTATGAAATTTTTCGATGATTTGAGTAAGCATAGGATGATTTGATTTGAGAAAATATGTTGCTCGATGACCTAAGATAGACAGATAAATATACGTGATTTTGGGTTTGAACAAATTGATCATGTAACTATTTCGAGGGATAATGGTCGAATTTGATCTTGAATGTCGAGAAGATTGTGGTATATCCAGTTCAGATGATAGCATCAATTGCACGACTCGAAGTTCATTGCGAAGGAAGATCGTCAGGTTATGTATATCATCGATAGTATTAAGGCATATCAAAGATCGATGTACGAAAACTTGGAGGTACTCTGACTTGAGGAATGACGATCGTATATAATATTATTGTTCAAATGGATGCTATACTTGAGATTTTGATAATAATGAATGTTTGGATTACTTGATTAGATGAAATTGAAGCATACATGAATAAATGATAGTTGGACTATACGAAACAAAAATGTTGACAAAGTTGATGATCATTGATGCGATAATTGTTATGACTTAAGAAAATAAAGAATTGTCTGAGAATGGATTGATATATTACTCGGATGAAAACGAAAGTGTCTTGATTTTTTTGATGATAACCACAACGTTGACGTTTTTGTCTTGTGCGAGCGCAACTCCTGCCTGGCATATATGTCATGCTAGACTAGAGCGATCATTCTGCAGGAGCGCTGGCATGGTGATTCATGTACAGCAGGGATGATTGAACTTACGAAAGATCAGGGCATGGCAATTGGATTATTTTGACTTGTGGTTTGATGCGAAGGTGGATTCGAGGATTGTTTGGACTTGTGATTGATGATAAAGTAAGTTTGAGGATTGAGTGGGTCCAATGTGCATATCGAGAATGAATTAGTCTAGACTCAAAGCAACAGTTACGCCCCGATGAGGATGATTATCCTGCGAGAGCGTTGGCATGGTGATTTCATGTCCAACGTGGATAATCGAACTTGCAGAAGATTGAGACGTGACATATTGTTATGCTAGATGACCTTGTTATCGAATACGTGAATTGTGTTAAACGAATTAGAGAATATGGTATAAAAATTATGGTCTAGTGACAAATCGTGTGGTGGTGTACTTGACTTGGATAGGATGGATAGATGGATTATATCGAACATGTTTGAAAAGATAGACTATGCAAATTGCTAGTTTGGATGTACGATATTGATACTGAGAAATTGAGCAGAACTTACTGTAGTATGGCTTTACTGAACGACTCAGACCCCTTGGACGAAATGTTACAAATGTGAATAGGAGAAATCTATGCTCGAAGTTTAGAAAACGAAGTGATGCGAGCTTGGGTAGAAATTCATGTACTATCAACTTTGGTTTGACCTTAGGATTGGGGTCATTATTGATATTATTGTTTAGAACGGTGATTCCAATATTGACGTTGGCTTTAGCCTAGAGAGATGGCCTATCGGTTAGGCAAGACATCCATGTTTTGAGAGGTAGCATCGGTACGATTGATTTCATGATTGATAAGATGAATCAAATATGTAGAATTGGATTCATTATCATGAGGCTTGGCTGAAATACATATATTTTGGGGATGCCTTAAATATGTGCACGATCCAACTAAGTGATACATTAAATTCAAGTGAGACTAAAGGAACAGAACGGTATTGAGGAATATGAAATCATGGATTTCAAAGAAAAATATTGATGGTAGTGCGATCGTTAGATTTGAAATGAACTTGAATATTGATTGAGGTAATGATGCAAGTTAGATTTCGAAGATTGGGTAAGGAGAAGTAGCACTGGGTTTCGACTAAAAGGCGACGAATGAATGAGTTGATGAAATTTTGATTTAGAAATTGTTAGGAATGTCTATTGAATGGTTCGCGCTATAACTAAGTTGTCTATGTGCATAACGAGTATAAGTTATCCCAAGTTTGAGATATAATTGTTCCATATGAAAAATAACTAAGGCACGAGCGTGGCTCGAATTGAAAAAACACAGAGGAGGAGTGTGTACGAAAATCATTGAATGTTGAATCAAGTGATAAGTCGATGAGTGTGTACTCAGTAAGTTTCGAGGATGAAACTTTTTTTGAGTGGTGTATAATGTAATGTCCCATCCAGCTCAGTTCAACCGGAGTAATCAAAACGCAACGGCATTTGGACATAGCCATGCAACAGCTTGCTCGAAGTCCCGCTCGATCGAGGCAACTCCTCGCTCAGGTGGGTGGCTTCGGTGAACTTGCTTCTGCTTGGCCTTCATACTAATAAATTGGATGTTTTCAAATGCACATATTAGACTTGATAATAAAATAGGTGAATCCACACAGCTAAGGGAATAATCTTACCTTGGGTCAGATTGAGTTAGAATATGGAAAGGTCATACGGTCGGCTTAAAAATGTTGCACGACGTGCTTTCAAATTGATACTCAGTCCTTCGTCCCGTGGCTTGGAAGAAGGGAAAGTTGGTCTATCTTGCCACAAGACTATGAATTTACCATAGTCATAAGTGTCGCACGATATAAATATTTGCTAAAGCATGCACTGTCCAACTGTCTAATGCTTGGTATATCATAATTGCCCCACAAGTCTCAAGACACGTTTCTACGATGCAAGGCTTGGCATAGCCTTTGCTCGTCTCATGGGTTAAATTGTATCACATGGTTTATGGCACAGTCGTGGCACTGATATACTTCAAGTCGAGTTTGGCAGAAGGGCTATCAAATAATTATTTATGAGTTGATAATGATATGGTAACATGGAAATGCTAGCAACCGTGGGTCGTCGAGGCAGTCTCTGGTTTTGGGAGTCTCAAATGTAGTTCTAAAAAATATGGTAACACTGGAAGAGTAATGACGGTGTAAGACGGTAGTTTGAGTCGAGTCTTGCATGGTCATTAAACAACTTGTGCACAAGGAAAAGTTTCCTTGGACGACAACCTGGGGCCATAAGACCATTCAGGCCTAGGAGAAAACATGGTATAGACGAGCTGGGGGTACCGCTCAGGCTAGTCGAAAATTTTCAGCGGGACTCGCTACTTACGCTGAAGGGTCACCGTCTAACAAAGCTATAAGTCCAGGATAGCTTGTGGTGCTAGTGATCCTTTCATATAGATAAGTCGGCATAATGGCGACGATCCGCGTGCATGCTTTTGGATTGAGTCGAGTACTGTATGCACGGCACCAATGAGTCAAGTTAAATGTGTGCACAGTTTGCAACACAATATTGGACCTAAGATTTGGCTGCAACGAAGACACCATATTTTTGGCACGAGAGGTGGCATCGGAGTTTAAGCCATTGGTACTAAGTTCACAAGTCTTGCTTGAGTCAGTTGATGATTGAAACAAAAAAGGCTGCGAGGCGACAATATGGTTAAGTCTTGATTTAGTTGTGAAGCACGGCCTCAACGTTGAAACACAAATAGGGTTATGGCACAATCACTGAGTAGCATAAGACAAGTATGGGCCGAAGGGTCAGCAAGAGTCGATACGTTACTGTTGTTGGCATGAGAATGGTCAAGAGGCCCAAAGATAAGTAAGAGTCATAGCACGACCATGTTGTTGCGACACAAAGTTTTGGTAAGTTAATAAGTGGTGAGGTACTGCCTTAATTAGGTTACGTGAAGGGATTTATGGCACGAATATGTCGTTGATGCACCAAATAGGTCAGGAGTCTATGTCCTAAAGTTGATCCTAAGGCAAAAATAGAAAGACAATAAAAAGGGTATAAGTTGTACTCAATAAATGAATGTATTAGTTTTGTATAGGTGGGCGACAAGCGCACACTACTGGTACAGTTGTGTACTGACCACCCAATAATTTTTATGTGCAGGTTACAGGTACTTGCTCGTCGAGGCGGAGCTTACTTGGATGCGGTGAGGCATGGAGTTCCTTAGCGTTTCGAGACGTGCGATCGTATTGAAGTCTTCACCTATACAAAATGTAATGTATGGACATCGCCTTTTGAACCATCCGTAAGTGCTAGCCTTGAAATTTTGTATTGAGAGATGAGAGAGAGCTGATTGATTGTATCCTGAGCGAAAGTAAGCTTGAGTGACTTGTAATCTTGGCTTCGTGCCACATAGTAATCTTTGATTCAAAAGCAATAAAGAGTGTCAGGACCTGTACCTAAAATTTGGGCATGAGTCGTGGGTACGTCCAACCTACACCGTAGTATCGACGGTACAACGATGTCTAAAACCTCCACAGTATATCAAAACACAACCACACAGTTTATATACATTTTACGTCAGTTCTAATTTCACAGATGAATCAAGAACAACGAAATATACTCAACACAACAAAAGAAAGTTGATGGAAAATAAACTAAATAAATCTCCAGAGTCGAATACTGTTAAATGTCAAACAAACGATCCAAACTCAAATAGTTCTCAAATGAAAATAAACAACTAAGAAGGTCCCTAGAGAAAAATTCGGCCCAAAACTAGATATACTCTAACTAACTGCCATCGGCAGTGCAACTCTGCTAAAGTCGCATCCAGATCGTCCGGTATACCAAGGTCGTCGTCTGCAGTCTACTCATAATAAGTAGTACAAAAATCCTCTAACCCATGACCTAAAAATAGTTTATCTAGTCAGGATTGGAACAAGCACACATATGACAGGCTATTTAAAATATAATAGAATTTGCAAAACATAGAAATAGCATATGTGGAAATAGACTAGTAAATAAAATTGGTATCATGGCATATTAAGAAAGAGACAGGTAACTCTATAACAAGATATATCTACTAGAACAAAAAACTTGTAAATATGGTAACATGGTATGTGATGAAGAAAACAAGAAGATCCAAGTAATCGACATCTATCTAAGTGTTTTGAAATATCGTGCTTGACATGTGAACGGCTAAGGGGTAAATCCGGCCAACCGCGCGTGTCGTGTGCGGCTGACATCATTCACGATCAGACTAATGGGATGGAAAGGGTAGTTCACACGTCTACTAAGATATTTTTCCGTCCGACTAGTACTCATGGATTCAACAGGTCACAAGTACGGTGATAATGAAAATGGCAGTCAAGAAATATAACAAATAAGGATCCATGATACTAATCCTCGTGTAACGAGCGTGTCAGCAAGCAGGGGAGCCTAAGTATAATAATGGAATGGAAAAACTATTAGGAATCAAAAGCAATCAGTATATGTACTTGCTTGAGGTCCTGAGCTGCGAATACGGTTCAAGTGTTGAGTCAAAGTCCACAGAACCTATATTTAGCATTAATTTAATTAATAGATGTAATATGGAAATTAACCATCGATCCTATCTATTTGTTATTAGGCTTCTAAGTTTTTTTTTGTAACCCCTTTAGGTAAAACTTATCTACAGCTATCACTAATTCATGCTTGGTACCCTCACGTTTCCTATATTGATTGTATATATATATATATATATATATATATATATATATATATATATATATATATATATATATATATATATATATATATATATATATATATATATATATATTTATATATATAAATATAAATTGGTTGCCTACTTATTGCCTTTGCTTCTACATACTTGTATCCATATAACTGCTCTTATGAACATAGATGCATAGGCCTATCTATCACGACTTAGAGTTCCATATAACATGCCTTATACATCTATTCCTCAACTCACACTAGACATTCCCCTGTGCTACCTATTATTATGTACGAATGAACAGGGTGTCCCCTTGTTCCGGTTTCTACTATTGTTTATGATACATCTTTGTAGTGTGCACCTGCATATATTCCTACTTGGCACTGTGTGTGGGTTAACTTGCTACTGTTCCACATTAACCCTATGCCGACCAATCTAAAGTCATGGCACACAATCTCTGGACATTACTCCCTATCCTGGATCCCAAACTTGCTTACCTAATTTTACGAGTGCAAACCCCCATGACATATAATGTATCATTTATTGGTAACAATACCTACATTACCCTTATATAATCTAAGACTCAACTCTAGCCTATGATTCTCTCTTATCTGTATGTCCACCCCTGTGTTCCACTTGATACACACCTCTGATACATTCTTCTAAGTTGGTTCGAACACACACACCCTTTCCTACAATTAAGTCCCCTGTATCATTATCTTAGGTAGCTACTGCTACAATTACCAATACAAATATTGCATATCACAGGTACCTATCTAATGGTCTACTCTTAGACTGTTGTATGTCTGTAACTTGTCACAAATACCCTCATACACGAGTATCCTTATTTGAATCTCCTGTGCACACCATAATATTGTTTTCGACTAGGACTTACTTGAGTCTGCTTATTACCTATTTCTACCCGAACTCTGATACATATCGACACCCTAATTTCCTTTGTATTGTTTGATACTCTTAGGCCTCGTTTGGTTCACGGATTCAAGGAATCCGGAAAGGAAACTTGTTCCTTTCCTTTGTTTGGTAACCACAAATTTGGGAAACACTTTCCTGATATGGGGGAAAATAGGAGGGAAAATGGTTCCTCTCATGACCCATGGGATTCATTTTCCCTCCTCCTTTCCCAACATTAATTACAAACATTATGACAAAAGTAGCCTTGCTTTATTACCTATTTTACCAATTAACTCTTCATTATAATTATGTTGACATTGGATATTGTTGGAATAATGATATATTTTTTCTTTCCTTTCCTACACCAACCAAACATAGGAAAGAAAATTTGATAGGAATTCTACTTTCCCATTCCCATGGAAAATACATGGGAATTGATTTCCTTTCCGTGAACCAAACGAGGCCTTAGATGAGTGAACGCACGGTAAAAACATTACAAACTGGGTCCTCTTCCCCTGTACAGACTTCCTTATCTCAAACCCAATGTACAACCCCCAGCCTTCAACATATCCATTCATAACAATTAAAGGTAGGGTTGAAACTTAATTATCATACTAGTAACATATATAGGTGTGTGTCAAAGAGTTGAGAATAGGACCACATACAACTTGTTTTCTTTCAAGTTACCTATCGGATACCCCCAAATACTGATACCACATGCTATTGTTATATTACCTATACTTACACTTGTATGACCCTTTCCCGATACTAAACTGTAGGAGTTGCGTGGCTCTAACCTGCCTATTTCCTTCCTGATATACTCTTATTCTATCGAGTATACCCACTAATACATTGACCCTCTATTTTCGCTCTAGTACCTACCTATACCCTCTTTTACTTACTGGATACATGAATTTCACAGAACACTTGTTCTGTTCTGACTTGAGAACAACATTAAACCACTGCTGCTATATTTCCTTTGATACACAGGTAAAAGGGATACCTTTTCAATGTTCAGTGGAATCAAAGATAATAACCTGAAGTTGGCAAACAGTTTAAAGACTCCCTGACCTTCCTAATTCATGTCCATATATTAACATGATCCGATTGACTCACCCAATATTGTTTACCTATCTATTTGGCATCAACTGATACACAGATAGTCATTTTAATTAGGAATGGTCATGCCCCTATAAATAACTCTATCCTATGCCTATGTCTCTATAACCCCTATACAGGCCATAGCCTTACTGAACATGAGTATAGGAAACCCTCTATATTGCATATCCTCCTTCGATGCAGGATTATGCTCCATGCTCGATACTGGTTTACCTAGTAACATCCCTGGTATTCCCAAATATTACTAGCTCTATTTTGATTTAAAACAAGATCAAAGCTACAGTACAAGTTATAAGACACATCACATATGCCCTAATGATCAACTATAGGAGATCACCTTCCTTTCTTTATAAGGTACTAGAAGTAGTATCATTGGCACTTCTATGTCCAATACACGAGCTACAATCCATTAGCCTTCCTTTTAGACATTAAATCTAATCATCTATTTTCTTATTACTGACCGTAATTAACAAGTTAGTAGATAGAAAATTACCTCTTGAGTCGGGATGGTGCTCGACTGCCTCCTGGCTCCTTGCTTGACTGCTCTTGCGGTGGGAAGGAGATGGGGATTTAGGGTTCGTCGAGGAGAAGAGTCGGCTGCCCCTGCATCTATATATATGTCTAGGGTTTAGATTTGATGGTAGGAAGATTAGATAGAGGAATTGGATTTAAAATTCGATTTTGGATTGATCTTTGATCGTGCTAAGGATTGGAGAAGATCTCTTATTGATTCTGTTCGTTCGAACAGAGGTTTCTACCGAGTCGGCTATGAGGAAAATTTGAATTTGAATATTTTCTACCAAGCCCTCCTAACAATCTGGTTTTGCATAACCCTTTTATTCACTAAGGACTTTACAATATAACTATTCTATTTAGGAATTGAATAGCTATTAGAAAAATATATAAAAGGAATTTCAATTTTAAGTTCAAGGGCTCACAAAGAGTTATTTGTCTGACTTGTATTTTGTTTAAATTTTCCGCTGGCAACTTACTGATTATCCAATGTTTCTGCTTCGGGACTTTTGTGCGGCGATCCTGTCGTTTAGCCTAGAATCGGCCGTTATAGAACCCGCCTTGCGTGAGCGCAACCTAGGCTCACGCGGTATCATGCCTTAGCGAGGACGATCGGTTCTACGAAACCGGGGTGTGAAACTGAGTATGCTTGGTTATATAAGAGATGAATCCATATAGCTAATGGAATAATCTCATTGGATCAAATGTGTATAGAACATGGAATTGTTAACTTGTTGCCTAGATATCACTCCATGATGGTTTTCAAAGTTGGCACTCAGTCTATCGACCTCACGACTAGATAAAACAGAGTATGCGGGCTAGCTATCAACTTACTTGTCATAGCAGACACGTTCCCACGGTTTGATTGTCACATTTCTACGACTTCAAAGACTTGTCATATAGAGTATGACTTGATTGGTGGCACTATATGGTACGGAACACAGTTGGTTCAAGTTGAGTTAAGTATGAGGGCTATCAAATAGTCGTTCCTGAGTTTGAGTCAAAATAATATGGTAACATAGAAAGTTCTTGGGACCGATAGTCCCCGAGACAGTCTTTGGTTTTGGGAGCTTCATAGAGATGATAAATGGTAAAAAAATGAGATAAGAAATGGTCTTATAAGTACGTCAGATTGAGTAGAGTCTTGCATGGTCATGGCAACTTGTGCACAAGGTTTTAGTTTCTCGAACGAAACTGTAAGCCCTTGTACTGAAAATTCTCTCTTAGTTATGAACATAAATAATTATTTAATCTCTAAATGAAATAAATCTTAGTTGTATAAAGGTTATAGGCCATATTGTATAAAGTTACAATAGAGAGGGAGAGAGGGTTCTGCAAATACATTTTTTTAAGGGGCCTTAATGTAAACTCTACAAGATTTAAACCCTGTTACAGCCGATCACTTCCTTTTGTTTCAAATTCCATTTCGAATATGTGCTAATATCAAATCCTTAAAGTTCAATCCAAAAATCAAATTCCTTCATATCTAAACTATACAAACTTATCTATACAGCTATTCTTGTTCCTATTCAGATTACATAAAACCATATATGTTATAAGAGTAGGTCTTTGTATACATATGAGAATCCCCCTCGTATATATTGTAGAAGCATGGAAAAAGAATAAAGAAGGATCCATGCAGCCAGAGAGCCCCCTGCGGCTCAGACAGTTCATGCGGCTCAAGTATCCATGCGGCTCGAGCGTCTATGCAGCTCAAACAAGTCCTATGCGGCTCAACGAGGATCCACGTGGCCTACAAACAGCTCTCTCATTTTTGTATTAAATGCCTTGACGGCTGACAGCTTTGACGAGATGACAGTTCTGACACGAAGATATCATTATGACTCCATAATAATAGATTCCTTGGGAAGCGATGAAAATCTCTGACACAATTTCCCGAGATTCAGAAACTGTCATGCGGCTTTGACACGTGGACAGTTGTATGCGGCCCAAGCGGGGACTCTCCCATGCGGCTCACAGAGACCAGTCCCATGCGGCTCACAAAGACTAGTCCCATGCGGCTCACGAAGACTAGCCCTATGCGGCTCATGAAGACTAGCCCCATACGGCTCATGAAGGACAGCTCCATGCGGCCCACGAAGACCATCCCCATACGGTTCACTCATACTCATACGGCTCAAATCATTACCATGCGGTCCAAATGTTCAGAGGGGGGCCACTCTTAGGCAGCCTGGACATGTGGCCAGCTTTATGCGGCCCAACTGTCCTGCGGCTCAGACACGTGGCATGATAGCAGGGCAGGTGGCATCAGATTGATCAAAATCTCTCAGCGAATCCCAATGAAATATTGGGATCAAATCAGATCATTTGCAAATAAGCCAATTAAAGATACGTGGCGAGGAATCCGAGGTTGGCATGACAAATCAGGAGGATTCATACCAATCAACAATAATTATCCACAAAAGATTTGATGCAATCACATTTATTGCTCAAATCTCGATGAACGGCCCAGATTTAATGATCCTTAGCCACCGACTTTCAAGAATAGGCAATCATTGTAAACCCTAATGAGGCCCCCCCACTCTTATAAATAGCAGGGTGCCATTCCCTTACAAATATATACGGAGAGACACATATACACAGAGACAGATACAGAGAGAGATACGGAGACAAACGCGCATAGAGAGCCAGAAAGCCTGAAGAGAGAGAGCATTTCTTCGTCAACGCCCGTCAGTTCTTCTACAGAGTCCAAAAGCTGCACCCGATCGTCCAAGGAGTAAGGCAGAGCGGCCTTCGCTTTTTCGAGCCTCTATCGTCACCCCCAGAATCTAAAATAAATAATTGTTCTTAGACTGCTGTACCTAGGTTTTCGTCCCTAGGATTTCTTTGTACAAGCGAATTTGTATTGTGAAGTAAAAGTCCAGTCCTCCGATAATTGTTCTGTCCTTTTATATTTCATAGCAAACACGATGACGACTCTGCTGGGGACAAACCTTTTCACGGCTGAGGAGTTGGTGACGCAGTCGGATGCAGCCAAGCTTGGCTCCACGCAACAGAAGATGGTCGTCCGTTTCGACCAACAGGCATTTGAAGAAATGCTCTCTGAAGGAAGTGCCGACCCGATCCAGAAGCGAACCCGCACAAAGAAAGCTCGATACGAGTGGAGGCCAAAATCATTTGCTCCTCCACAAGCCCTAGACGGGATACTCTCTGCTACTCAAGACGGCGAAGGTGACTCTCGTACGGCTCCACTTCGAGCCGTAGAGCACTCTGCTGTCCACAAGTCCGGCAGAGGAAAGTACTACAATGCTGGACTTGCAGGGACAAAGAGCGACCCTATGTGCCCCAAGAAGAAGCCGAGCACTCCTGTGGCCAAATCTGCCAACCATATGCAGGAGGCTCATGCGGGTGAATCTGCTAGCCGCATGAAGAAAGGCTATGCGGCCAGATCATCCAGCCGCATGAAGAAAACTCATGCGACTGAGACTCCCAGCCGCACGAAAAATGCCTATGCGGCTATATCTGCCAACCGCATGAAGATTGGTGATGACGGCAGCATGACGCCTACCCCGCGCGGCTCTGTCTTCGACCGCCTGTCTTATGGTCCTGATCTCTTGTGCTCCCAAGAAGATATGTCTGACTCTCTCCAGCATCACCTAGACTCTTCATACTATGTGTCCTTACGCACTAGAGCGAAGAAGTCTAGGGCAACACGAGCTTGGCAAGCTCGGTCCGCTGATCCTGTCTCTGACCATCCGAGCGTCCCGTATACCGTTATGCGGGCCTCAGATGGGAGGTTGTATAGAACCACTCGAGTCCAGCCCCGGCGGCAAACGGACAGAGAGGTTCGACAAAGTCTCCCAAAATCCAGGGAGCAAACATGGTCGATCCAGACCCATCTGACTTGCATGAGGCCATCCTCCATAAACGCAAGGAAAGAGAAGACGCATCGGAGTGCAAAGAGTCCTCCCACGGACGCCACTGTACCCAAGTCATCGTCAACTGCTGCTGCAATAACACGACGGTACGAGAAGACCGGCAATCCCTCTTTCAAAGACTGCAACAACCATCTTAAGAAGACGAAGCACTTCCCGTCGTCTCCTGCAACTCCGCTCAGAAAGTCCCCGCTAATGGAAAAGGGAAGAAGGCAAATGTTTCCAGCCCAAAGATTTCAACTACTGCGACTAAAAGACTGTCGTCTAAGCGGGTGCCCACCATCGGAGTTTTCTAAGGTACTCGTTCTAAGACGAAATCTGCTACAGTAGGAGATTCGTCGTCCATAATGCAGGGGGTTGCTGGGACTGGGGGTAGGACTCCTCCGAACCTCCACAACAATTCGATGTTCCAAAAAGACGAGTCAGGGGAGGCAACTCTTCCATCAGATGCAGCAAACCCCGACGTCCCCGAGGACGTCCACAACTCCCAAGACGAGACAAACTCGGAGACTGGGGGTACCGTTTCTTCCGAATCCGAACCAGAGAAGAACATTCCCAGATACCCCGACGACTTCTCACTACATGGGTATGATTCGGAGGGCGCTTCCTCCACCGCTCCGTCCATCTCTCCTCACGTAAAGATGGTATTCATGACAGACAGCAGCCAAGGTGGTTCCAGTCGCCAACGCATCGACACTCTCGAAGCCATATTGCTTGCCTTGGTCAAGTCTGTGGACGAGATCAAAGCGGCCCTCCCAACTCTGCAAGGAGGGACGCTTGGCCAAACAAGCGCGGGTCCCGCGGTCAATGCGGACTCGAATTCAGCAGCACCGAACCTGGGCAACAATCCTCCTGAAGTAACGGCCCCCACCGCCGTAGATGAGGCCTGCGAAGCGAGAAGAGAGGTCCAGGAGCTCCGAGCCATGTTTCACGTTCGAAAAAATTCTCCAGACCTCAGAATACGGCAACCATACCCTGCTGTATGGAGGGATGTCCCATTCCCGCCAAGATATAAGCCGTTCAATATCAATCCTTATGATGGCAAGACCTCAGCAAGTCGGTACATCACTTACTTTGAGGTCACCACCGACTATCTGCCCCATGACGATGCTATTATCATACGATTATTCATCGGGGCATTGGAAGGGGTCGCCTTCGACTGGTATCGCAACCTGCCAGACAACTGCATCCACTCCTTCGCCGGCTTCAAGCGCATGTTCTTGGAAAGATTCTACGAAGTAGGAAAGGACATCACAATGTCCACCCTCATGGACGTCGTCCAAGGGGAGAAAGAACTGACAAGGAACTATATCGAGCGGTTTTGCCAAACCGCAATGAAGCTGCCGTCTGGAAATCCGAATTCCTCTTTGAGTGAAATTTGCCAAAAGAGATTGCTCCCAACAATCAATCTCTGGATGGGCGAAAGTCAATTCAAGGACTGGAAGACGTTCATTATCAGTGCCACAAGCGTCGAAGAACGATTGAAGAAGGCTCGCCAATTGGGATTGCACATCTCGGACGGAGAGAACAAGGGCAAGCGTCCTAATACCAACAACGACAATGGGGGTAGCCCCTCCAACAATCGGGACAGTAGGGGTAAGCAGGCTATGGTGGCTGACACAGCACAGAAACCTGAGCCAAAGCCGGCAGACAAATAATGGCCGCAAATTACTTACTCCTTCGAAGACGGTCACGTTAAGCCCATCTTATAAATGCTCATACAAGGAGACAGAATTCAGCTTCCTCCACCAAGACGGGAATCGCGGCAGGCAGACATGGAGAACCCAAAGTACTGCCATTACCACCGCTACGTCCACCATGCCACACACGACTGCTACCAACTAAAATGGTACATCCAAAATCTTATCGATTCGAACGCTCTGGCCATCGATTTCGAAGAAGTAACAGTAGCAGCCAAAATGGTGTCGGTACAATTCGACAGCTTTCCTCCGACGGAAACTCAAGACGGTGTGTCACGCCCCAGAACCAGAATACTGGAGAGCGGGGGCAGACATAGCCAGCTACGTATATTGAAATAGAATACATCTCAACTATACGGTCACGACTGTCTAGATATGAGGGTTACTACAAGCCAGCAGTCTCTTAAGGTCAAGCCTATTGTCTCAATCTCAAGCAATTAACAGAGTTACAAGATATTAGAGCATCAAATATATATATATATATAAGGCGTCCTAAATATTACATATTGGATGATCATGAAGCTAGTCGTACAAAATGATAGGACTAGCAAGAGTTCAGTCATACATGATCAATCCTAGGATTTGTTAATCATGTTTACAGCCCATAGGCAGACAGTAAGTAAATGTGCATCGAGCTAACAGGTGCTCGTCGGCTAAACGCCTCAAAAGAATAAATTTACATATAAGTGGGTGAAACAAAAAGGAAAACCCACTCTTGGCCCGGGTTCCATCTAGTTGTCACCATTGGGCTGGAAGCTTGGTAGATCCTCGGAAGCTGCTCCGAAATCTGGCCACACAAAACCAGCTGGGTCAAACCCCAGAAAGAGCAAGTGCCACAAAGGAGGCCACAAATAAGAACAAAAGCCAGCATATCAGAACATAAGAATAAAAGAAGTACAAGTAGTAAAGTACACAGGGCGATAAACGATTAGGGACGTGGAACCATTCCGGGAGCCAGGTTACAATCCTTAAACCAGACAAGGACCGGGGTTGTAATCCTTCGCCTGAATAGCTCACTGTCTCTACTCATTTATCGTTAAGATAAGTAAAACAAATAGGCTCAGGAGATAGCAGGTACTGGAGCTGGACAAGACTTAGACAAGGCTGGACACCATCCATTCGCAATCGGCCAAACAAATACTACGGCTTACTACTTTAACTAACTAGGGTTATCATAAACCTAATTACTAACAAGATGCAAGTGAGAATTTCCAGTCTCAAGCCCTGCAGACCATCCAGTTATTCTTCTGCGGGTTGAGAGTTATAGGTGGGTACATTGCCCGGGAGACAAATGTACCCTTAGGTGACTTAGAGGGTGCAACACATGACAGTGTGCTGGAAATGTGCTCTACTCGTCGGCAAGCTACAAGTCCATTAAAGCGCCCAGATAACGAGATTGCCTGTGACTGGGAATTCTCCATTTTCTAGTTTGATCTAATCATTAGCCTAATCCAATTTAGCGCGAGTCCCTGGCCGTGGTACCCAGGAAGTTACGTCCTAGACATGATGCAAGACAAGACAAGTGGATTGTACAAGCAAGCAAGCAGGAGCATCCACGGTGTCAAGTTGATTATACGAGTCAAGTTACAAGTTATAAGTCAAGTCAGGAGTGCGCCGCCACGGGCCACTATCAAGTCATCAAGATAATTCTTGTCAGGGTACTATCAAGAGTGCGCCACGACGGGCTACTATCATGTCAGGTTGGTCATGTCAGGAGTGCACCACTACGGGTCTCTGTCGTGTTATGCTAGTTCCTTATCATGCCATGCCATGTACAATAGTCATTCCAAACATATTAAGTAAAATATCTAATAAAATACCAATATATATAGGGCTATAGAAGAGCTAAGCTTAAAGAAATAAACAATTCATCATAGACAAGTGGGTTGTGCAAGGAGGATCAGGGGTTGGGCTGCGCAGGGTATGTACTGCGCATGGAAGAGCTGCGCAAGAGTTGCCTTGCGTAAGGGTTACCTTGCGCAAGGGTAGAATGCGCAGGGGTGGATTGCGCAAGGGTGGATTGCGCAGAGGTGAATTGCGCAAGGGTGGATTGCGCAGAGGTCGGCTTGCGCATGGCTGGCTTGCGCATGGATGGCTTGCGCCAGCACAATCCAGTGCAGCGCAATGCACTGGCTGAGGTCATGCGCAATCGGCCCTGCGCTAAAGAGCACAGGCCGGGGGTGCGCAACCGGCCATGCGCTAAAGAGCGCAAGGCAGAGGGATGTTCTTCCTGGCCGAGAGCAGGTCCAAGAACACCAAAAACTTCAATTCTTCATAACTTTATCAAATCAAAACCAAATCTAGATTTTCAAAGTTCTAACTTGAGTAAAATCGAATTCTCTTCCACATGGAAGCATCAAAACATGTAAAAATTGAAGTTTAATAGATCAAAACCAAGGATTTTCGAAAATGGTTAAAACCTAGATCTAGAAGAATAAAAGCTCCAAATCACAAAATGTCAAGTTCTAAAGTTGTTCTCCATGGCCTAATCTAGTTAATGGACAAATAAAAAGTGGTGCTTATTTGATGGCAAGGTGCACTTGCCTATGGGTTGGGGAGTTGTGTGGAAGAAGGAAGAAGAAGAAGTTGAAAGAAATTAATGGAGTTATGGAGGAGAAAGAAAACGTTGGTAGGTTTTAATGAGGGTGGTTGTGATGGAATGGAGGTGGAGAATAGGCTAAGGTGTTCCACTCATGATGAACCAAACCAAACCAAACCAACTCCACAAAATAAAACCAAGTCATGGTCCAAAACCCATTTACGAGAAACCGAGTCCACAAGTCGAGAAAATAAAATACGTGGCAAAATCAAATTACGAGTACAAATACGAAATACAGGAAATGGGGGTGACAACTCTACCCACCTTCAAAGAATTCCGTCCTCAGAATTTAATCAAGGAGCTAGAGATTGCCACGACAAGCTATACTAAGCACAGACAAGCTACACTAAGCAGTTCAATCATACAATCATACAATGCAAGCAAGGAAGGGAAAGCGTAAGGCACAAGGAAGACATTATACCTTACGAGTCAAACAGGTAGGGATATCGCGATCGGATGTCGTCCTCACGCTCCCACGTTGACTCACCTAGAGAGTGATGACCCCAAGCAACACGGACTAAGTTAATAGTCTTGTTCTTTACCGTCTTTTCTCTCCGGTCCAATATAGACACGGGCCTCTCCTCATACGAAAGGTTGGTACCAACAACCAATTCCGAATGATCTAGGATATGGCTCGGGTCCGGGATGTACCGTCTTAATTGGAATACATGGAATACATCATGTACCTCACTTAGCGACGACGAAAGAGCGAGACGATAGGACACATCGCCTACTCGCTCCAGAATATCGAACGACCCTATATACCTAGGACTAAGCTTTCCCCGTACGCAAAAACGAATGACGCCGCGGGTAGGCGAGATCCTAAGGAATACATGGTCGTCGACGGCAAATTCTAAGGGATGCAGATGAGTATCGGCCCAATGGCGCTGGCGATCCTGAGCAACTCGGAGGTGATCTCTGACTTTCCTGACCACTTCAACCGTCTGAGAAATTAGTTCTGGACCGAGCATCTGCCTCTCTCCGACATCATCCCATGCTAACGGAGATCTGCACTTCCTGCCATACAGAGCCTCGAAGGGTGCCATCTGGATACTGGCCTGGAAACTATTATTGTACGAGAATTCCACCACGTGCAGGTGATCCTCCCACGAACCACCGAAGTCAAGGGTACATGACTGTAATATATCTTCGAGAGTTTGTATAGTACGCTCTGACTGTCCATCTGTCTGCGGATGATACGCTGAGCTGAACTTGAGATGAGTTCCCAAACTTTGATGAAGACTGCGCCAGAAGTGCGATGTGAATCTCGTATCCCTGTCTGATGCTATGCTGACTGGCACTCCGTGAAGTCTGACGATCTGCCTGAGATACATCTCTGCTAGCTGTACCGTCGACTGTCCAACTCTAAATGGAAGAAAGTGTGCCACCTTGGTAAGCATGTCCACAATGACCCAAATAGCATCTCTGCCTGCCGGAGATCTGGGTAACCCAGTCACGAAATCCATGGTAAGGTGCTCCCATTTCCATTCTGGGATCGGTAAAGGTTGAAGAAGTCCAGCTGTCCTCTGATGTTCAGCCTTGACTTGTTGGCAAACCAAACATCGAGAGACATACCGGGCTATCTATCTCTTCATACCATTCCACCAAAAGTGTTGACGAATATCTCTGTACATCTTCGTGCTGCCTGGGTGGATGGAATACTGCAAACTGTGAGCCTCTTCCATGACTTCCTGTCTGATATCTCCACTGGGTACACAAAGATGCGTGCCGTGTCGAAGTGTTCTATCCTCATGAATACATAACTCTGGCCTTCTCCCTGCCTCGCACTCTGCTCTGAGCCGCTGAATCTTGGAATCTGTTAACTGTGCTGTCCGGATCCTCTCAACTATGGTGGACTGAATCTGTAGGCTGTCCATCAAGGCCACATTAGAAGGGAGGACAACTTCTGTACCCATCTTCTGAAGATCTGCCAATAGCTCTGGTTGCGCCGTCAGGAAATAAACTCCGGCTCTCCGGCTCAACGCATCTGCTACAACATTGGCCTTCCCTGGATGATACTACAAATCCACATCGTAGTCCACCAGTAGCTCGAGCCATCTTCTCTGCCGCATATTAAGATCCTTCTGGGTGAAAACATACTTCAGGCTCTTATGATCAGTAAATATCTCCACTCTGTCTCCGTACAAGTAGTGCCTCCACAACTTAAGTACAAACACTACTGCTGCTAGCTCCAAGTCATGGGTCGGGTAATTCTTCTCATGATCACGGAGTTGACGTGACATATAAGCAATTATCTTCCCATGCTGCATCAAAACACATCCCAATCCTCTGCCTGAAGCGTCGCAATAAACTGTGAATCCTCCGGTCCCATCTGGAAGGGTGAGAATGGGAGCCGTTATTAAACCTTGCTTCAACTTCTCAAATGATTCCTGACATTCTGCTGTCCAAACGAACGGCACATCCTTGCGGGTCAACTGGGTCATCGGTGCTGAAATCCTTACAAAATCAGAGACGAACCGCCGGTAGTAGCCGGCCAATCCAAGAAAGCTACGAACTTCTGCCACTGAGCTGGGTACTGGCCATGCCTCGATAGCCACAATCTTCTGGGGATCCACTTCCACTCCTTCTCTGGTAATGATGTGACCTAAGTAAGAAATGCGATCGAGCCAGAACTCGTATTTACTGAACTTGGCGTACAACTGGTGCTCTCTGAGAATCTGGAGGACAATTCTGAGATGCTGCTCATGCTCTGCTTCACTCTTGCTGTAGACCAGGATGTCATCAAGGAACACTATCACAAACTGATCCAAGTAAGGCATGAAAATACGGTTCATGAGGTCCATGAACACTGCCGGCGCATTGGTCGCTCCAAAGGGCATAACTAGAAACTCCCAATGCCTGTACCTCGATCTGAACGTCGTCTTCGGGATGTGCTGTTCTCTAACTCTGATCTGGTGGTATCCTGACCGCAAGTCTATCTTCGAGAAAACTGAAGCCCCCTTGAGTTGATCAAACAAGTCATCTATCCTCGGGAGAGGGTATCTGTTCTTGATTGTCACTGAGTTCAAGGTACGATAATCAACACATAGTCTGGACGTACCATCCTTCTTTTTCACAAGAAGCATCGGGGCTCCCCAAGGCGATCCACTTGCACGAATGAATCCCTTGGTCCTGAGTTCTTCAATCATCTTGTACAAAATCTCCAACTCTGAAGGCGCCATTCTGTAGACTCGCTCTGATACTGGTGCTGTTCCGAGAATCAAGTCAATGGTGAACTCGATCTCCCGCTCTGGTGGCATCCCTGAAAGTTCCTCTGGGAAGACATCTGGAAACTCTTCAACTATCCGGGACAACTGCACTGTTGCTACTGCCATCCGCAATACTGGAGGAGATGGCTCTACTGTGCCTCTGGAAAATGAAAACTCTGGCTCTCCGGGAATACTAAAGACAACTCTGCCAACATGGCAGTCTATCCTAGCATAATGGTTCCTCAACCAATCCATGCCTAGGACTACATCATAGTCTGCCATAGGGAACTCTATGAGCCTAGCGGGGAACTCTCTACCGCTAACTACGATCCGACACGAGGAAAACACTCGATCTACTCCCACAAGACCATTACCAGTAAGTATATTGAGCCTCACTGATAATGACTCGGTCTCCAATCCTATCCGTGTCGCGAATCGTGCTGACATGAATGAATGCGACGCACCAGAATCAAATAATACAGATGCTGGAAAAGTGTTGACGAGAATAGTACCTGCCACTACCTCACCTGGTGCAACTTCTTCTTCCATGGTCATCATCATAGCCTGACCTCTAGCTGCGGGTCCCCTCTGCTGGAAACCCCTCTGTCGGTTCTGTGCTGGAGCCTGGGTGAACTGCTGCTGGTTCTGCTGCTGAAAGGCCTGGGCCTGAGGCAACAATGGCCTCGGGTACTGCTGTTGCTGCTGCTGCTGGACTGGAACTGGGGCTGGTCCTCTCACTGAAGAACTAGAAAGGTTGGATGATGATGGACCTCCCCTATTCGGGCAGGTCCCTATCTGGTGGTCTGCTCCTCCACAAGTCAGGCACAATCCCTGTGCCCTACGACACTCTGCCACTACATGGCCCGGCTTCCCGCAATGCGAACATCCCACCGCGGAAGACTGCTTCTGCTTCTGCTGCTGCGGATACGTCGAGGTTGAATGCTGAACCGACGTCACTGAGGCCGCCCGCCTCGGAGTTCCAATGGTCAATCCCCTAGCTGCCGGGGCTGGAGCTGATGATTGGTGCATCTGACTGTGGGACCGCTTCCTGCCTCCGGTCCTGTCCACAATTCTCCGGGAGGTATACTCATGCCTCCTTGCTACCTTCAACACTGCATCGAACGTCTAGTGCTCGAACTGCTCCACAGCCAATAATATCTCTAAGTGCAGCCCTTGCTGGAACCGCTGAGCCCTATCGAACTCGGTCGCCACCAAAGTGGGGGCGAACCTACTCAGCCTGGAAAACTCGGCCGCATAGCCATCGACCGTCCTGCCTCCTTACTTCAAGTTGGTGAATCTGGTCTGCAGGTCGTACCGTGCCACCGCATCGAAGTACTTTGTCTGGAACCTCTCTCTGAACGTCGCCCAAGTGACTGGTGCCGCTAACCCCATGGCCTGAGCTGTCCACCAATCGCGAGCCAAGTCTAACAACTGTAGGCGTACCACCGCCACCTTCTCATTCTCAGGTGTCCTAGCTGCTTCTAGAACCACCTCGGTATCCTGAAGCCAAGCGTCCGCGGCAATCGCATCTTCACTGCCGTCAAAGAAGGGAGGGTTCAAGCGCTTGAAACTGTTGGCCGCCTGAGTCCCTTGGGGACCTCCTCAGTTTAGTGCATCATGAACTTCCTGGTGCAAGGATTCGCCTCGACGATCTTGGGATACAAGCAGTTCTCTGATAAGCCCTACCAAAGGTCCCTCATCCTGTCTAGCTGGTTGAACGGGCGGAGCTGCCTGAACTGGAGGTTCTGAGCCTCCGAAAAACATAACTTGGGAGGCTACTCCAGAGTGCTGAGCTTGATCTTCCTGGCGCTGGGGTGCTTGTCGAGCTTCCTCTGGCTGGTTGGCAGGTCCGGAAGTAATGCCGCTGAAGAAGACGACATAGGGAACAATAAGGAAAGGACCAGGACAGATCAATGATACAAGCAATGTGATCAGGTCGAGATTCTCAGGGATTTGAAGATACGAGCAGAGATCAAGGACGAATATTGATTGAGACATCTATTCGGTAAACCCTCACATTTCTTGAATGCCAAGACCTGCATGGGCCACCACTTAAACCGTGTCACGCCCCAGAACCAGAATACTGGAGAGCGGGGACAGACATAGCCAGCTACGTATATTGAAGTAGAATACATCTCAACTATACGGTCACGGCTGTCTAGATATGAGGGTTTACTACAAGCCAGCAGTCTCTTAAGGTCAAGCCTATTGTCTCAATCTCAAGCAATTAATAGAGTTACAAGATATTAGAGCATCAAATATATATATATAAGGCGTCCCAAATATTACATATTGGATGATCATGAAGCTAGTCGTACAAAATGATAGGACTAGCAAGAGTTCAGTCATACATGATCAACCCTAGGATTTGTTAATCATGTTTATAGTCCGTAGACAGACAGTAAGTAAATGTTCATCGAGCTAACAGGTGCTCGTCGGCTAAACGCCTCAAAAGAATAAATTTACATATAAGTGGGTGAAACAAAAAGGAAAACCCACTCTTGGACCGGGTTCCGTCTAGTTGTCACCATTGGGCTGGAAGCTTGGTAGATCCTCGAGAGCTGCTCCGAAATCTGGCCATACAAAACCAGCTGGGTCAAACCCCAGAAAGAGCAAGTGCCACAAAGGAGGCCACAAATAAGAACAAAAGCCAGCATATCAGAACATAAGAATAAAAGAAGTACAAGTAGTAAAGTACACAGGGCGATAAACGACTAGGGACGTGGAACCATTCCGGGAGCCAGGTTACAATCCTTAAACCAGACAAGGATCGGGGTTGTAACCCTTCGCCTGAATAGCTCACTGTCTCTACTCATTTATCGTTAAGATAAGTAAAACAAACATGCTCAGGAGATAGCAGGTACTGGAGCTAGACAAGACTTAGACAAGGCTGGACACCATCCATTCGCAATCGGCCAAACAAATACTACGGCTTACTACTTTAACTAACTAGGGTTATCACAAACCTAATTACTAACAAGATACAAGTGAGAATTTCCAGTCCCAAGCCCTGCAGACCATCCAGTTATCCTTCCGCGGGTTGAGAGTTATATGTGGGTACATTGCCCGGGAGATAAATGTACCCTTAGGTGACTTAGAGGGTGCAACACATGACAGTGTGCTGGAAATGTGCTCTACTCGTCGGCAAGCTACAAGTCCATTAAAGCGCCCAGATAACGAAATTGTCTGTGACTGGGAATTCTCCATGTTCTAGTTTGATCTAATCATTAGCCTAATCCAATTTAGCGCGAGTCCCTGGCCGTGGTACCCAGGAAGTCACGTCCTAGACAAGACAAGTAGATTGTACAAGCAAGCAAGTAGGAGCACCCACGGTGTCAAGTTGATTATACGAGTCAAGTTACAAGTTACAAGTCAAGTCAGGAGTGCGCCACAACGGGCCACTATCAAGTCATCAAGATAATTCATGTCAGGGTACTGTCAGGAGTACGCTACGACGGGCTACTATCATGTCAGGTTGGTCATGTCAGGAGTGCACCACTACGGGTCACTGTCGTGTTATGCTAGTTCCTTATCATGCCATGCCATGTACAATAGTCATTCCAAACATATTAAGTAAAATATCTAATAAAATACCAATATATATAGGGCTATAGAAGAGCCAAGATTAAAGAAATAAACAATTCATCATAGACAAGTGGGTTGTGCAAGGGGGATCAGGGGTTGGGCTGCGCAGGGTATGTACTGCGCATGGAAGAGCTGTGCAAGAGTTGCCTTGCGCAAGGGTTACCTTACGCAAGGGTAGACTGCGCAGGGGTGGATTGCGCATGGGTGGATTGCACAGAGGTGGATTGCGCAGTGGTGGATTGCGCAAGGGTGGATTGCGCAGAGGTCGGCTTGCGCTTGGCTGGCTTGCGCATGGATGGCTTGCGCCAGCGCAATCCAGCGCAGCGCAAAGCACTGGCTGAGGTCATGTGCAATCGGCCCTGCGCTAAAGAGCACAGGCCGGGGGTGCGCAACCGGCCATGCGCTAAAGAGCGCAAGACAGAGGGATGTTCTTCCTGGCCGAGAGCAGGTCCAAGAACACCAAGAACTTCAATTCTTCATAACTTTGTCAAATCAAAACCAAATCTAGATTTTTAAAGTTCTAACTTGAGTAAAATCGAATTCTCTTCCACATGGAAGCATCAAAACATACAAAAATCGAAGTTTAATAGATCAAAACCAAGGATTTTCGAAAATGGTTAAAACCTAGATCTAGAAGAATGAAAGCTCCAAATCACAAAATGTCAAGTTCTAAAGTTGTTCTCCATGGCCTAATCTAGTTAATGGACAAATAAAAAGTGGTGCTTATTTGATGGCAAGGTGCACTTGCCTATGGGTTGGGGAGTTGTGTGGAAGAAGGAAGAAGAAGAAGTTGAAAGAAATTAATGGAGTTATGGAGGAGAGAGAAAAGGTTGGTAGGTTTTAATGAGGGTAGTTGTGATGGAATGGAGGTGGAGAATAGGCTATGGTGTTCCACTCATGATGAACCAAACCAAACCAAACCAACTCCACAAAATAAAACCAAGTCATGGTCCAAAACCCATTTACGAGAAACCGAGTCCACAAGTCGAGAAAATAAAATACGTGCCAAAATCAAATTACGAGTACAAATACAAAATACAAGAAATGGGGGTGACAACTCTACCCACCTTCAAAGAATTCCGTCCTCGGAATTTAATCAAGGAGCTAGAGATTGCCACGACAAGCTATACTAAGCACAGACAAGCTACACTAAGCAGTTCAATCATACAATCATACAATGCAAGCAAGGAAGGGAAAGCGTAAGGCACAAGGAAGACATTATACCTTACGAGTCAAACAGGTAGGGATATCGCGATCGGATGTCGTCCTCACGCTCCTACGTTGACTCACCTAGAGAGTGATGACCCCAAGCAACACGGACTAAGTTAATAGTCTTGTTCTTGAGCGTCTTTTCTCTCTGGTCCAATAGACACGGGCCTCTCCTCATACGAAAGGTTGGTACCAACAACCAATTCTGAATGATCTAGGATATGGCTCAGGTCCGGGATGTACCGTCTTAATTGGGATACATGGAATACATCATGTACCTCACTTAGCAACGGCGGAAGAGCAAGACGATAGGACACATCGCCGGCGGCAAATTTTAAGGGACGCCGATGAGCATCGGCCCAATGGCGCTGGCGATCCTGAGCAACTCGGAGGTGATCTCTGACTTTCCTGACCACTTCAACCGTCTGAGAAATCAGTTCTGGACCGAGCATCTGCCTCTTTCCGACATCGTCCCATGCTAACGGGGATCTGCACTTCCTGCCATACAGAGCCTCGAAGGGTGCCATCTGGATACTGGCCTGGAAACTATTATTGTACGAGAATTCAACCAGGTGCAGGTGATCCTCCTACGAACCACCGAAGTCAAGGGTACATGACCGCAACATATCTTCGAGAGTTTGTATAGTACGCTCTGACTGCCCATCTGTCTGCGGATGATACGCTGAGCTGAACTTGAGACGAGTTCCCAAACTTTGATGAAGACTGCGCCAGAAGTGCGATGTGAATCTCGTATCCCTGTCTGATACTATGCTGACTGGCACTCCGTAAAGTCTGACGATCTGCCTGAGATACATCTCTACTAGCTGTGCCGTCGATTGTCCAACTCTAAATGGAAGAAAGTGTGCCACCTTGGTAAGCCTGTCCACAATGACCCAAATAGCATCTCTGCCTGCCGGAGATCTGGGTAACCCAGTCACGAAATCTATGGTAAGGTGCTCCCATTTCCATTCTGGGATCGGTAAAGGTTGAAGAAGTCCAGCTGACCTCTGATGTTCAGCCTTGACTTGTTGGCAAACCAAACATCGAGAGACATACCGGGCTATCTCTCTCTTCATACCATTCCACCAAAAGTGTTGACGAATATCTCTGTACATCTTCGTGCTGCTTGGGTGGATGGAATACTGCGAACTGTGAGCCTCTGCCATGACTTCCTGTCTGATATCTCCACTGGGTACACAAAGACGCGTGCCGTGTCGAAGTGTACCATCCTCATGAATATATAACTCTGGCCTTCTCCCTGCCTCGCACTCTGCTCTAAGCCGTTGAATCTTGGAATCTGTTAACTGTGCTGTCTGGATCCCAATGCATTATCTCGAAGTGTACCATCCTCATGAATACATAACTCTGGCCTTCTTCCTGCCTCGCACTCTGCTCTGAGCTGCTGAATCTTTGAATCTGTTAACTGAGCATTATCTCGAAGGGTCTGCTACATCATCTCCGTATCCCAATACATCGTCTGACGCCTACAAGCACTGCCATCAGCGGTTTCAATTCGGGCAGGAGCTACCCAATTGGGAAGATTCGTCTGAAGTGTCAAATTGGCGATCTTCAATCAGAAGTCACCTGCTACGTCATAGATGCAGACACTTCTTACACCATCCTCTTGGGGCGTCCATGGATACATGATTATATGATCGTGCCTTCCACGCTGCACCAGTGCTTCAAATATGTCGACAAACACGGCTTTGTGAGGACGAAATTTGCTGATATCGATCCCTTCAAAGGGGTCGAATCCTACTACTCAGACTCCTGTCTGTACGAAAAATCGAAGAAACATCTTAGTGAAGGAGATGTGCAAGCTCGTACTGAGACAGCCACAGGATCAGAAGAACCTCTGACGATCCACCTCCAAGCTCGCAAACCTGGCAAGTCTGCACCCCTTACCGCCACTCTGCGTAAGGACGCAATCAGTCTCTCGGCACAAGAAGAGCAGATGATAATCCGACTGCCAAGGTCTGGCCAAATGCCAAGACCCTCAACGAAGCCACTAACAATCAGGCTGTCGAGAGTCGGCCGGTCGCAAACGGAGAAGCTCAATCCCTCCGACAAGCCAATGACGATACGCCTTCCCAAGAAGGGTCGTCACCCCGATGTAAGGCTTGGAACTTCTAACGAACCAACCACTCCCCACCCAGCATCGAGTACCAAGCTGGGGGTCGCTAGTCTGCCAACAACTCCACGCTCTGCTCCACCAGCTGAACCGCTGACGATCAAGCTGTCCAGGTCGTCCTCTCAGTCTTCGTTTATACAAGGGTTAGCCAAAGAGGAACCGGAGTTAGCCAAGTATGTGGCTGCCCACACTGATGTTTCCTCCGCAGATGATGTAATCCCCTAGAAAAGATACCTTACTTCATCAATAAAGGGCTATCTTTGAACTACCTTGAGCTTAATAAGCTTTGTACAATGTATGCTATGGAACACGGTATAGGCACTCACCTACACACACAGGTGACAAAGGTGTACACCGTAATCCAGCTTACTCCAGTGGAAGACGCTTACCGCATAATCGAGGGAGGGGACCATCCAATCATCTTCGGTCGGAAGGACGATCCGCATTCCTTCACCATAGAAGAAGTCGACCTTGGAGCAGATGCCGGGAGACTGCCTCTGTATCTTTATAGCCCCCAATCCAAATATCTCATGCAGAAACAGGGGTATGATCTGGAGATGGCGCCAGGCTTGAACTACGGTACTGGACGACGATTACCTTTGAAGCCACCGGTCCCGGCGGGCAAACCACGGGACTACTATAACAAGACTCAATGTGGATTAGGATATGTTACACCTACGATGACCCCTGAGAGTTCAGATGAAGAATGTGACTGGCATTCACATTCGACCAGGTCACCAACTTCTGACTCGAACACCAGCATCGGAGACATATTCAGACAAGCCCAGTCAGTCAACATGGCATTCGCCGACGCTTATGAAGAGGACGAAGACATCCCTGAAATCCTCGAGCTAGAGCCGTGGACCCAACAACTAGATGCACAATAGAAAAAACGGTTCGAACAGAGAGAACCTCCTACTGTAGATGAGGTCATACAAGTGGATCTCGGCAGCGAGTCTTCTCCAAAACTGATCTTCGTCAGTAAAAGCCTAACAGACGGAGAGCGAGAATCGTTGCTGGAACTTGTCAAAGAATATATTGATGTGTTCGTCTGGAGCTATGAAGACATGCCCGGGTTAAATCTTGATATTGCTCTTCAGAAACTCAATATTCGGCCGGACGCTAAGCCAGTCAAGCAGCAACAGCGACGCTTTCGCCTGAGCATCATGGACGCGATCGAGGCCGAAGTCAACAAACTGATAGCCAGCGGCTTCATTCGTGAGGAGCAACATCCTGACTGGGTCGCCAATATAGTACCCGTCCTCAAGAAGAATGGGAAGGTTCGAATCTGCATCGACTTCCGTAATCTGAACGAGGCATGTCCCAAAGACGAATTCCCCCTTCCTATCACGGACATTATGATTGACAACACCTGTGGCTTCGACCGTATATCATTCATCGATGGCTTCTCGGGGTACAACCAAATCAAGATGTCTCCTGACGACGAAAAGCATACGTCATTTCGATCACCGATTGGCACATACTGTTACACAGTCATGCCTTTCGGTTTGAAGAATGTCGGTGCCACATATCAAAGAGCCATGAGTATCATCTTTAGAGACCACTTATGCAAGACGGTGGAGTGCTATGTTGATGACATCGTCGTCAAGAGTCGCTGTAAGGGAGACCATCTGTAGGATCTGAGGACGGTATTCGACCTGATACGAGCGCACAATTTAAAAATGAACCCTATAAAGTCCTTCCTGGGCGTATCCAGCGGGAAGTTCTTGGGTTTCATCATCACCGCCCAGGGTATCCATGTAGACCCTGAGAAGACAAAGGCAATCATGGAGATGGATCCCCCGAGAAATCTTCGCGAACTTAGAGGCCTTCAAGGGAGGCTAGCTTACATAAGGAGGTTCATTTCTAACCTCTCCGGGCGATGTCGACCATTCACCCACCTCATGAAGAAAGGCATCTCGTTCGTATGGGATAAAGAATGTCAGCGGGCCTTCGACAGCATCAAAGAATATTTGTCGAACCCTCCAGTCCTGGTGGCCCCGGTTGCTGGAAAACCATTCTTGTTCTACGTACGAGCAATAGAACATTCCCTCGGAGCTCTGTTGGCACAAAACAACGATGCAGGCCATGAGCAAGCCATATATTACCTCAGTCGAATGATGATTAGGCCAGAGCACCGATACACCGCTGTGGAGAAGGAATGCCTTGTCCTGGTGTTCGCCATTCAGAAGACGCGGCACTATGTCACTGGACAAATAATACATGTGATCTCACGAGTCAACCCTCTCAGGGTCCTTATGACTAAACCAGGGGCACTCAGATCTCGCCTCGCTACATGGGCAATATTACTGTCCCTTTATCATATGATCTTCGTCCCGTAAAAGGCTGTTAAAGGTCAAGCCCTGGCAGACTTTTTGGCAGCCCACCCGGGCTCGAAGTCATCCAGAATATATGAAGAGATCCCAGATGAGGTCGCCGACTCGCATGCAACCTCTCACAATGATATATGGAAAATGTTCTTCGACGGTGCTTCATGAACGGGACCCAAGGGCAACATCATCGTCGGAGTCGGGGTGGTGCTAGTCTCTCCTTCCGGATTGGTGATTAATCGCGCTTATTCTCTCACAGAACCCTGCTCTAACAATGTGGCCGAGTACAACGCTTTGGTCATTGGCCTCCAACTTGCAAGAGAGCTGGAGGTAGAATATCTTGAAGCATACGGCGATTCTCAGTTAATCGTCAATCAGATCCAGGGCTCATACGAAGTTCGCCACGAAGATATGATCCCCTATCACCAAATAGCAATCGACATCATCTCGTCGTTCAAGGGGTTCCTCATCGAGCACGTTTCCAGACTCTAAAATATCAAAGCTGATGCCTTAGCAGACTTGGTCGCTTCTCTAGCAGTGCCAAATCTGACTCGTCAATCAGTAGATGTGATAGGCCACGAACTGGTCTGCCCCAAGAACAACGTTCAATTCTGGGTGAGTTATTCCGCTCAAACGATCGACGATATCCTAGATTGGAGACAACCATTCATTGACTTCGTTGTCTACGATATCCTACCTGAGAACCCAAAGGAAGCCACCTCCATCAGACGGCATTCTCTCAGATTCTTCTACGATACAAAGACAAAAATACTGTATCACCGACCTATGATGGATTATTGCTTCGATGCCTGTCAAACGCAGAAGCCAAAGGAGTCGTAAGAAGCTCATGATGGTTTCTGCGGGGCCCATCAGCCTGGCCCTAAATTGCAAGACCGTCTTCGACGAATGGGCTACTACTGGCCCACGATGGTAGCAGATGCGATAGACTATGCAAGAAGGTGCAAAGCCTGCCAAGTCTATGCGGACTTCATCCACCAGCCATCCGAATTTCTATATCCGACAGTGGCATCCTGGCCCTTCGAAGCATGGGGAATGGATATCATCGGTCCGATTACTCCACATTCCTCCCGAGGACATCGCTTCATACTCGCAATAACAGATTACTTCTCCAAATGGGCGGAAGCTGTTCCGCTTACAGAAGTCAAAACTTCGAACATGATCAGCTTCCTCAAGCATCACATCATCTATTGCTTTGGACTGCCCCGAAGGATCATCCACGATAATGGTTCACAGTTTGCAATCCACATCTTCTATCGGTTCTACGACAAGTACCGCATCCAAAATATTGCTTTGACGCCATACAATCCAGCAGCAAATGGGTTGGCAGAAGCATTCAACAAAACCATTATCAAGTTACTCAAGAAGTTCGTATCGTCTAACAAACGCGACTGGAACGAGAAGCTTGGTGAATGCTTATGGGCGTACCGTACCACGGTCCGAACGACCACAGGGAATACACCATTCTCCCTGGTGTACGGGAGTGAGGCAGTTCTCCCATTAGAGACTCAAATACCCTCACTCCGCGTCGCCTTCACTTATCAATTGACGACAGATGATAACTACTGACGCCGACTACAAGAGTTAGAGGCCTTAGATGAAAAGCACCTCCTGGCTCAGCAAAGAATCGAGCTATACCAAGCGCGCATCTCTGGAGCCTTCAACAAGAAGGTTAAAATCAGAACATTCCAAGTGGGAGATCTCGTTCTGGAAGTCCGGAGACCGATGGTCATGACTCACAAGACCGCCGGCAAGTTCCAGCAAAAATAGGAAGGTCCATTTATCACCGAGGCTGTATTCTCCAACGATGCTTACCGCCTCGCCAAGCAAAACGGAGACTTGCTCTTGTTGTCCGTCAACGGCAAGTTCTTGAAGAAATATTATGTCTGAATGTCATATTCCAGATCATCGAGTCATGTACCCGCTGGTGCCGCTGAACTCACATCCACAATATCCCAGATTATCGAGTCATGTACCCGCTGGTGCCGCTGAACTCACATCCACAATATCCCAAATTATCGAGTTATGTACCCGCTGGTGCCACTGAACTCACATTTTAACATTCCAGATTATCGAGTCATGTACCCGCTGGTGCCTCTGAACTCACATTTCGGTCACTCTCTCAGATAGTAAGTCATGTATGATCATACCCCTAAAGTTTCTTCCTGGAAGAGATCCCCCCTCATGATCCACTACCCGCACTCCTAGTGCACAAAAAGGTAACCGATCCATAAATTTCCAAAACGGCCATGTCCTCATTACCTCTGAGTCGTTTCACTTCCGCCAAAAACAAATCAGCCCTTGCATAGAACTTCCATGTCCTCATTACCTCTGAATCATTCTATGTACCCTCCTTCATTGAGCCTACTCCTGCCATGTCCTCATTACCTCTGAATGGAAAGGCTCCGTCGAAGAAACCTTCATACTTGCCATGTCCTCATTACCTCTGAGTAAGTATGATGACTCCCTTTCGACTTATTATCTGTACCTACAACTGGAGTACACCAAGGATAATTGGTCCACAAGATTTCCCCTCTGAGTCCACTCCTGCCATGTCCTTATTACCTCTGAATAGGAAGGCTCTACGGTAAAACCTATGTACTTACCATGTCCTCATTACCTCTGAGTAAGTATGTTGGTCCTCTCTCGTCTTATTATTCGTACCCTTAACCAGGGTACGCCAAGGATAATAGGTCCACAAATGTCCTCTGTTGACCACAAATATCCTCCGTTGAGTCCACTCCTGCCATGTCCTCATTACCTCTGAGTAGGAAGACTCCACTGTAAAACCCTCATACTTGCTATGTCCCCATTACCTCTGAGTGAGTATGTTGGCTCCCCTTCATCCTATTATTCGTATCCTAAATTGGGGTACGCCAAGGATAATAGGCCCACAAATGACCTTTGCTAAGTCTCTTAGTACAGGCCCACCATTCCTCATCATGCCCCAGGAGCCCAGCTGCTCCATGGCATTCTATATCCCGATACCTGGAACGTCCACGACCACCTTGCCGTAAAACTGTTCTATGTATCCCCAGTCAAACTTGTTACCTGTACCTAAAACCAAGGTATGCCAGGGGCAACAGGTCTACAAACAAGTCCCCCAAAGGGGCAAACATCACCACAATACCACAGGCACAACAAACAATACAAATGAAGGGTAGAATGGAAAGTACTCTTTATTTGAAAGACGAAAAAAGTATTACATGTTTTGGGACCACATCCCTCTCAAAAAGAAAAGAAAAAGAAAACAGAAACGAAAGAAGAAAAGACCGACTATAGCTCGGCATGACACAACTCCAAGAGACGATTTTTCACCAAGGCAGTACCCCCCTCAAGCCTCTGTCTAGCTCGGCGCTCAGCCTCCTGAGACAACCGCTCCACATTATCCAGGTCCATGAGTGCCCGACAGTCGTCATCCAACTTCTTCAGAGCCACTTCCAAGTCAACCGAAGCTCGATTGACTTTGTCAGCTTCCTGGATAATTAGCCCTCTGTCGATCCGGGCAACCTCGAGCTCAGACTCAAAGAAAGTTAACTTCCTCTGAAGATTAAGGATCTGCTCCCGCGTGTCAGCAATCCTGCGAGAGGCAGTTGCTTCCCGAGCCGTAACGTCTTCACTCTCATGGCTCAATTGATCATATCGATCAGACAGAGTGCGAAGATCCTTCAGTATAGTTGGCCTAGTTTTATCCTGAGCTGCCTTCACCTTCTCTATAGCAGCTGTGAGGGAGCCGTGCTCCTGATCAATAGCAGCAGGCAGATCAACCTGTCGTAATACCTGAAGCTGGGCCACCAGTTGATCAGTCTCCAACAACTTCGATTCCAGAAGTGCAGCCACCCCTGCCCCACCAGGAAGGGCCTTAAGGATATCAATCTGACCCTGGGCGCATTGCCGGGCCAAGACGAAAGAGGTCCCTCTGTCCACAGTAGCTTCTATCCCCCTTTTTAAGTGACGATGAAAGCTGTCGACCACGTCCTGTAACGATTCGTCCAAGACCTCTGTAGAGGACGACATCAGAGGGAGCGTGGCCGGCAGCATCAAAGGAGTGGTGCTAGAACTTGCCACCAGGGGGTACTTCCGAGCAGAACGATGCACGGATAGCGGCTAACTCTTCCTCTGCCACCCGAATAGCCTGGACACTTGGCAGGACGGTGAGGTCGACTCTCTGGGCCGCCCGAGCAAAGGAAGACACGAAGACCATCGTCCCCTGCCCCGATTGTCCCATCACCGAACTTGTCGAACTCGAGCCCGCAAGAGAACCATCAAAACGAGCCAGAGGGGGAAGAGGTACGCCCCTCTCCGCCAGTGCCCCTTCAGCAGAGTTTGTCTCAACAAGGTCCATCCTCGGCACGGGAGGGGCAGGACCTGCATGTCCATGACAATGATCAATCGACATGACCCGAAAGATGTGATCATAGAGCCGATAGGCCTCATCGCAAGTTAAGATTCGACTTATCTTAACGGGAGAGGAGCATCGAGGCTGCAGCTCGTTCACAGCTAGCAGGGTCTCCTCACCCGCGATCTCCAAATTAAATCTGGCCAGCTCTCCTGACCCGACCACCTCAGAGAGAGAGGTAACCTGATCAGCATCATCTGGACGGAATTTGGCAATTCCAGGGGCAGGCTCACCGAAGCCCCCGTCATCACGAGTCACGATCTCGGCTACTCGAGAGTCCTCTTCTTCTGACGCCTACAAGAGGGAAGAAAGATGATTAAAATCAAAGCTAAAATAAAGGAAGGATCGGTAGTAACTTATTTACCTCTGAGGCGGGGTCGATTTCTTCGCCTCTTTCCTTTATAGTTAGCCCGCGGTGTCTGGTTGCAGCCAGTTTTCGAGAGCAAGGAATGCCGTCGACAGGTGAAAGTCGCCTGCTACGCTTTCGTGTAAGACCGGGCGCAACGGATGGCTGACCAACCACTATCTCATCTGGCAAAATAGGCGGCTGATCTGTCCCTACATCTGTCGCCGAAAGGGAAGGGCCATCTCCATCAGGCTCGTCATATTCGTCACATGCAGTATCAGAGTCTGAATCCGGCACCTCGACTCTATTCTTCCTCTTCCTTGTCTTAGCCCCCTGGGAACCCTCATCCTGGCCGGTACCAACGATAAAACTAGTACATGGGTTAAAACCAACAGAAAGCTTGTTCGCCATGACGTGGTACAGAGCCGCCATATACAAGATATCTACTGACGCCTTGATAGCGGGAACTGAAAAAACGGCACGAGTATGGAATGTGTCATAGTAATGCCAGGCCCGGATGCCGTCTAGAAGGCTACCTTCAAAGTCCAGACAGGAGCTGGGGCTGTCTAGAAAAAGCTGACTATACCTAAATTGCCGAGCAAACCTGCTAGGCAGATAGAGCTCCAGAAAGACAGTAGTACGGTTGCGATACACCAGATGAGTGGGGCAGATATTTTACAGCCACAGAAGCATCTGACCGTCCAGAAGTTGAGGGGGCCTAATACCGTCAAGATGGACAGCCGCTACTTCCTCATCAGTAAAACAAAGGACAGATACAAAAATATTGTACATGTCTGCCCTCGCCAGTGCCATCCGACAAGCACGCATGGTCTCAAATTCCCAAGACTCATTACGATAGCGGAAAATAAAAGCGTCGTCATCAGTTATGCCGTCTTCAGAGCCCGGTCTCATCAAAGACGGATAATGCATCAACAGCTACCCCATCAAATAATGGTAAGGCAGCTCGGTCCGTTCAAAATCTTTCATCACATCGCGAGCAATAACCTTGGATGTGAAAGTACGAAGGCCACGGTGTATGTTGCACACCATGGCCGGGAGGAGAGCTAGTCGGACTCGCAAAACTAACTTCATAGCTGGAAGGATGAAATTGCGACTGATCCTCTCAATGGAACCCGCTCCGCCCGAGACTACACAGTTTTGCAGCCATATCATTAGGAAGCCCGCCAGGAGCGCCTTCTCCGACAACTCGGGGGTGTCCTGATAAAAATAACCGAAAGAGTCGGTCTGACTCCCGAACCTGTCACTAGAGGTGGTCACCCTTTTAGCTGACGACATTAAGGCTTTCACCGCCTCCTGGGACTGAGGACGGCGGGGAGTAACTTGACCTGAAGCATCCGTCGTGAAGAGATAGTGCACCCAGTCCTTGGTATGAGGGGCATTCCCTTCCGAGCTATTCTCCTTTTTGGCGATTTGATGACATGTGCTATAATGGCACAATATCTCTTGATAAAGAGCCACAAAGCCTGGATATCGCCTTTCCAACTCTTCGAACTTCTCGTTCGTGGGAGTATACACCTCAAAAGCCTCGTTCCCCCAAGAAAGCTTAGAAATTGCATGTATTTTGTGGAGCGCAAGCCCTATTTCCCTTACGGGCGTATAGAAGGTCCCCGTACGGCGATTATACATCTCCAGCAGAGATATAAACAGTCTCTTGTTTATAGACAAGCCATGGCTGGTGCCCCGAATAGCATGATAAAGACCAATCTCGCCCAGAAAGGCCTCATACTTTTGCAAAATCTACGTAGACAGATTGGTCCACGAGGGAATCGAATGTACCCAGCTGGAGAGCATCAACCGACCAATGGGATAGGATCCCTTCCGAGCAAGTTGGTTCATAAAGGTGTCGGCTGTAGAAAATATAAAATTGGGACCCGGCATATTCAAGAACGTACCCGGGACCAACCCAATTACAGAACAGCTGGTGTGCACCTTGCCTGCACACACCAACTTCAGGCTGTTGTTATAATGGATGTCTCCCATGAACATCCCACTTCGGGTAGGAGTTAAAGATTCTTCCATCTTCCGGTCCGATGGAAGCATATTGAACCAGGATAAAGGGAAGTGACGCTCCATCTAGGGAATGCGGATCGCTATCCCGTTAGAAACAAAACTCCAGTTCTCTGACACCTCCAGAATCTGACTGTTCTTCACAGTCAAGACGTCTCCAAAGAAGAATACGGGCTTCAAGTATTCCCCTTTTAATTTCTCCGAGTTCATTATAGTATTAAGAAAATAGAAAGGCTGATTCTTGAGGGCATTTGACCTCGCCGGGGGCTCGTCACTCGGAAACTGGTCAGCCATGTATTGGACTATATGGTCGTACCTATAGCCCAGAGCGGCTTGGACGCTGCCTACCTGTAACACCCAGTTTTCTAAAATGAGGGTAATTTTGAAATTTTATATTTTAAGTTATTTAATTATGATATTTAATTAATAATATAATTTTTGGTAATTTTTAATCATTTTTTAAACTATTTAAATTGTGACTTATAATTTTGGTGTTTGACTAGTGTAACCTTAGAGACTGTTGACCTAGAGCCTAGCCATGTGATTAGGATGTTGATTAGTACATTTTAGCCTAGAGGATATTTTGGTCATTTTAGGATTTATTTGAATTTTTGGGCATTTTTAGAATTTATTTTGGAATTATTTGAATGAGGGTTGACTAGGTTGACTTTGACTAGCTTTGACTTTGTGACCTAACCCTAGTTGAGTTGGACTTGGCTAGATATGAGACCATAGGTTAAGTTAAGTTAACCATACTCTAGTTAGTGAAATCAATTAGGAATATTGAGATTTGAATAGAGAGATTTTGACCACAAGTCATGACTTGTGATTTTTAAGTCATTTGTTTTATGACTAAGCCCAAAGCCCATTAGCCAAGTGCCCAACCCTAACCCTAACATTTTGTCCAGCCACTTAACCCATCCTTGGGATTCCCCCCTTATAAATAATCTCTTAGAATTAGGGCTAGCCTCTAAGGAAGAACAAGCTTTAGAAAGAGGTAATGTTCCTATTTCAAAAATCCCTAAAAAATCCATTTTTCCTCCTTTTTAATCCAAACAAATTGCAATAGGTTTTAATTTGGGTATTCTTGTTGTTGTTACAATTTACTCTCAGATTCAAATCAATTTGGGGGAGTTTGACCATCAAGAGGAGCATCTCTCTTTAGAGTTTTTTTTGGAGATTTTGATACATAGAGGTAACTTCCTATTTTCACCATGAAATTCTAGTTTTATTGCATTTCTAGGGAACCCTAGGCCTAACCTAACTGTAGGAATAGGAAACCCTAAAATTTGGGCCCATTTCGTGTCCTATTTGGACACGTATCAGTGTCCCTATGCATGTGTTTGTGAAAATGCCAAAAAAAAGTTTTTGTGTTATTTTCGAAATCTTTTTGAATAGGAAATTAGTTTTTGTTGTCACTTACACGAGTCTTCACGACTGGGGGTGTCCCTGTGTCGTATCGTGTCGGTTTCGACACGTGCACACGTGGGTGCGCACGCGCGCGCGGGGCTGTGAGCGTGTCCTGCCACTCGGGGGCTTGTGCTCTGCGGACACAGCACAAGGACACGTGAAACTCGACACACACTAGGGGGCAATGACTGACACCATGTGTGTCAAGTCTCACGTGTCCCCGTGTCGTGTCGAGTGAGCATGAGGCTCTGCACCGATCGGGACTGACAGGTTCAGTCGGATTTGAGTGTCACTGATACGCGTCTATAAGTCATACACGCGGACACTAGGACCCAGTACAGACACCTAGACACGAGGACCTATCCTAGGCGAACCTAGGTTAGTGACCTCGAGACACGTTGTGTCTTGTGTCGTGTGCACGACATGCGTGCACACGTGCACGATGCAGTGCACTGAAACAGTGCCTGTTTGCACTATTTCGTGTCTTGTATCAGTTTGGACACATTGTGTCCACTTGGGTGGACACCATTATATTGTTTGACACGTATATTAGGTATATTTTAATTACCAACCTCTGTTTGTGCATTTTAGCTTGATTTGATTGATCAATTCCAACTACCCTAATTTCTGTAACCTTATTAACAGTTCTTCATTTCCAGTTTTGAATTTATGAAATTTGGCAGCTTTTTAACCATTATATACTGTTTTATAGAGTGGTTTAAAACCTCATGATGATTCTTCTATATGATTCCTTAGTGTGTGTTCGATTTGGGTTCATTTGGTGGTTTACTGCAATCAAAATGGGGTGAGAATGAAAACTGGGAATTGGTTCCAGTTTCTGAATTCTGTGATGTTGGTTCTTTTCCTATGATGTCCTATTGCCAGGTTTTGACACTTATCTCATTCTCTCACTCACAGTCATATTTTTTCCCTCAATTACTCACACACACAGCCCTCTTCACTCATAAAACTGAATCATAACACTCACATACACACATTTCTGAAATTCCCTCACACCCTCATGATTCACACTCATTGACACACACCCACATGCTAAGCCTATCTCCACACTCCTACACACACACTGGTTTTCCAGTTTCCCTCACACAAATTCCAATCACACACACTCTTTACTATGCTCTAACACACAACCCCCCTATCTATTGTCACATGTACACACACATAGTCTCATACACACACATGTACACAAAGGGCAGCCACTTTAGCAGCCTCATATCAGCCCAAAGGCTGTGAAAACAGGCCCTTAACCTGCCCCAAAATCAGCATATATCAGTCCTAAACACCCTCACAGTTGCACACACACAAATTCACATTCCTCATTCACACTCTCACATTCATACACACACATCCACACATATTGTTTTCACACACACACATATACACTCTCTCTACTATATCATGTATATATATATATATATATATATATATATATATATATATATATATATAAAAAAAAAAAAAAAAAAAAAAAAAAAAAAAAAAAAAAAAAAAAAAAAAAATATATATATATATATATATATATAATATAATATAAATATTGTATATAAATAATACATATGTAATGTATGTAATGAATAGGTAGCCTACACATAGGTGTAATTTGTTTGAGCCTAAATATATACATGTATATATATATATATATATATATATATATATATATATATATATATATATATATATATATATATATATATATATATATTTTCTATGTGAATTCATGTGTGGGCCTAGATGTAAACTAGGTTGTGTGATGTTTGGTTTGACTTGTGTGGTATGAGTCGTAATGACTTAGTATACTAGCATAGCCAGTTTAGCCTAGTTTAGATTGGTTTGGACTAGTTAGGCCTAGTATAGGCTAATGTAGCCTAGTATAGACTAGTTTAGGCTTGATAGCCTAGTTTAGACTTGGTTAGACCGAGTTTGACCTAGTTGACCTAGTTTGACTTCTAGGGTTGAGCAGAGTTGACCAAGAGTTGACTTTGGCCTAGATTGACCTAGATTCATGTAGAATGCATAGTAGAACTTCATTTTACCATTTTAGACTTGTTCTGACTTGTGCTGTTCTGATTAGGAGCCAGGCACCACTTCGCGGACAGTACTTTCATCTTGGACTTTCAGATAGCAGGCGAGTACATTCTCCGACCGTTTCATACTTGTCTGGATTTACATTATTGCTCTAGATTACTGTACTTGATGCTGACACGTTGTTATCACGGATTGGTACTATACGGATCTTCTTTTTGGGATGTTATCCCCTTGTATTCACTAGATATATATTGTGATGTGCGTTTCACTTCCATATTGTATTTATTGAATACCTATATCCTTGTATACTCCTTGCGCATATTGTACTCTCAGTATCACATGAGTCCCAGGGATAGTCCATTGTATACTATTGTATAACATTGTACAACTATTGTATAATATTGTACATCTATTGTATAATATTGTACATCCATTGTATAACATTGTACACTATTGTGCAAGATAACATAACTGGAGTGGATCCTTGTGTATTGATTGGGGAGGGGGAGTAGAATTGGTTATGTAATCAAACCCTATTGTACAACATTGTATAACTATTGTATATGTCTATTGTATACCCACGTACAATGGAGTTACCATTGCATTTTCCTAGTCCGTTTACATAACCAGATTGTACTCTAAATCACATGTTCCTTACTATTCTTACTTATCATATTTAGATATTTTCTGTTATCAAAATCTCTACTGTTTTTCATATACCTTCTTCTTTCAGCATTTCATGTACTTTACTCTATTGCATGCTTTATATTTCCTAACTCGATATGAACTGCGTGAGATGTTTTGTGCTCCCTCCCGTCCTGACTGGACCTGTTGAAAATATTACAGAGAATGAAGATGAGGCCTGCGTAGACACCTGCTATGGGACAGCTGTAGATGCCATGTGTGACCCGGATTTCCAGCCTGATCCACTAGCTTAGAGACTGAGGCTCCCTAGTCTAGATTTTCTATTCTGTCTTTGAGATCTGATTGTATATATTATTTCATATTCAGTAGTGGGACTCGTATTATGGATGTTTGTTGAGATGTTATTTCAGACACTTAGACTCTCTTGCTGTGATGTATATTTCTTCCATTCCAGTATTTATCTATCTATCTTCCTATCTTTTCATTCTGCTTAGATGTGATTGAGACTGTATATTGCTATGTCACCTCCATTCGGAGTGTATATACTGTACAGGTACCTTTATATTATTAGATGATTGACCTAGGACAGCGTTCTATCGCCGACACTGCGGCGTAGGCTGGGCGTTGTTACGTTCTCGTACCCTCACAGTGGGTGCGGGTCGTGACACTACCAAGAGCTCTCCAGCAGATTAACCGGCAAATTCACTGAGGAGAAGACAGAAAAAGATAAATTAGAAGGATGGACAAAAAAGAACTAATGGGTGCTTTCGAGCTCATACAGCTCTAACTTAACGAAGCCTCATACGGCTCAGGAGAACACTTATGCGGTTCTAGTTCACCAAAGCCTCATGCGGGTCAGGGGAACGCTTATGCGGCTCCAACTTAGAGAAGCTTCATGCGGCTCAAGCTCAAGTAGAACATTCATGCGGTTCCACTTAATGAAGGATCATACGGCAGTACTTTCATAAGGCCCGCAGGGATCGGATTAGTTCGTGCAGACCATATTAAAAACATATGCGTGCGAATCTATGCGACTCAGTGTAACTTATGCGTCTTTGTTGGCAAAGCGCATATGCGGCCACAGTAGCTATTCTTATGCGGCTCGCGGCTCGACCATAGGATGAACATGCGACTCATATAAAAATAAAGGCTCGTGCATAAAGCATGCGACATAGCCATGGCAGTTGGGGTTCTTCAGAACCACATAAAGTCCTTACCAGCAATGGAAGGATGGACGTCAGGGTAAGCTGCAGGCCATACGGCCGACGGAGGAACGGCCGCGGTTGAAGTAGAGGCAGTCTTCTTCGACGAAGATGCCGTCTTCTTGCCCTTAGCCGCAACGGTCTTCTTGGGAGCCATTGGCAATTGAAGAAAAAGATGACAATGGAGTAGCGAAATTTCGAAGTAAAGAAGACAGTAAAGAAGTTTTTTCTCTCAAACTCCTCCTATTTATAGGAAGACAAGAGAGGGGGGAACACGTAGATTGATAACCGCCTCGGAAAAGACGAAACTGACTCCTCCGATTTCGTCCCCTCTCTCATAAAGAAGATCCACCCAGAGCATAAAATCCAAAATATTTAATGAGCCGACTCTTGGGATCTCCCCTAAAGATGGCACTAAAATGAATTCGAGGCAATTAAGGACGAGCACACGTGGCAAGGAGCTATGCGGCCCTAAAAGTCCCTGCGGGTGATTGACTCAATGCGGCCGAGACATCCATGTGGCCGAAACATCCATGCGGCCGAAACATCCATGCGGCCGAGACATCATATGCGGCCAGAAGAATACATGACCATGCTTCTTATTCAAAGTATTTCAATTTTTGCAAATTGAAAACTTTGAAGGGGGTCTTGTAGAAGCATGGAAAAAGAATAAAGAAGGATCCATGCGGCCAGAGAGCCCCCTGCGGCTCAGACAGTTCATGCGGCTCAAGTATCCATGCGGCTCGAGCGTCTATGCGGCTCAAACAAGTCCTATACGGCTCAACGAGGAGCCATGTGGCCTAGAAACAGCTCTCTCATTTTTGCATTAAATGCCTTGACGGTTGACAGCTTTGACGAGGTGACAGTTCTGACACGAAGATATCATAATGACTCCTTCATAATAATAGATCCCTTGAAAAGCGATGAAAATCTCTGTGTCACTACCATATTTCTAGTGTGAGGGTATTTTTGACATTTTTGGGATAATTTAAATTTATTAGAATTTATTTGAATTTTTGGGAATTTTTAGGAATTATTTTGGTATTGATTGGTGCTAGTTTTAGACATTGACTCATGTTGACTTAGGAGGCTGTCCTATAGGCTAACCTAGGTTAGGACTACTTGGTTAGGTTAAGAAACCCTAGTATGACCTAAGTTAATGAATTCAAGTTTATTAGAATTATTTTGAGGGAATTTGGAGTTAGTTTGGTCTAGGAATGACTTGTGAAATCACAAGTCATGATCATGACTTAAAACCTTAGAGGCTCAACCTAACCTAGTCAAACCCTAGTCCAACCTCACTTGGCCGGCCACCACTTAGTCTAACCTAGGGATTCCCCCACTATTTAATCCCTCCTAAAATCTAGGGTTGCCTCTTTCTTAGGAAAGGCTCAAAGTTCAAGAAGGTTAGTTCCTATTGTATTTTTAATCCCTAGAACTCCTTTCCTCTTCCTTTTTCCATCTAATTTATTCCATTAGGTCCTAATATGACTATTCTTGCTGTTGTTATGGTTCCATCTCAGTTTCATGTGATTTGAGTGGATTGGGACATCAAGACAAGAGCTATTGATTGGGGATTTTTCTTGAGAGTTCAAGAATAGGTAACTTTCTCATTTCTCCATGAAATTTCGTTTTGTCTTCATGATTAGGAATCCCTAGGGGTCCGCTAAGTGTCTGTATTGGTTTCGTGTCAGATTTTGTAAGTTTCGTGTCCATTTGGACACATATCAGGACTGTAGCCTAGGTGTTTGTCGAAATGCCACTAAGGGCATTTTGGGTTAATTTCTAGAAAGTAATTGATTGAAAAATATTGTTTTTATGTTGCTTACATGTTTCCAGTGGATTAATGTGGATTTGGTGTCACGTCGTGTCGAATCAGACACGTGCACACGCGGTGCTCACACGCGCGCGCGCTACAGTCTTCCTCTGCTACTCGGGGGCTGTAGCGGACACGACACGTATTGTATTGACACGAAACTCGACACGTAGCATGGGTCCATGACTGACACTCCGTGTGTCAAGTCCCACGTGTCCCCGTGTCATGTTGAGGAAGAAAATCGATAGTGCACGTGTCGTGCACTGTGTGTTTCCAGTGTTCATATTTGTGCTCCTGTGTAAATTGTTTTGGTGTTTTAAATCATGTTTATTTCGATTAGATAAATGCAATATGTGTAGTTAATCTCTGTTAAATATTAGTTTCATGATTAAGTCATTCCTTATGTGGAAGTTGGTTTCGAATGATTAGTATAAGGATATTCCTGATACCAACCATTCCGATAATGTTTCTTTCAGTTTTTTAATGATCAAATTACCTATTGCACTATGTTCTTCACTGTAAATTTCCCCCCACATGTTTGTTAGTGCATATGTGGTTTAGTTTTACAATTAAATTGGTTTTATGGCATGTGGATGTAGTTTGAGCTTTTGACTTGGTTCAAATAAATAGGGACTGTTGAACCCCTTCCTTTTGAACTATAGACCCTGTGGTTTTCCATAACCTGGGTTTTGTTGCAACCCTTTCCCTCCTAAACCTAAGAACTGAGAATAAGTCCCTGTCTTCCTATTTTATGTTACACTTCACTGTCCTTTAAATATTGAACTGATTTTGTTGGTGTAGGATTCGAATATGTAGAAATATATATGCACAAGTGTTGATCATGGTCACATGTATCGATTTCCTATTCCTATGTTTATAGAAAACCTGAGATGAGCTGACCATGAAATCTGAGAACTACATTGGTATTTAACTAATTGATGAAGACCTTAGAACAAATCACTATGGCCCTATTCCTGAGTATTAGTTCCCATTTCAGTTGCACAGTCACATGTATACAATGCCTACATTCCTGTCATGTTAGATATCTAAGATTGTGTAGGTGTAATATTGATTTCTTTTTTTCTTTACCTGATAACTTCATTAGTAATTGACTGTTGGAATGATGATGAAATCTGAGTTTTGATATAGACTCAAACCTGGGATTCAAGAGGTGTTTGGAAACTGATTTTAAACTCAGGTTTGAGTCTTGAAATGTTTTTTTTCCTTTCCGTTGTTTCCTTAAATGCAATAAGTGATTCCTTAAACTGAAATCTGAAATAGGTTTGAAACCTGGGAAATGATTCCCTTCCTTTCTTTTTCTTCTTAGTTAACCTGAAATCTGAGAAAGGTTCCAATTTTAGGAATGTGGTTTGACCTTATGATTGAAAACTGAGTTTTAATATGGTATATTGATGGTTGCCATGTGTTAGCTGAATTTTGTGTTTCCTTTGGGCTTGAACTCTCAAGTTCTACACTATATGACTGCTGCCACTACCTTCCAGGTTTCACATAGCTACACACACACATTGCTCTCTACTATTTCATATCACTCCACATTGCCTCCCTCACATACACACACACTTTCCTCTCTCTTTCACTGTTTTGTAGTTCCTGCACACTGTTTTTATCTTGCGACACACACACACAGCTACACTCTAACACACACATTGCAGTCACACATTGACACCCTACACTAGGTTGTACACACATGTGACACTTGTCACACTTCCCCTCTAACTCTCTATCTTCCTTATACATACTATATAATATATTATAATATGTGATGTATTCATATAATATAATATGTGTATATATATATATATATATATATATATATATATATATATATATATATATATATATTAGGGTTGTGTATCTTTTTGGGTATCTAGTATGGATACCTACTTGGATGTATATGTTGTATTGGTTTATACACATAAGCACCATGTACAAATAATTTGTGTGAACTATATATGTGTATTACATATATAGGTGTGTATGGTTAGATTTGCAATATATGTATATATCAAGAGTGATAGGTTTTAGATATAGGTTTGACTTGCTAGACTAGTATAGGCTAGTTTGACATAGTTTGACTTCTATGGTTGACCAGAGTTGACCAAGAGTTGACTTTGGCCTAGATTGACCTAGAATCATGTAGAATGCATAGTAGAACTTCATTATACCATCTTGGACTTGTTGTGACTTGTGCTGTTCTGATTAGGAGCCAGACACCACTCCTCGGACAGTAATTTCATATTGGACACTCAGATACCAGGCGAGTACATTCTCTGATCATTTCATATCCTGCTTAGAATTATTTTCTACAGTAGATTACTTTACTTGTACTGTCACGTTGGTCACACGGATTGGTACTATACGGATCCCTTCTTGAGATGTTATCCTTAGGGAGCATCCGATACTACATGTTCTGTGCGTTTCACTTACATGTCGTATCACTATGCTTCACAGGTTCTTCGATCACTTGTGACATATACTTTTATGATCACAGAGTCTCCTAGAATCTCTTATCCCATTTACTGGGTATCCTAGAATCTCCTAGAATCCCCATTTTTGGGACTTCCATGTACTACCCTTCGGGGGCTTTGCGTGGAATCATAACATAACTTGGTTGGATCCTTGTGTACTGATTGGGGGTACGGAGGAGTAGAAATAGACATGTGAATACTATCCAAGTAGTGTAGTATCAGAATCTCTTCCATAGTGTAGCATCATAATCTCATATACCATTTACATGTCTATATTGTACTCTGACTAACTAGCCACATGTTAGTTCTCTATTTATAGTAGATATTTCTATTACAGCTATCTCTCTCTGATTACATACTACACTTCTTTCAGTACTTGTATCTTACTTTACTGCATGATTATATCTTCTAACCTGCTATGAACTGTTGAGATGTACTGTGCTCGCTCCTGTCCTGACTGGACCTGTTGAAAATATTACAGAGGACGAGGAGGAGGCTGGTCTAGATACTTACTACGGGGCAGCCTTAGATGACACCTGCGAGCTGGACCCTCAGGAGGACCCAGCTCTAGCTGAGGATATCACCCCGATTGCCTAGACTAGATTAGATAGGCTTATCTATCTTTTATGTAGTCTTGAGGCATGTTTTAGCTAGACTTTATTTGGAGTTCAGAGTTGTATATATTCTTTCATTCTGTATCTGAGACCATGTACTTCTAGATATTGCTGGGATTATCTTAGACTACTTTTCATCTATTTATTTCCTTGAGTTCTATTTCATATCGTGCTATCTCTTCCTTAGTTGTGATTGAGTTTATTACTGCTATGTCACCCCCTATTCGGGGAGTATAAACTGTTTAGATATATATTGGTAGATGTATGTTGACCTAGGACAACGTTCTACCGCCGACACTGCGGCGTAGGCTGGATGTACCCACGTCTCGTGCCCTTACTCTAGGGTGCGGGTCGTGACAGGATTTTAGTGGTGGCCCATGCAGGTCTGCAGACTAGAAGTGTAGTGGAATTCGAATTAGAGTATCACTACAGCCTGCAATAGGATATAGAACATTAATTTTAAGGTACTCAATCACTTTAGGAAAAATTCTTTTATTGCCATCTAAATCCTTATTGTCAGCTGATCCTTTGAATTTTTAACTGTCCGCCTTTGTTATTTCGCTTCTTTCTCAGAAATTGATACTCTTGTTTGTCTATCTTCAGGATGGTAGAGACTAGATCGCTGCGTGCCATTTATGAGAATGCTATAAAGGGGACTGCTACCTCTCAGCTAGTACGGCGAGGCCAGGGGACTGCAGCTCCTGTTACCTCAGCTCGTATTGAGACGTCGGCAGCCGCAGCAGGGGGTATACATCCACCGACTCGGAGGCAGGACCCGATCATTCCAGAGGATCCCTTTTAGTAGCCACCGCCTACAGGATATGTGGACGCAGCTCAGATGTTCGCATATTTCCAGCAGTTCATGGACCGGCAGTAGGCTCGACAGGATAGAGGCATGGAGCTGGCCCTTACGACGGCCACAGCTCGACCGGTGGTTCAGCAGCCGAGGACATCGGGGATCGAGCAGTTTCAGAAGATGAGCCCCAGAGACTTTCTGGGGACAAAGGGGATCCTATATGCCGATGAGTGGATCGAGCATATAGAGGAGATCTTCCGCTTGGCCAGGATTCCAGCAGACCTTCAGATCGAGGCCGCAGCTAGCCGGATGCGAGATCTTGCTCGCACCTGGTATCAGTCAGACCCCAGGATGGAGGTACCGGGGCAGACTTGGGAGCAGTTCAGGGGCTTCTTCAAGAAGAAGTTCTTCCCAGATTCAGCACTCAGAGCCTTGGAGACGCAGTTCGAGAGCCTGGTCCAGGGGAGTCTCTCAGTGGAGGAGTACGCCGGGGAGTTCGGCCGCCTCGGCAGGTTTATGGAGGGCTTGAGCGAGACGGCGAAGGTCCAGAAGTTCCGAAAGGGCCTAGTCAAGGAAGTCAAGTCCTTAACCAAGGGCAACCGGGATGCTACATTCGAGGAGATCTTGACAGGAGCCTTGCTAGCAGAGGATGATCTTGAGCTTAGGCTCAAGAGGGGGCGAGACCCAGTTGGAGGCTGCAGCAGCGGGGGCCAGGCCAAGAGGCCCCACTTTCAGCACCAGCAGCTGAGGCAGTTTCAGCCACAGCCGATTCAGCAGAGGCCAGTCCATCAGCAGCAGCAGCCGAGGCAGCACCAGCAGGGTCAAAAATAGGATAGTACTTGTGCCTACTGCAAGAAGCCTAGACACACCTTCAATGAGTGTCGGAAGAGGCTGGGCCAGTGCCTGGTGTGTGGCTCAGCAGACTACCAGATGAGGGACTGCCGCATGGGACGAGCAGCCCAGGGAGCAGCAGTCAGAGCTCCAGCAGGCCAGCAGAGGGGACCAGTCCTGCCGACGCAGCAGCAGAGGTTTGGCCAGCACCAGCAGCAGGCCAGAGGAGGCCAGCAGGGGCGAGCTTTTGCCATAGCAGTTGGAGATGCAGAGGTGATATGAGAGCTGATTGCAGGTTCGATTCTTCTCGACTCCAGTCCAGCATTTGTATTATTCAATTCCGGTACTTCGTATAGCTTCATATCAGTATCTGTTACGATTAGACACGGTATCATAGCTGAATCATTGCCTAGGACTTACAAGATCACGATCGGGGGTGGCATTATCCTCGTGAGTGATGTTTGTAAGGGTCGGAGAGTAGTTTTGGGAGGCCGTGAGTTGGAAGTGAGCCTGCTCGTAATACCATTGCTGAACTACGATATAGTACTAGGCATGGATTGGTTGAGCAGGCACCATGCCATCATTGATTACAGAGGGGGTAGAGTTCTCTTCAGAACGCTAGGGGAGCCAGAGTTTGAGTATTCCAAACGTCAGGCAGAGCAGGGCAGCGGAGCCTTCTGTGGAGTCTCAATCGAGGAGCAGACGATTCTACACCCCTTGATAGCAGATTATATGGATGTTTTCCCAGAGAAGTTGTCGGGATTGCCACCAGACAGAGACATAGAGTTCTCGATAGACTTAGTTCCAGAAGCGGAACCCATCTCTCAGCATGTCTATCGGGTGAACAACAGCGAGCTAGTGGAGCTGAAGAAGCAGGTGGATGAGCTACAGGACAAGGGCTTCATTCGCTCGAGTTCGTCACCATGGGGTACACCAGTGTTGTTCGTGCCGAAGAAGGATGGGTCAGTACGCATGTGTATTGACTATAGGGCAGTCAACAACCTCACGATCAAGAAGAAATACCCACTGCCGCGGATCGACGATCTATTTGACTAGTTGAGCGGAGCTCGAGTATTTTCCAAGATTGATCTGTGGTCGGGATATCACCAGGTGAAGGTGAAGAGGGAGGATATTCCTAAGACCGCTTTCAGGACGCGGTACGGGCAGTTCAAGTTTTTGGTTATGCCGTTTGGGCTAACCAATGCACCAGCAGTATTTATGAACCTTATGAATAAGGTGTTCCACCAGTATCTGGATCAGTTTGTGGTGGTTTTTATTAACAATATCTTGATATATTCCAAGACTGAGGAGGAGCACGAGGAGCATTTGAGGATAGTGCTGGAGATTCTCAGGAAGGAGCAGCTTTACGGGAAGCTCTCCAAGTCTGAGTTCTTCTTGGATCGGGTGGACTTCTTGGGGCATGTGGTGACTGGAGATGGTATCTCAGTTGACCCCAAGAAGATTATAGCAGTTGAGGCATGGGCGGCACCGACTTCAGTTGCAGAGAAAAGGAGTTTCCTGGGGCTGGCAGGATATTATCGGAGGTTCGTACAGGATTTCTCCCGGGTTGCAGAGCCGTTGACTCGGTTGACCCGGAAGGCTGCTGAGTATGTTTGGTCAGAGGAGTGTCAGACAGCTTTTGATGAGTTGAATAAGCGGCTGACGACAGCTCCGATTTTGACATTGCCTTCAGGATCAGGTGGTTTCACTATTTATAGTGATGCTTCAGGAAAGGGGCTGGGTTGCGCCTTGCAGCAGCATGGGAAGGTGATTGCCTATGCCTCCAGGCAATTACGTTCCCATGAGAAGAACTATCCTACCCACGACCTGGAGTTGGCAACAGTGATATTTGCTCTGAAGCTGTGGAAGCATTATCTGTATGGTGAGAGAGTGGAGATCTTCACAGATCACAAGAGCTTAAAGTATGTGTTCACTCAGAAGGAGTTGAACATGAGACAACACAGATGGCTAGAGTTGATAAAGGATTTTGACATCCTACTTCAGTATCACCCAGAAAAGGCCAACGTGGTTGCCGATGCCTTGAGTAGGTATCCGACAGCCATGTGTTTGACCATGGATCGGCATTTGCTTGCCGACTTGGAGAGCCTTGGGATTGAGGTGATCGTGCCCGGAGTACAGATGCAGCTATGGGAGATGCAGATTCAGTCAGACTTGGTGGAGAGGATCAAGTCGGCACAGTTTGAGGACGTTGCTCTACGGTGTCTCCATGAGCAGGTTCGAGCAGGATTGCTGAAGGGCAAGTTTTCTCTTGCAGAGGATGGTGCCTTGAGGTACGGTTCCAGGTTATGTGTGCCCAGCGGAGATCTCAGAGAGCAGGTTATGTAGGAGGCCCACAGATCTCAGTACTCTATACACCCGGGTGCCAACAAGATGTACCGAGATCTGCGGGAGCATGTTTGGTGGTCAGGAATGAAGCGGGAGGTGGCTCGCTTCGTGGCTAGGTGTTTGGTCTGTCAGCAGGTCAAGGTAGAGAGACAGAGGCCTGGTGGATTATTGCAGCCGCTGCCCATTCTCGAGTGGAAATGGGAGCATATCACGATGGACTTCGTTTCAGGATTGCCGCGTACTCCAGGAGGGAAAGACGCGATTTGGGTCATCGTTGACAGGTTGACCAAATTGGCCCACTTTTTGCCATTCATGGTGGGTACGTCTACTGAGAGGCTGGCGAAGATGTATATACGGCAGATAGTCAGGATTCACGGAGTTCCGGTCAGCATCGTCTCAGATCGGGATAGCCGTTTTACTTCCCATTTCTGGAGGAGTCTACAGACCAGCTTGGGCACTCAGCTCAAGTTTAGTACTGCATACCACCCCCAGACGGACGGACAGTCAGAACGGACTATTCAGACCCTTGAGGATATGCTGCGGACGTGTGTCCTGAACTTTGGGGGTTCCTGGGAGGATCATCTATATTTGGTGGAGTTTGCCTACAATAATAGTTTCCAGGCCAGCATTGAGATGTCACCTTTCGAGGCTCTGTACGGGCGTAGGTGTCGTACACCCTTATCTTGGGATGATGTTGGTGAGCGAGCTTTACTGGGGCCAGAGATGGTTGTTGATGCAGCCGAGAAGGTGAAGCTCATCAGGGACAGACATCGCGTAGCGCAGGACAGACATCGGCACTGGGCCGATAGCCACCGGAGGCCATTGGAGTTTGAGGTACAGATTAGAGTAGGATTAGATTTAGGTTTGTTTGTTTGTGATTTTTGATCATGTTTGTTTATTATAATTAATTGAGACCTTGCTTGTGGTTAGGTCGAAGACCAGGTTTTCTTGAGCATATCTTCGACTCATGGTACGATACGTTTTGGTGGAGGCGGGAAGCTTAGCCCGCGCTTCATCGGCCCTTTCGTTATCAGCGGGAGAGTCGGTGACGTTGCATACAGGCTAGACTTACCGCCTGTGCTAGTGGGGGTCCACAACGTATTTCATGTATCACAGTTGAGACGGTACGTGGCTGACCCTAGCCATATGCTCGATCATTCAGAGATAGAGGTTGGGCCTTCTCTCAGCTATCCAGAGCAGCCAGTGGAGATTCTGGATCGACGGGAGAAGGTTCTGAGGAACCAGGTGATACCCTTGATACGCGTCGCATGTGTAGGCCTTAAAAAATGAAAGTCACGCTGAGTTGATCAGAACAATATTTAAAAGTCACGCTGGAAAACAGCTCATCATTTGTCAGAGTGTAATTATGACTGACAGCACGACAGTCGAAGAATGTCTTCTCGTATGCCACGTATGCACAGAACTCGAGAGATCACAGCCGACTATTACGTGACTGTCGAAAACTTCTTCAGCAAGACTCAGCCTTCGTCAAGTTGGCGTACCAAAAGAGCTTCTTGTCATTTAATGCAACTGACAAAAGCAATCACTGTCAGAGATTTTGTGTCAGTCGAAGCACGTCGAATCAAGACAGCTGGCAGTCCTGCCTCAATCGAGCGTGGATTATGTTCTTTCCCAAAGTTTGCGTATATTTTGAGCTTTCTGTCTCGAGTTTGCGTGGATTCTGAAGTTTCTTCCCTCAAGTCAGCGTGGATTTTGAAGCTTTTTGCCCCAAGTCTGTGTGGATCTTGAAGCTTCTTATCCCAAGTTTGCGTGGATTTTGAAGCTTTCTGTCCCGAGTCTGTGTGGATTTCGTCTTCAACAAGTCTGCGTGGATTTCATCAAATTGGAGTACGTGGCAGCCATGCCACTGATCTCTCGCCTGCATGTCCTGTAACTTGCATACGACTCATGCATGATTACCATGTGTCCAACAGTTACAGGCCACGTCCAGTAACTGCTCACAACCTTGCGTATGTTAAATCCTGCATGATTTTCAACTAGGCACAGGCTGTGAAGAAAGTTATCTTTTCAGTTATTTTTGACTCTATAAATAGAGTTCTTTTTCTCATTCATGGTACAGATACATAGTTATCTAACTTACTCTCAAAATTTTGAGAGCTTTTTCTTCTTCGCATAGTCCAAGGGATAAAGCGATCGTCTTCTAGATCGGATTCCTACAGTTGTAATTTTCCAGAAACACAATAAATAAAGTGAATTTATTTATGGAAAACAAATTGGCGACTCTGCTGGGGAAAACCATCTCCTCTTCTGAGATGGCAACAACTCAATGCGACACTTCGTCAGTCGGCTCGACGAAGAAGGTGATGACGATCCAATTCGATCAACTCGCCTATGAAGAAATGCAGCGGGCTAAGAGTGGCAAGCCCACTTCAGCCTCCATCATCACTGCCAAGTCGAAGGGATACTCTGTCTATGTCCCTAAGAATCAGTTGGCAGCCAATGGTGAAGTCTCTGCCACAGTGTCTACTCCTAGCACTGGCAAGAACTCTACTGCAAGCACGCACACTCTTGTGCGCTCGAAGATGACAGCAATCAAAAGTCACGCTGACAGTACTGGCTCCTTAGCCAAATCTGTTCCAACGTACAAATTCAATTCCAAAAGTCACGCTGACAGTATTGGCTCCTTAGCCAAATCTGTTCCAGCGTGCAATCTCACATTCAAAAATCATGCTGACAGCACTGGCTCCTTAGCCAAATCTGTTCCAGCGTGTAATTCTAAAATCAAAAGCCACGCTAACAGTACTGGTTCTTTAACCAAATCTGTTTCAGCGTGTATTTCATCTAAGAAGAATAACTCTTTAGCTATCTCTTCTTCTGTGCCAAGTTCTACTAGAACTGGGAGTGGTCTTCCACACAAAGTCCCTTCGAAAAGAGATGACTCTTTAGTTGTTTCTTCTGTTCCTGTAGTTTTTACTTCAGGAACAGCTTTGACTGACAATTTTGTTAGTCAAGGAAAAGGAGATAGTCTTTTGACTACTCTTCCTTCTGGACATTCTATGTCTCAAAACTTGAATAAGTCTAAGAAGAAACATTCTTTAATGTCTTCTTCTACGACTTCTTCGAATTGGGCACAGAATTTGTCTAGAAAAGGTCTGTTACCAACTCCTAATCAAGGGGGTGGTTCAACTCTTCCTTCTCTGCAAATATCTAGATCAATGGAAGGAAAACTCCAAGTTTCCAAAACCAATGTGTTACCTCCAACTGATCTAAGAGCAAAACTTAATCAAATCCGTTTGGGAAGTACTTCTGGTGTTAAGAAACCACATCAATCGGAAATGAAGATAAAAGATCCGGATGCAGAGTATGCTAGAAATTATGTGGCTCATATTAATCACTCCCTATATAATCAAGAGCCATCAATACCCAAGAACCGAAAATATACTCCTAAAAATACACAAGGAGTGTTCTCTGATTTACCTCAATCTTCACAGATAGATCTACGGGAACACCTTCAACAGAAGAGAAGGAATAATTCTATGACAATGGATCATGCTGAATGTGACTTCCAGCCAAGAGTCATAATTCAATGCAGATGTCAATCAATGGTTCAGGACTATGTTGATCATGAATGTGATTTCCAGCCAAGAGTCACAATGTAATGCAGATGTCAAATAAAATGACAATCTGTCTTCAATCGGATTCAGTGTGAACCTATGCCTGATGAAGATGAGCCTTTGTTTGCTTCAGTCAACATGACCTCTCGGAATACTGGGGGTAGAGATGATGTCCAGATGGAGTATATAGAGGCACAAGAGCAAGAGTCCTGGCCTCTAGTCAGAGAACTTTGATTTCTGAAGATGATTCTGAATTCCTTGGAGAATCTAACTTCCCACCTCTTCCTACTGGGGATAGTTCTCCTATAATTGACTTTGATGCACAAAGCAATAATTCAGAACAAACAACATCCACCAGTTCATCAATAATCCCTCGTACAGTTATGACTTATATGGTTGATGGGAATACTGATGAACCTTCTTCTTCCTTGACTCCTCAAGAACAAAGGATTGCTTCTTTGGAACAGCAAATGAAGTCTATGGCTGATACTATGAAGTCGATATATGAACTCATGGCAACTCAGATGCAAAATCGACAGACTGTACCAGATGCCATACCAATTGACACTGCTATAAGTCCAGTACAAGTTCCTCCAGCAATACAATCCAATACTCCTGATACCCCTCCTGCTGATAAAGACGCTCCTAATGTTCCTCCTGAAGAAGAATCATCCACCGTACCTGTTCCTTCAACTACCCCAGTTGAACCTGTTTCTTTCAAGCCTACGGCTCTTGAGAAAGGCAAACAACAGGCTCGGTTTGATAAGCCAATCAAGAAGTCCTCTCCTCTTGGACTTCAGAAGCCTTATAACTTTGACATTCTAGCTCAACTTGCTAATACTCCAGCTAGAATGTCCCTCTTTGAACTTCTACGTCTTTCCAAAGAGACTCGAGAGACGTTAAGTGAAGCACTTTTTCAGGCAGACTCTTGTCTTGCACAGTTAAAGAAGCCAGATGCAGAACCTGCCACTTGCTTATATTGTAACTGTGTACTAGAGATTATCCCAAATATCACCTTTACACAAGACGACATGCTACTGGAGGATAATCGACATGATCGGCCTCTCTACTACACCGGTTATATCGATACAATGAAGATAGATCGTATCCTCATTGATCCAGGGTCTGCTATAAGCATAATACCAAAGAGTCTGTTGGATGAACTAAAAATCCCTCTTCACAAGCTTTCCAAGACAGTTACTACTATCCTGGGATTCAATCAAAGCAGGAGCGAGCCTTTGGGAAAGATTTATCTGAAGCTTCAAATAGGTGATTTCAGATCCAAAGTCACTTTCTATGTGATCGAGATTGTGGGATCCTACAATCTTCTTCTTGGGAGGCCCTTTCTTCATGAAAATAATGTGGTGCCTTCTACTCTTTATCAGTGTTTTAAATACATTGATAGCAATGGAAGAGTACAAAAAAAAGTTGCTGATATAAATCCCTTCCATGGGGTTGAAGCCTATTTCAATGATTCCTGGATGTACAAAGAAGAATATACAAGGGTGATACAAGCTATGGAGAAAGAGGATTCACAAAGTAAGACTTTAATAATTTCTGTTAAAGGTCGAACTACTCAGCAACAATCTCCCAAACCCTCTGGAGAAAGTTCTTTCATCATTCCGGTGAGTGGACGAATTTCTCCATTACCTCAGTCGTCTACTCAAGATACACTGATCATTCCTGTCAGTGGGCGTACTGCAGTTCCTGCATCTTCACATATGAAATAGGATACTCTGCTAATTCCAGTTGGAGGGCGGATTACTCTTCCATCTCAAGCTTCAAGGGAGCTCACCTCTTCTGAGCCATTTGTTATCGATCTTAATCGAAACAACGCTTCTTCTCGTTCATCTTCTCCCCCTTTAGTCATTGATTTGGCTAAGATCTCTAAGGCTCAGCCTTCTTCCAATGTAAATATTGCTGCTTTTATATTTAATGAAAAGTCTCCATCTTTGCAGTATGTTGATGTGTGTAATTATGTTCATAATTATTTACATTTGTTAGATGACTTGAGCACAATAACCATAGGAGTTGTACAGACTGCTCATACAGATGTATCCCTAGAACCTGTACAATCTTCATACTCTCTAGTTCCCAGCAGAAAGCCAGGAGACATTCCAATATTCTTCTACAAAGGGCCCCAAAATCCTTCTGATTTCGAAGATGAGGACAAAAATGATGATACTGGAAGATTACAACTACGTCGTTATAGTCAGCAATCTAAAGACATTATTAAAAATATGGGCTATGACTTCAGAACTGGCCTCAATAGTGGAAAAGGAAGAAAAATGCCTGTCCGGATCCCTCCTCTGAAATATGGGAGAACAAAATGCGGATTGGGTTATGCTGCTCCTATTCCTTTCATCAATATTTTTCATGAAGATCCCAAATCTGACGAAGATAAGAGATCTGATTCTTCTAGTACTACCTCTTGGGATTCCGATACAAGTATCGGTGATTTCTACTGCAACACTCTGTCTTCCAACATGGTCTCTATTGACGGTTCTGAGGAAGATGATGAAGATGAAGACGGGTTTGAAATATCACCTAAATCAGAACAATGGGCCCAAAGGTTAGATAATCAATGGGAGTTCCGATTTGAGCAAAAAGAACCTCCGACTGAAGACAAACTTGTTCAAATAGATGTTGGTGAAGAGGGATCTCCCAAACCAATATTCATCAGTGAAAGTCTTTCAGAAACTGATAAGCAAGACATGATTAAACTTATTCGTGACTACATCAATATCTTCGCTTGGAGTTATGAAGATATGCCAGGACTCGATCCACAAATCGTAACTCACAAGCTCAATATCTTGCCGAATGCTAAATCGGTCAAACAACAACAGCGACGATTTCGTCCAGATATTATGGATGCAATTAAAGCTGAAGTCAATAAACTCATGACCTCTGGGTTTATTAGAGAGGAACAACATCCCGATTGGGTGGCTAATATAGTTCATGTTCTTAAAAAGACCGACAAGATCAGAGTTTGCATAGACTTCCGCGATCTCAATGAGGCATGTCCTAAAGACGAATTTCCTCTATCAATCACTGATGTCATAATCGACAATACCTGTGGGTTTGAACGGATGTCATTCATGGACGGGTATTCTGGGTACAATCAGATTAAAATGTTTCCAGATGTCGAGAAACACACTTCTTTCAGAACGCCGATTGGTACATATTGTTATACAGTTATGCCATTCGGTCTCAAGAATGCAGGAGCAACTTATCAACGAGCCATGAGCACTATATTCCGTGAACATTTGCGGAAAATAGTCGAATGCTACGTTGATGATATTGCAGTCAAAAGTCGACAAAAGGAGGATCATATCCAAGATTTGAAGACTATATTTGATCTAAGGCGTAAGCATCAATTAAAGATGAACCCTACTAAGTCCTTCTTAGGCGTCTCTAGTGGTAAATTTCTCGGCTTCGTCATTACCTCTAAAGGTATACACGTGGATCCCGAGAAGATCAAAGCCATCCAAGAGATGCGTCCTCCACGCACCTTAAAAGAGCTAAGAGAATTTCAAGGAAGGATCGCTTATATCAGGAGATTCATCTCTAATCTTTCAGGACGCTGCAGACCATTCAACAAACTTATGAAGAAAGGTGTCTCTTTTGTCTGGAATGATGAATGTCAAAAAGCATTCGATAATATAAAATAATATCTGATGAGCCCTCCAGTATTGGTACCTCCCGTCTCAGGAATTCCATTCCTCCTATATACCCGAGCAATAAGTCATTCATTGGGTGCATTACTCACGCAAAAGAATAAAAATGGTCATGAACAAGCCATCTACTATCTCAGTCGTACTATGACCGGAGCTGAACCTCGATATTCACCGGTCGAAAAAGAATATCTAGCCTTGATGTTCGCTGTTCAAAAGACACGACATTATATCATTGGCCAGACTATTCATGTTATTTCTATGATCAATCCTATACGGGTCATGATGAAGAAACCTAGTGTTTTGAATTCTCGACTGGCTAATTGGGGAATCTTACTTGCTCAGTATGATATGCACTATATTCCTCAGAAATCTGTCAAAGGACAAGCTTTAGCTGATTTTCTGGCTGCACATTCAATTCTAAAAAATTCAAAACTCTATGATGAAATCCCAGATGAAGTCCTAGATTCAAACCAAATTGCTGAAGAAGATCCTACTTGGCGTCTATTCTTTGATGGAGCTTCAAGGATAGGTCCTAATGGTGATATTGTCGCTGGAGTTGGAATCGTTCTTGTATCGCCAGAAGGTCTTGCTATCCAAAGAGCTTATTCTCTTGATCAGCCGTGTTCAAACAATGTAGCTGAGTACAATGCATTACTCATTGGTCTTCAACTCGCTAAATATCTGAATATTCGATATTTGGAGGCGTACGGAGACTCTAAACTCATTGTCAATCAGATAAGGGGTACTTATGAAGTTCGCCATCAAGATCTGGTTCCTTATTATAGATCAGCTATATCTATGGCTTCTTCGTTTGAAGAATTCTTTATTGAACATGTTAGGCGAGCATGTAACACAGAAGCTGATGCTCTAGCTAATCTTGCGGCGGTGTTGGCTATTCCGATTAGACGACAACAAATGATTGTTGTTCACAATCGAGAATTGTTTCATCTGGAAGATAACCTGTCCCTAGGACTTCCAATTGACATTGAAGAATCAACGTCTCATGACGTCAATACAACAAGAGGATTTGGATTCAGTCGTAAATCTTTATCATCTTCATCTGATTCTAGCATGGAATTCATCTTCAGTAATTCAGCTGAGACTCAGAATACAGATAAAGATTGGAGACTTCCTTTCTTAGATTTTGTATTGTATGACATTCTTCCGGATAATCCGAGTGAGGCAGCATCTATCAGACGACGATCACTCAGATTCTATTACAATCATACTACAAAAACCTTATATCGTCGAGCTTATGATGGTTTACTTCTTCGATGTGTTGCCGGTGACGAGGCTCAACAAATTATTCGCGAAGTACATGATGGAATTTGTGGAGCACATCAGCCTGGACCAAAACTTCAAGACCGTATTCGACGTATGGGTTATTATTGGCCTACTATGGTATCATATGCCATCGAGTATGCAAGGAAGTGTAAAGCTTGTCAAATCCATGCGAATTTTATTCATCAACCCTCAGAATTTCTACATCCGACGGCAGCATCATGGCCCTTCGAAGCTTGGGGCATGGACATTATCGGTCCGATCAATCCGTCATCATCAAAAGGTCATCGGTTTATTCTCGCAATAACCGATTACTTTTCCAAATGGGCTGAAGCCATTCCTTTATCTGAAGACAAGCCGTCCAGGCCAAAGTAGCTCAAGAAATTCTTGGCTAGTTGTGTAGGGTCATCTTTGAACTCGAAAACTAAAGGCTCCGGTTCCTTATCCCCAAAAGTAGGATCGCCATGGGCACAAAAACCTAACTTTCGTGCTTCTTCTTCAGCTTTCTCCTTCGGTGTCATGTTGACGTAAGATGAAAGCTGAATCTCCTCCCCGTTTATATAAAGGAGTTTGCCGGCGGTTCATATTCCACCATAAATTGGATTCAATCAGTCTCGGAGAATGAAGAGTCATCATGACATTTAATAAGTTCATTTGGATGTTTCCAAAGTATTTCAAAATTTTGAAGTCTTTTCGACTTTTCAAAAAGTTGATGTCATCTCAGCGTGACTAAATTCATTTTATCATCTCGTTTTCAAAGTATTTTGAAATAATTTATCATTTGTCGAAAACTTTGAAGGGAGTTTTGTAGGCCTTAAAAAATGAAAGTCACGCTGAGTTGATCAGAACAATATTTAAAAGTCACGCTGGAAAATAGCTCATCATTTATCAGAGTGTAATTATGACTGACAGTACGACAGTCGAAGAATGTCTTCTCGTATGCCACGTATGCACAGAACTCGAGAGATCACAGCCGACTATTGCGTGACTGTCGAAAACTTCTTCAGTAAGACTCAGCCTTCGTCAAGTTGGCGTACCAAAAGAGCTTCTTGTCATTTAATGCAACTGACAAAAGCAATCACTGTCAGAGATTTTGTATCAGTCGAAGCACGTCGAATCAAGACAGCTGGCAGTCCTGCCTCAATCGAGCGTGGATTATGTTCTTTCCCAAAGTCTGCGTATATTTTGAGCTTTCTGTCTCGAGTTTGCGTGGATTCTGAAGTTTCTTCCCTCAAGTCAGCGTGGATTTTGAAGCTTTTTGCCCCAAGTCTGCATGGATCCTGAAGCTTCTTACCCCAAGTTTGCGTGGATTTTAAAGCTTTCTGCCCCGAGTCTGCGTGGATTTCGTCTTCAACAAGTCTGCGTAGATTTTATCAAATTGGAGTACGTGGCAGCCATGCCACTGATCTCTCGCCTGCGTGTCCTGTAACTTGCACACGACTCATGCATGATTGCCATGTGTCCAACCGTTACAGGCCATGTCCAGTAACTGCTCACAACCTTGCGTATGTTAAATCCTGCGTGATTTTCAACTAGGCACAGGCTGTGAAGACAGTTATCTTTTTAGTTATTTTTGACTCTATAAATAGAGTTCTTTTTCTCATTCATGGTACAGATACATAGTTATCTAACTTACTGTTAAAATTTTGAGAGCTTTTTCTTCTTCGCATAGTCCAAGGGATAAAGCGATCGTCTTCTAGATCGGATTCCTACAGTTGTAATTTTCCCAGAAACACAATAAATAAAGTAAATTTATTTATGAAAAATAGCATGGAGGCATCATTCTCCAGGAGAGTCTACCTGGGAGCGGAAGGATGAGATGCGCAAGCGCTACCCTTATCTTTTTGGACCGTGAGGTATGCTTTCTATCCTTCTCATCAGTTGTATTTCGCCTTTCAATTTGGAGGACAAAATTCTTTTAAGGAGGGTAGATTTTCACTACCACATTTCTAGTATGAGGGTATTTTTGACATTTTTGGGGTAATTTAAATTTATTAGAATTTATTTGAATTTTTGGGAATTTTTAGGAATTATTTTGGTATTGATTGGTGCTAGTTTTAGACATTGACTCATGTTGACTTAGGAGGCTGTCCTATAGGCTAACCTAGGTCAGGACTACTTGGTTAGGTTAAGAAACTCTATTATGACCTAAGTTAGTGAATTCAAGTTCATTAGAATTATTTTGAGGGAATTTGGAGTTTGTTTGGTCTAGGAATGACTTGTGAAATCACAAGTCATGATCATGACTTAAAACCTTAGAGGCTCAACCTAACCTAGTCAAACCCTAGTCTAACCTCACTTGGCTGGCCACCACTTAGTCTAACTTAGGGATTCCCCCACTATTTAATCCCTCCTAAAATCTAGGGTTGCCTCTTTCTTAGGAATGGCTCAAAGTTCAAGAAGGTTAGTTCCTATTGTATTTTTAATCCCTAGAACTCCTTTCCTCTTCCTTTTTCCTTCCAATTTATTCTATTAGGTCCTAATATGACTATTCTTGCTGTTGTTAAGGTTCCATCTCAGTTTGATGTGATTTGAGTGGATTGGGACATCAAGACAAGAGCTATTGATTGGGGATTTTTCTTGAGAGTTCAACAATAGGTAACTTTCTCATTTCTCCATGAAATTTCATTTTATCTTCATGATTAGGAATCCCTAGGGGTCCCCTAAGTGTATGCATTGGTGTCGTGTCGGGTTTCGTAAGTTTTGTGTCCATTTGGACACGTATCAGGACTGTAGCTTAGGTGTTTATCAAAATGCCACTGAGGGCATTTCGGGTTAATTTCTAGAAAGTAATTGATTGGAAAATATTGTTTTTATGTTGCTTACATGTTTCCAGTGGACTGTTGTGGATTTGGTGTCGTGTCGTGTCGAATCGGACACGTGCACACGCGGTGCTCACACGCGCACGCGCGCTACAGTCTTCCCCTGCTACTCGGGGGCTATAGCGGACACGACACGTATTGTATTGACACGAAACTCGACACGTAGCCTGGGGCCATGACTGACACCCCGTGTGTCAAGTCCCACGTGTTCCCGTGTCGTATCGAGGGAGAAAATCGATAGTTCATGTGTCGTGCACTGTGTGTTTCCAGTGTTCATATTTGTGCTCCTGTGTAAATTGTTTTGGTGTTTTAAATCCTTTTTATTTTGATTAGATAAATGCAATATGTGTAGTTAATCTCTGTTAAATATTAGTTTCATGATTAAGTCATTCCTTAAGTGGAAGTTGGTTTCGAATGATTAGTGTAAGGATATTCCCGATACCAACCATTCCGATATTGTTTCTTTCAGTTTTCTAATGATCAAATTACCTATTGCACTATGTTCTTCACTGTAAATTTTCCCCTCCACATGTTTATTAGTGCATATGTGGTTTAGTTTTATAATTAAATTGGTTTTATGGCATGTGGATGTAGTTTGAGCTTTTGACTTGGTTCAAATGAATAGGGACTGTTGAACCCCTTCCTTTTGAACTATAGAGCCTGTGGTTTTCCATAAACTGGGTTTTGTTGCAACCCTGAGTTTCCCTCCTAAACCTGAGAACTGAGAATAAGTCCCTGTCTTCCTATTTTATGTTACACTTCACTGTCCTTTAAATATTGAACTGATTTTGTTGGTGTAGGATTCGAATATATAGAAATATATATGCACAAGTGTTGAACATGGTCACATGTATCGATTTCCTATTCCTGTATTTATAGAAAACCTGAGATGAGCTGACCAGGAAATCTGAGAACTACATTGGTATTTAACTAATTGATGAAAACCTTAAAACAAATCACTATGGCCCTATTCCTGAGTATTAGTTCCCATTTCAGTTGCACAGTCACATGTACACAATGCCTACATTCATGTCATGTTAGATATCTAAGATTGTGTAGGTGTAATGTTGATTTCTTTTTTCCTTTACCTGATAACTTCATTAGTAATTGACTGTTGGGATGATGATGAAATCTGAGTTTTGATATAGACTCAAACCTGGGATTCAAGTGGTGTTTGGAAACTGATTTTAAACTCAGGTTTGAGTCTTGAAATGTTTTTTTTCCTTTCCCCTGTTTCCTTAAATGCAATAAGTGATTCCTTAAACTGAAATCTGAAATAGGTTTGAAACCTGGGAAATGATTCCCTTTCTTTCTTTTCCTTCTTAGTTAACCTGAAATCTGAGAAAGGTTCTAATTTTAGGAATGTGGTTTGACCTTATGATTTGACCTTATGATTGAAAACTGAGTTTTAATAGGGTGTATTGATGGTTGCCATGTGTTAGCTGAATTGTGTTTCCTTTGGGCTTGAACTCTCAAGTTCTACACTATATGACTGCTGCCACTACCTTCTAGGTTTCACACAGCTACATACACACATTGCTCTCTACTATTTCATATCACTCCCATATTGCCTCCCTCAAATACACACACACTTTCCTCTCTCTTTCACTGTTTTGTAGTTCCTGCACACTGTTTTTATCTTGCCACACACACACACAGCTACACTCTAACACACACATTGCAGTCACACATTGACACCCTACACTAGGTTGTACACACATGTGACACTTGTCAATCTTCCCCTCTAACTCTCTATCTTCCTTATACATACTATATAATGTATTATAATATGTGATGTATTTATATAATATAATATGTGTGTGTATATATATATATATATATATATATATATATATATATATATATATATATATATATTAGGGTTGTGTATCTTTTTGGGTATCTAGTATGGATACCTACTTGGATGTATATGTTGTATTAGTTTATACACATAAGCACCATGTACATATAATTTGCGTGAACTATATATGTGTATTACATATATAGGTGTGTATGGTTAGATTTGCAATATATGTATATATCAAGAGTGATAGGTTTTAGATATAGGTTTGACTTACTAGACTAGTATAGGCTAGTTTGACCTAGTTTGACTTCTACGGTTGATCAGAGTTGACCAAGAGTTGACTTTGGCCTAGATTGACCTAGAATCATGTAGAATGCATAGTAGAACTTCATTATACCATTTTGGACTTGTTGTGACTTGTGCTGTTCTGATTAGGAGCCAGACACCACTCCTCGGACAGTACTTTCATATTGGACACTCAGATACCAGGAGAGTACATTCTCTGATCATTTCATATCCTGCTTAGAATTATTTCCTACAGTAGATTACTTTACTTGTACTGTCACATTGGTCACACGGATTGGTACTATACGGATCCCTTCTTGAGATATTATCCTTAGGGAGCATCGGGTACTACATGTTCTGTGCGTTTCATTTACATGTCGTATCACTATGCTTCACATGTTCTTCGATCACTTGTGACATATACTCTTATGATCACAGAGTCTCCTAGAATCTCTTATCCCATTCACTGGGTATCCTAGAATCTCCATTTTTGGGACTTCCATGTACCACCCTTCGGGGGCTTTGCGTGGAATCATAACATAACTTGGTTGGATCCTTATGTACTGATTGGGGGTACGGGGAAGTAGAAATAGACATGTAAATACTATCCAAGTAGTGTAGTATCAGAATCTTTTCCATAGTGTAGCATCAGAATCTCCTATGCCATTTACATGTCTATATTGTACTCTAACTCACTAGCCACATGTTAGTTCTCTATTTATAGTAGATATTTCTATTACAGCTATCTCTCTCTGATTACATACTGTACTTCTTTCAGTACTTGTATCTTACTTTACTGTATGATTATATCTTCTAACCTGCTATAAACTGTTGAGATGTACTGTGCTCGCTACTGTCCTGACTGGACCTGTTGAAAATATTACAAAGGACGAGAAGGAGGCTGGTCTGGATACTTACTATGGGGTAGCCTTAGATGATACCTGCGAGCTGGACACTCAGGAGGACCCAGCTCTAGCTGAGGATATCACCCCGATTGCCTAGACTAGATTAGTTAGGCTTATCTATCTTTTATGTAGTCTTGAGGCATGTTTTAGCTAGACTCTATTTGGAGTTCAGAGTTGTATATATTCTTTCATTCTGTATCTGAGACCATGTACTTCTGGATATTGCTGGGATTATCTTAGACTACTTTTCATCTATTTATTTCCTTGAGTTCTATTTCATATCGTGCTATCTCTTCCTTAGTTGTGATTGAGTTTATTACTGCTATGTTACCCCCCATTCGGAGAGTATAAACTGTTTAGATATATATTGTTAGATGTATGTTGACCTAGGACAGCGTTCTACCGCCGATACTGCGGCGTAGGCTGGACGTACCCACGTCTCGTGCCCTTACTCTAGGGTACGGGTCGTGACACTCTGACACAATTTCCCGAGATTCAGAAACTGTCATGCGGCTTTGACACGTGGACAGTTATATGCGGCCCAAGCGGGGACTCTCCCATGTGGCTCACGGAGACCAGTCCCATGCGGCTCACAAAGACTAGCCCCATGCGGCTCACGAAGACTAGCCCCATGCGGCTCATGAAGACTAGCCCCATGCGGCTCATGAAGGACAGCTCCATGCGGCCCACGAAGACCATCCCCATGCGGTTCACTCATACTCATGCGGCTCAAATCATTACCATGCCGTCCAAATGTTCAGAGGGGGCCACTCTTAGGCAGCCTTGACATGTGGCTAGCTTTATGCGGCCCAACTTTTCTGCGGCCCAACTTTCCTGCAGCTCAGACACGTGGCATGATAGCAGGGCAGGTGGCATCAGATTGATCAAAATCTCTCAGCGAATCCCAATAAAATATTATGATCAAATCAGATCATTTGCAAATAAGCCAATTAAAGACATGTGGCGAGAAATCTGAGGTTGGCATGACAAATCAGGAGGATTCATGCCAATCAACATTAATTATCCACAAAAGATTTGATGCAATCACATTTATTGCTCAAATCTCGATGAACGGCCCAGATTTAATGATCCTTAGCCGCCGACTTTCAAGAATAGGCAATCATTGTAAACCCTAATGAGGCCCCCCCACTCTTATAAATAGTAGGGTGCTATTCCCTTACAAATATATACGGAGAGACACATATACACAGAGACAGATACAGAGAGAGATACAGAGCCAAACGCGCATAGAGAGCCAGAGAGCCTGAAGAGAGAGAGCATTTCTTCGTCAACGCCCGTCAGTTCTTCTACAGAGTCCAAAAGCTGCACCCGATCGTCCAAGGAGTAAGGCAGAGCGGCCGTCGCTTTCCCGAGCCTCTATCGTCACCCCCCAGAATCTAAAATAAACAATTGTACTTAGACTGCTGTACCTAGGTTTTCGTCCCTAGGCTTTCTTTGTACAAGCGAGTTTGTATTGTGAAGTAAAAGTCCAGTCCTCCGATAATTGTTCTGTCCTTTATATTTCATGGCAAACATATATAATAAAATATTTATAGAAATCTTTTCTTCATCTATGGATAAACATAAACCAAATCCTATTCCTATCCATCCCTTCACCTATTCTTATATATATCAGTGCGATGTGGGCGTGGCTTCCGCTGCTCGAAGGAGCTCTTCCGCTCCTCGGCCACGGTCGGTGGCCGCCCGCCCCCGGGAGACCCACTCCTCGCCGAGCGTCTCCCCCTCCCTGGTATCCTCAGCCCCCCTGCTTCTCCCCAGCTGGTCTTTTCCCGACGTGCGGTGGCCCCTCTCCTTTTCGCTCTCTTTCCTGACGCAGTCGCCGTCCCCGGCGTCGCAGGCCATGCCGCGTTCGGTGCCTCCAGCCGTCCCTGGCCCCCTCCCTCCTCGCCCCTCCGCCTTCTCCCCTCGTCGCCTCGTGCACTGCACGGCCCCTCCCCGTACAGGAGCCACCCCAGGCCGCCTTCTCGGTCGTTGGCCCGCATCCCCCTCTGGTCGCGGCCCCATCCCCCGTCTCCCCCTCTCTGAGGCGACCTTCCGAGCTGGATCCTCCTCCGCCCCCGGTCCTCCTCGACGTCTTTGTTGCTTCCCTCCCAGCCTCGGCTGTGAGCTTCTCCGCCCCCCCCCCCTCCCGCAGCGACGGAGGACCTCCCTTCCGCCTCGGTGCTGTCTTTCACCGGTTCGGTCGCAGACCCCCTGCCTTCGCCCGCAGCCGCTGCTCCGCCTCCCCCCTCCTCGGCTGAGGCCTAATGGCAGGACCCCTCTTTCCTGCGTTGGTACTGGATCCCCGACAACTCCCTAGCGGCCGAGGAGCCCCCCATCCTGTCGTCCTTTTCCCTCCAGATGCCTCCTTCTCATGCCCTCTCCCCGCCTCCGCCTCAGCTCCTCTTCCCTCCTCCTCGGCCGGGGCTTACTGGCAAGATCCCTCCACCTTGCGGTGGTTCTGGATCTTCGCCCCTCCTCTGGCTCCGGCCCACGGCGGCGGTTCGGGTCCTCCTGCCGGTTCGTCGTGGTGTCGCTGTGGTCGCTGCCAGCCCTCTCGGCAGCAGCGGCCCCCACGACGCGCCGCCCCCCGTTGGATCTCGGTCGCCGCCCCCCGTTGGATCTCGGCCGCCGTCCCCTCCGTCTGGGTCCGGCGGGCTCCTCTCCCCTTCGCCGGGACTCAGGTCCCCCTCAGGCCACACCCTCCTTGCAGCGGGTCCCCCCATCTCCTCCGGGGCTCCTTCCCCTTCCGGCAGGCCTCCCGTGCCTGTCCCAGTAGTTCTCCCCCGGCGAGTCAAAGCCCCGTCGTGCCCCCCGTCGGAGTCTCCTCCCCTCTGCTCGCGTTGGTCGGCCTCGGGGTATGCGCTCGCTGGCCGGCTCCGGACTCCGGGCTCTCCCTTCTTCCGGCGTCGGATGACTCCTCCGCCCCCCGGCGGACGTCTCCCCCAGTGCTCGGGCGTCCCGAGGCGCCCCCTTGGGACCCGCTTCCCCTCGGGCCCCGACCCCGACCCCTCGGGTTCCGTGCTTCCCCCTCGGGCCTAACAGGCGGAGCAGGCCTCGGGCCCCACGTTGGACGACACGTGCCCCCCCATTCGCATTGGACGCCTCGGTTTCCCCCTCTTTTATCGTTTGTTGTTTTTGAATTTCGAATGGGTGTGTTCGGGCCAGGAGGGTCTAACCCTTGCGGGCCGGCTCTGCTTCTGGGCCTTGTATCCGCTCCTTGTGGACTTTTTTTAATAAAATTCCTGGTTTATGTGAATATATATATATATATATATACAAATAACAGTAAAAATTCTCTCATCTTCCTATCTGGACACCTTCAATCGAGACGCTATTAAGAACCCTTGTCGAATAGTTCGCTGAGCACCGCTCGTTTGACCGGTTTATCGTACCTCCACGGTGGCAGCTTCTACGCATGTTTTCCAAAACCGCGTCCTACATCCGTCCAGTACCGAACAGAGTTACCGTGACCGTGCATTCCGAGCCACTGTTTCATTGTCATTACAGTATAAGCAAGCAAATGCCCAGCGCTCGAGCATGCTTCCACGTGCACGTCGACCCGACGAACCGAGGCCTTCACTCTGTCAAATTCTCTGCCGACTCCTGCATTGCTCCCCATAACTCCTTCCATCACCGAGGATCGACACCGCAAACCGATAAGAACTCAGACGACTTTCCTCGCTTACGCACGCATATACTGGTCTTGAGCCTGCCGTCTCCTCCACGCGAGCATCTTATAGCACGCCGACAGGTGAGTCTTATTCCCGCTTTTTCTATCTTCTTCTTTTAAGTTGAACGAAATAATAAGATGAAGGGGTTGTAGGCATGAACTAGTAAACTACAAAGAAGAAGAATAGTTATAGAAGAGAGAAGTAGATTAGAAATAACAAATGTTGGAATTATTCAATAATACGGGCCACACATGTAAAATTAATTGTGTTGGGCTATCTAAATAATTAAGCCAAATTAAAGTGGTCTATTTGGAAAATTGGCTTAAGGGTGTAATTGTCATGGAATTAATGTGTAGATAACGGAGATAAATCTAATTTGAAGAGGGGCCAAATTAGAAATATCAAAACACACACACACACACACACACACACACACACACACATATATATATATATATATATATATATATATATATATATATATATATTCATTAGGGTTATGGTCCCCAACTTATACGGCCACCAAAAGAGAGGTTTTCTTTTTTTTCTCTTCTGCATCCCTATCAACAGAAAGAGAGGGACGAAGGATTCAGATTCTTCTTTATCGTTAAGGGTCGTAGCAAGTTGGAAGATCGAATCCCATAAAAGGACGACCGCTTCAAGATCCATCAATCCTAGCAATAGATTCAGGTACGCTTCCGTAATTTAATTTATGTTCTTCATCTCATGAATCGACAGGGTACAATAAATTTCTAACATGTGGTATCAGAGCCTCCTTGTTTGATTCATGAGTTTGAAGTCTCAAGATTCAATTTTTGTTGTTATTTTGGAACCCTAGATAATTTTTTCTAATTTAATTTAGGGTTCTAATTGTTCGATCAAATTTTTATGACCGATCATTTTAGATTTCCTTCTTATACATATTGTTTAAGTTTCAATATAAATCAAATCATTGTTTTTGTTCGAATTGTTGGATAATGATTGGTTTGGATGACTTTTCAACGAACAATTGAATTCGATTTCATAATACGCTTTCAATATGGCTTCAGTTTCAAACTATTCCACCGGCCACTACTATGGTTTCGATTTTCCAACTATACTCTCAATATATATATTATAAGCTGTTAATAGATTCCTTAAAGTAATGGGTGTGAGTTGGTAGCAAAATGCTATAGCCGCTCGATTTGGCTAGAGTCAAAGACGAGAAATTCTCTTATAATCCATGTTGTTTGCACATATTTTGGTAAGGAGTGTTGCAATTGCTTTAATTTTGAAGGTTTTAGGTGGAAGTTTGTTACTTTGTCAATTCTGATACAATATTTAGGAAGGAGATCGCTCTGAGGAATGTTATATATACTAAAGTTTAGCAAGTCTACTATACATCAGAAGCTTTTAATATTATATACATTATTATAAAGATTTTGGATTTTACTTTGTTAATTCATTATGTGTGGACATCAATATTCCATCGTATGGAAGTTGAGGATACTAAAAATTGTAATGCAATTTCTTGTTGTCTTTATGCCACAGGATTTAGCAATCAGTAAGGACCATTAAGTGCCTATAAAATTATGAATTAAATATTGCAGGTATTTGACATAGTTTGTGTATGGCCACTTTTATGGATGGAGTTGGGCTAATTTTCTAGGTTGTACTGACACAGATACAATATGGTATGGATATGGCAACACTAACATACAACCTATTTCGGTGCGTCCATACATTTTTTTTGGTGCTCGGACTGTGTCCGACACGATACGGTCCATATTTTTCTAAATTACATTAATTATAATTCAAGCTTTAAGTTATGCAAAAAAAGCATAATAAGAAAATATAGAACTCCGTGACATTTCTTTTACGTGTTGGAGTAATTGCACCATGTCCTATATGTTGTTGTTGTTGTTGTTATCTGGATGCATATTCCAATAGATTGTTACATAAATTTTGTTATGTTGATAATGTTCAATTTTGTCAAATTAAAATTCATGCTTATGCTTTCGATTACTCTATTTGAGTAATAATTTTATAAATATGCATATACATAAGGTTTTGGACATGATTCAGTTTTGTAAAATTTAGTCAACATTCAAATTTTTTGGTGCCTTCTGTAACTAGCAATAGTTGTCTAATATTCTATAAGTAGGCTCATTGAAACAAGATGTCGCCAGAGTGACCTCTCTTGCGTAGATGGCCTACGACGGATGTTGGATGTTTGTGTGTGTATATTCATGCGGGTATTAGTCGGCCCAAAGGAAGGTTAATACTTGGCCAAATTGCACACATACTTGTGGTGATAAATGTGTGACCATTATAAGATTTACATGTGAATAATAACCCGATCCAAAGATAGGCTTATTATTTGACATAACTTATTGTCAACGTTTAATCATTACACCAAGAATACCACTTGCAGTTAATATTACTGTCCAAAGACTTAATATTAATGATGTACTAGGTATCTTGAGATAGGGTTCACCATTATTTGAATTTGTTTGACTATATTTTATGCTTTGGTTCTTTATTAGAGCATGTTTGTTTTTGCTGCTTTGTTCTCTTTACAGTTAATATTGTTAAAATATCTGTCAATAAGGTTTTAATTTTCATGTTTAATGGGATAAACTTTAAGGGCAAAAAAGAAAAAAAATACAGAAGCTACTAAGGGTCTAGCTCATAAGAAACAATAATATAAAACTAAGGGTTATTTCTTTCGTGACAAGCCAGGACACATAAAGAAGAAATGTACAAAGTACCACGCATGGCGTATAAAGAAAATTATATTTCTAAATTTGGTCTGTTCTGAGGTTAATTTAGATTTAGTACCTAAAACCACGTGGTGGTTAGATTCTGGTGCTACCCACATTATTGTTTATAGACAAGGTTGTTTGAGCTACTGAAGCCAATTGATGGTGAAAGATACATCTATGTCGGTGACGGCAAATCGGTAGAAGTAAAAGCAATAGGAAATACAGACCAAAGTTCAATTATAAGCTGCTACTTTATTGGCTATGCTGACAAATCAAGGGGTTAATAATTATACGATCCCACACACAAGAAAATTTTAAGACGAGAAATATAATTTTTAAGGATGTTGAGTTTTAGAGAGAAATAAAATTTGGGACATTGTCTTTAAGGAGGAATCAATTGTGATTCCTACTATCACTTATGACGACGTGCAGGATTCTGTACCTGTCATTGATCAAGAAGTGAATTTGGAGCCTTAACAAGACAATGTCGAATTAGCTCTACAAGTCATTGTTGAGATACCTTGACAAGACAATGTAGCGACTCCCCCATTCAAGATAAGGAAATTATTTCTGAGGAACAAACTCAACAACCTCAAGAACCGGTAATGTTAAGATCGTCTACAAGAGAAAGGAGAAATATAATTTTGGATAATATTGTCATATTTCTCTAGGAACGTGAGGAAGACCGTGGATATTAGATGATGATCTAATCAACTTCCGTCAGGCATGGAAAGTTCCAGTTCTCAAAGTGGATTGATACAATAAATAAGGAGTATAAGTCTATACAAGACAATAAAGTTTGAAAACTTGTCCCATTACCAAAAGGTGCGAAGTCCATTGGTTACAAATGGATATTTAAAACCAAGAAGGAATCTAAGGATAATGTGGAGAGGTATAAAGTACGTCTTATAGCTAGTGACTTTACTCAAAATTTTGGGATTGATTTTAAAGACTTTTTCTCTTCGGTATCTTTGAAAAAAACTCCTTTAAAACAATCATAACATATATTGCACATTTTGATCTTGAATTACATTAAATGGATGTCAAAACGATATTTCTCAATGGTAACATTGATGAAACAATTTATATGGTGCAACTAGAAAACTTTGTGTCGAAAGACCCAAAAAATATGGTTTGCAAATTGACAAAATCTATTTAGAACTCAAGCAAGCTTCTCGTCAAAGGTACTTCAAGTGATTATCTCGTTTGGTTTTGAGATGAACACTATTGAAGATTGTGTGTATCACAAGTTCAGTGGGAGTAGGAATAATTTTCTGGTTTGTATATTGATTAAAGTATTCATTGCAAACCAGGTGACACCTCTCGTTAAAGGAGACAAATTCGGTCTCAATCAAGTGTCCTAAGGTTAGCCTTAAAATTAAAAAAATACAATAGATTTTTCCTTCATGATCAGTTGTAGGGAGTCTAATATATGCTCAAGTATGTACGCGTCAGGATATTGCATACATATTAGGATGTTAGGCATATATTTAAGCAAATATGGATGGATCATTGGGTAGCAGCCAAACTACTTAAGTAATTAATAGAGAATAAGAAATTATATGCTCTTTGTAGGAAATCGGATAATTTTGGAGATTATAAGGTATTCCGACTCCGATTTTGTTGGGTGCCAACACAGCAGGAGATCCATATCAGGTTATGCTGACTAATAGAGATATATTTTGGATGAGTGTCAAATATATACTCATAATTTCTTCCACCATGGCAACAAGGTTTATAACATGCTGTGGGACATCTATTCAGGGAATATGGTTGTAAAATTTTGTCACAAGACTGCGCCTACAGTACGGTATTGAAAGACCACTTTAATTATGGTGTGACAATAAATCAGTAGTACTTTATTCCAATAACAACAGAAACTTGTATAAGTCAAGGATATTGACATAAAGTTTCTAGTTGTGAAGGAAAGAATTCAGAATGGTTAAAGTGTCCATATAGCATATTAGGACAAACTCCATGTTAGCGGATCCTCACACAAAATCTTTCATGAGCATACTGCTCATATGGGCTATCTCAATTAAGTATATGGTAATATAGTAGGAGTTTGTATTTTATGTATTTGGGTGCTATTTGGTTTTGGACACATTTATGTATTAAAGTATTTTGGATATTTATCTGATCAGATATAAAAAAATTCTGTTCATTATGTTTTCATTATGTTAAAGTATTGATCTCACTAAAGTTAAGGAGGACCAGTTGGAAATAGACATGTATTGATCACATTGCGTGTAATTTCCATGCTACGCATCCATGATTGATCTATGTCGTTTAGCTATATTGGTATATGTGACCATTGATGGTTTAGTTACGCTATATATAACGAATGCTACTTTGATCCTATGTTGATATGGTTAATGGACGAGATTGTCCGGATATACCCTAAGGATTAAGATAGCAATTTATGAGCTTACTAAGGTTAACATAATTATAAGGTTACATATATGGCCCAGTGGGAGATTGTTGGAATTATTCAATAATATGGGCCACAAATGTAAAATTAATTGTGTTGGGCTATCTAAATAATTAAGCCAAATTAAAGTGGTCTATTTGAAAAATTGGCTTAAGGGTATAATTGTCATGGAATTAATGTGTAGATACCGAAGATAAATCTAATTTGATGAGGGGCCAAATTAGAAATATCAAAACACACACACACACACACACACACACACACACGCGTATATATATATATATATATATATATATATATATATATATATATAGGGAGCGGATCAAAAGCCCCCCTTAGAAAGCCCCCAAAAAACCCCCCTCACTCTAATTCGTAATATTAATGTTAATATTAATGTTAATATTAATGTTAATATTAATGTTAATGTTAATATTAATGTTAATATTAATATTAATGTTAATATTAATTTTTTTTAATTTTTAATATATTAATGTTAATATTAATGTTAATATTATTGTTAATGTTAATATTAATTTTAATGTTAAGTTAAATATTAATTTTAGTATTTAATATTAATATTAACATTAATATTAACATTAACATTAATATTAACATTAAATTACGGATTAGAGTGACGGGGGTTTTTGGTGGGCTTTCTAAGGGGGCTTTTGATCCGCTTCCATATATATATATATATATATATATAAATAAAAAAAAATAATATATATATATATATATATATATATATATATATATATATATATATATATATATATATATATAATCCTCTCGATGTAGAGCTCCCCCATCCCGCTGCCATTGCTCCTGGCCTCCTCCTTCCGGCTGGCCTAGGCAGGTGGGCGCGGCCGGACTCTCCCCCCTTCCTCAGCCCGTTCTTCCCGTGTTCCCAGCCCGGCCTCGACGGTCTCTCCTCCGCGGAGTCCGATGGCGACTCCCTGGTCAGCCGACGTGCTGGCTCTGTTTGGCCATCATCCCCCCACCGTCCCCCTCCCACCCGGCACCGCCTCCTCCTTCGCCAGTCCCACCTTTCGGTCAACCCCCGCCACCGTCCGGCTACCCCGCCTCGCCGCCAAGCTTTTTCGAGTAATCTGGTCCCCCATCTACTCCCCTCTGGGGCGACCCCCAACAACGACCCGTGTTCGGTGTGTCCGTCGGCTACCTGACCGCCTCCTCTTGGGCCGGGAGCACCTCGGTGCTCAGCCACCGGGCGCCGCAACCCCCTATCTCCCGCCTTCTTTCGAATTTTGAATAGGACTTTTTTTCCATCGGGTGGGGAGCCCCCCTGCGGTGTAGGCCTCGGGCTTCCCACTGTCATACCCCTCGTGATCGCTGCTAATGGCGCACCTCAAGAGAAGGTCCCTTCTCTTTACGCGTATGCTGCTTCGCGTAATTCTGAGCTCCTCCCAGTTTCTCTTGGTGGGTCCCACCTTGAGCCGAGCGCAGTACGCATCGGAGGCACGGACCCGGGTTATTACATAGTCCGCGTGCCTCACCTTCACAGTCTGGCGTACTCCTTCCCCCTACCCCGAGTACGCTGGTGGGTCCTACCAGACCCCTCAGGTCTACATCGCGGGTGGGTCCTACCAGACCCCTCAGGTCTACGCCTCTCCATATCCCACCCCTCTGCTCTACGCAGAACCATCTCCCCATAGCTCTACGCTACTCCATATCCCCCCTCCCCTTTACGCAGAACCCCCTCCCCCTCTGTTCTCTTCATCCGCCCACCCAGGACCCCATCCATACCCTCTTACCCGCTGTCCCTCCATTCGACCCCCTCGTTTTCCAGCGTGGCTCACGCGTTATCCGTTCCGGCACCCCTCGCCTCCTCTCTGTCCGTGGCTCTCGACCCCGAGCCTCCGGTGGCCCAGCCAGCCTCTGGCGTCGACGATCACGGGGCTTCCTCTGGGGCGGCCCAGGGTGCTCCCCCCTTTCAGGCAGTGATAGGCGCGCATGAGGCATCCCCCTGGTAGGGGAGCGGCATCCGCCCCGTCCTCCACTGGCACCTTAGTAGACCCTTCATCCCTACCCCCCAGACAGGATATCCCCGGCCGACTCCGCATCCCTCCCTCTCAACCTAGGTCCCAACCCACCCCAGATTGCGCTACCGCCTTCTTGTGGTTGGACCCAGGATCCTCCTTCTCTCGGAGCAGCTCAGCCATCTTACGCCGCCAAGCTTCGTCCGGACTTAGCTCCCTCGAAGGGTCTCCTTTTCCCCGACGTCAATCTCCCGGACATTGAATACTCTAAGGATTCTCCAGTGCCTTTTGTCCCTTTCTCCGACCAGGAATTGACTTCTTTGTCAGCCTCCTTCCCCCACACCTTTATCCTCAAATTTTCCACCGGATGCCCCAAACTCTCCAGGGTGCAGGAGGCGATAGCCAGTTGGAAACTTTCGACTGTTTATCGAGTGGCCCCCCTCGACCCCAGACATATTCTCCTCCACCTCTCCTTCGACCGCGATCACAGGACCGTGTGGTCCAAGGGTACTTGCATGATCGATGCCCACCAGATGAAGATCATCAAGTGGTCACCAGGCTTTAACACCAAAGAAGATTCAGCGATGGTCACCGCATGGGTGACCCTGCCAAATCTACCCCTCATTTGCTTTGTCCCAGCGGCACTTAGGCATATAGCCAATTCCTTCGGATCGTATGTTGCAACGGCGCCTGAGACCAGTAACCTCACCAAAGCTCACTATGCCAAAATATACGTAGAACTCGATCTCACCTCTGAACCACCCGATTTTATTACCATCGAGCTGGGCAACCAGACCCACACCCAACAAATCCTCTATGACAACCATATTATGTTCTGCAACCACGGCCACTTAAGAGGCCACCTACCAAAGCATTGCCACCGTCTTCACCCAGATCTCAAGAAGAAATCAGTCCGGAAAGACAACGAGCAAACAGAGGGGAGGACTCCCCAGCCACCCCTTCTACCACTTCCGAACTTGCACACTCGATTCGGTTCCAATGACAGCAAAAAAGACAAGAGTGAGCCCCCTAGCAAAGCCCTGATCCCCTTCACCACCTAACATCTCGCTCTCTCCAACCAATTCGACATTCTAGAGTCGGAGGACTCGGAAGCACCATCGGAGACCAGCTGCCCTATAGATGTGTCAGCCCTCTCCGAGATAGCTCCCAATCCCCTATAATGGAGGGGGTAGAGGCGATCACTGATTCCAGCAAGGCAGATCCACAACACACCAATGAGGACCCTATGAAAGAAACCCTGGCTATCCTTCCCAGCGATGCTGATCAATAACACACCAGCGAAGACCCAGTTGAAGAAGCCCTCGCTATCCTCGGGCCTGACCAAGCAAGGAGAGGACTACAGGTCCAAGCCGCTAGTTTTCCTCTCCAGCAAGCTATTCTTCTCATTGGGAGTGCCAGCGATTCCCTTATCATCCCAACGGAGGATCCCACCACGGACTCCGCTAGGGAATTGTTAGGCCCCCCACGGTACATCTCGAGCAATTCACTCGCGACTCTTCCACCTCGACAAAGGCGGTAGCGTCAACCTTGTGCGGGAAATATGCCAAGATAGGAACCGACGAAACCACAACCATCCAAACCAGATCTACTGCCAAGCGGAACAAAAAACCATCCAACAACCTCATTAATGCTTAACATCATATCCTGGAACGTCCGCGGTCTGGCGAACAAACCTACATTAAGGAGAATTTCTAGCCTTCGAAAAATCCACAAGATCGATATCCTCATTATTATAGAACCCAAAATTCTCCCCAAAAGATTAAATCTATCCACCTGCAGCTGGGCCTCCCCACGGCCATTGCAGGCAGGCACGATATTTGGATCCTCGGTACGAAGGACGTCAGCTTCGGAGTCATCCAGGATTCTTGGCAAGCCCTCTCTTGCTGGGTAGAACATCCCATGCTACCAGAGCGTGCCATCTTCTCAGCGGTCCACGGCAGCTGTGATATCGCAGAGCGAAAACACCTTTGGAACGACCTTCTTGACATCTATCTCCATAACATCAACTCTGCTTGGCTTTGCATTGGGGACTTTAATGCGATCACCTGCAGAGAAGAGAAAATCGGAGGTCGGCCCCCTCCCATATGTGCCATGCAAGACTTCAACAACTTTATATTCAACGCTCATCTCACCCCTCTCCAGTTCAACGGCAACGCTTTCACCTGGTGCAACATGCAGGAAGGTGACCGTCGTCAATACTCCCGCCTGGACAGAGCCTTCAAGAATGCACTCTGGCACGGAATGGGGATCAACACCAACATGTCCCACCTCAACTCCTCTGAATCCGACCACGCCCCTCTACTGGTTGAAAATAAAAACAATACCAATCCATTCAAAAAGAACTTCCAATTCCTCGACTTCTGGATCGATCACCCCCAATTTTTGGGAATCGTTACGGAAGCTTGGAATCGTCAGGACTCTCCCAATCCCCTTATTCGAGTGCGCAACAAGCTCAAAGCAACGAGAAAAGTGCTATCAAATTGGAGCAAACTTGCCTACGGGGACATTTTTTTAGCAGTTCGGGTTGCTGAGGACGATGTCACCCGTGCCGAAGCCATTTTCGCATCGTACTGATCCTCCGTGGCCAGGAAAGCCCTGAACCTCACCAAGGCTATGCTCAAATTCAGGCTCAAAGTGGAGACAGACTTCTGAAAGCAAAAAGCGAGGCTAAAATGGGACAGCAAGGGGGACAAAAACTCAAAATATTTCCACGCCTGCGTCAAAGGCCGCAGACACAAACTATCGATCCACCATGCCATTAACGAGAATGGGAACATCATCGCAAACTATAAGAGCATCCAAGCGGCCGCAGCAGATTTCTTCTCCAAATTATTCTCCAAAGAAATGATTCACAAAGATAGATCTTTCCTGGACCAAATTCCCACTCTCATTAATGACTCCGACAACGCCCAATTGGAACGTCCCCTGACTGAACAGGGAGTGAAATAAGCTGTGTGGGCTATGAATGAGCATAGTGTCCCCAGCCCGTACGGTTTTTCGGGTGTCTTCTTTCGCACCTGCTGGGATATTATCAAGCAGGATATTACCGAAGCGACAATTGTATTCCTCGAAGGAGCTACATACCCCAAAGCCATCTTCTGTGCCAAGCTGATCCTTATCCCGAAAAAAGGAAACCCAGAATCCTTCTGCGACTTTCGACCCATTAGTCTTTGCACGTTCACCAACAAAATTATCTCCAAAATCATCGCCACCAGAATGGCAGGCACACTCCCCAAAATCATCTCAGATGAGCAAAACGGCTTCGTTTGAGGGAGGAACATCCAGGACAATATTATGCTGGCCCAAGAGTTAATCACCTATATGAAATTTCCAGCAAGTGGGGGCAACATCACCGTCAAAATAGACATGGAGAAAGCTTATGACAGACTGGATTGGCAATTTATTTTCTGGGTCTTCAGGGCATTCAGATTCTCGAAAAATTGGACCAATACCGTGTAGAGATACGTCAGTAACTCATGGTTCTCCACAGTTATCAACAACCAAACTGAGGGGTTCTTCAAATCTAGCCGTGGAGTTAGACCGGGCGACCCTCTATCTTCCACTGTCTTCATCATAGCAGCAAATGCCCTGAGCAGAAACCTTAACAACATGGTCAGTACTCCTAACTTCTAACACTATTATACATATAGTGGATGCCCTATCATCACCCACCAGGTCTTCGCTGACGATTTACTCATATTCTCAGCTGGGGACGTCGGAGCGATAGAGGTAGTCCACAATACCCTGCAGAGGTACTCTAGATGCTCCAGACAGAAGATCAATTATTTCAAGAGCGTTATCTACGCCCACCACAGCATCAAAAGGGAGCACACTGTCAGTCTCTCCATCTTAACATTCTTCTCTGTTGCCCACCCCCCGTTCAACTATCTCGGTTGTCCCCTTGTGTATGGGAAATCCAACGATGGCATCTTTGAGAACTTGATCACCAGAATTAGGAACAAATTCAAGGGATGGCATAACGCCACTTTATCCCCAGGCGGTAAAATGATCCTCATCAAACATGTGCTCACCTCCATTCCCATCCATACCCTAGCGGCGTGCTCCCCGCCTATGAAGGTTCTCTCGTCGATCGAGCAGATCTTTTGTAATTTTTTTGGGGCATAACAAAGGACAAGACAAACACCACTGGGCTAGCTGGGATGCCATGGCTCATCCTACTGAGGATGGGGGGCTAGGATTCAACAAACTCACTCACATCGTCAAAGCTTTCTCGATAAAATTATAATAGAAACTCCGTACGAGTAAGAACTTATGGACCAAGTTTATGAAAGCCAGGTAATTCAAATACAACCACCTAGCAGTGGCCATATCCAACAGCAGATCCTCAGCGGCTTGGCATCGTATCCTAATCGGCCGCGACTTCGCCGAACCTGCAATGAGACTCCAACTGGGCGATGGCGAGTCGAATCCCTTCCTGGAGAGATGGATTGGGGACAGCTTGATCCCGAAAATTGCGGTGACCCACAGTAACAGTAGGATCAGAGACCTGTGGAACTTTACTAATAACGAATAGAACTGGGACAAGATCCTTGAATGGTCCAGTGACAAAACGATTGACAGCATCCACCTGCACGGACTTAGCCTCGGTCGCAAAGCCGATGTGCTGAGGTGGTCGCTTGAGGCCTCCGGGGCATTCTCAGTGAGGTCGGCGAGACTCGCTATCCAAGGGACCGGGCAGCCCCATCATACCATTGCGCGCTATTGGCATTCAAGCATCCCTAACAAGTGGTCCTTCCTTATGTGGAGAGTCATTAGGAAGAAACTGACGATCTCCTAAACTCTTTCGGGATTAGCTTAGCGTCAGCTTGCAATTATTGTTCTGACCGTCAGATGGAGACAATTGACCACATATTCTGGGAGGGGAGCCTACCGGGCAGGATCTGGAGGAACCTTAACCAGTACTACAATATAGCTCCAGGTGGTGGACGCTTCCACTATCTGGTGGCCAACTGGGGTTCAGCATCCCATGGCCACCAGATCATTGCAGCGGCCGCTACGTGGGCGATTTGGAAGAATCGCAACATGATGAGATACGAGGGTCACCAATAATCAGCCGACCAGCTCATTCAGGAAATCTTTCGGCAATGTCGTAAATGGAGCATCCTCTGCTCCTACAGTTCGACAGCATTTTGGTCCTCGAGCCCTCCATAGCTTTGGAGAGTTGAGCTGCCTCTCTCCCTCTCAGTTCCTTTTTGTGGTATACTTGTATATGCTGGTCTTTTGTGCCTTGTTTACGTGTCAGGCTTCGGCATTTTGAGCCTTGATTAATAAAATGAGGGGTTTATTAATATATATATATATATATATATATATATATATATTTTAATAAAACACTAGGATTTTATTGAATATTAGAGGAGTACCAACTCAGGTTACAAAAGTCACCACAAATATGGTGAATAATCCAAAAACCAAATCTAGGAAAACTAATTCGAACACTTAACAGTAGCTTTAGCAATCTGCCTATGAATCTTCTTCACAAGCATGGAAGAGGAGTACCTATATCCTTCATATCGCCATTTATTACGATTTTTCCATAAAACCCATATAATAGCCCCTACTCCAATCTATTTTTGATGCATCTTTCCTCTACGCCACCACCTCTTCATCCGCTGGATCAATGTTCGGCCACCACCCTTGATGTGAAACACACCTTGCATGACCGCCCAGATTTCCTTGGCTAACTCTCCCGAGTTGAAGATGTGTTCTGTAGTTTCAATAGAACTGTTCTCGCAGCAATGGCACTGAAATGCCATACTGAATCCTTTCTTCATAATCTGCTCATCAGTTGGGATTTTGTTATGCAGTACACGCCATAACAGTATTGACCATTTGTACGGAATGCAGGTCCCCCAAATATGGATGAAAGAAGGAGCTAAAGGCCACTGCGTTCTAAAGACATCCCATGCCGAAGCTAAGGTAAATCTACCTGAAGTTCGACGCCAATGTAGGCCCGCAGCATCCTGTAATATGTACTGATCAGCCATCTCCCTTCCTGATAGGAGTCTTTTCTAAACATGAGACGCATTAGATGTAATCCGTGCTGCACACGGGTGTAATTGAGAGCAATATTTCTGCATAAAGAACTGTACCCATAGGCTATCTTGAGTTCAAAATTTCTACCATAACTTGATAGAAAAAGCCTTCATAATGTCTTCCAATCTCTTAATGCCAAGCCCTCCCTCCGACTTCATTCTAGCAATGGACTCCCATCCCAGCCATCTTCGTTTGGGTGCCCCCTGGATCGAACCCCAGAAAAAATTACTGAAAATAGCTTCAATTCGCTTCAACACTGAGATAGGAGGATTACAGGCAGCTAAAGTGTACAATGGTATTGAAGTAAGCACCGACTTAATCAAAACCAACTTCCCTCCAAGCGACAATAGCTTGTTATGCCAGCCTTCAACTTTCGCCCTGATTTTGTTGATTAATTCTTCGTACATACCAGAGTTCTGATGTCCAACAGCCATAGGAAATCCCAAATATGTAAAAGGAGGTGAGCTAATGGAAAACCCAGTGCGATCAGCTAACTCAGCAACCCATTCAGGTGTTGTGTTTGTCGAGACATAAAAGGAAGTCTTAGCCGCATTAACTTTTTTCCCTGATGCATCCTCGTACCTTCTTAAAGTGTCTTGTATCAATGTGATAGATCGTAGATCTCCTGCCGAGAAGAGTAGCACATCATCAGCGTAAGATAAATGCGTTATAGGTATGCAACCCCTAGGCGATATGAAAGGAGTGAATCCCTCCGTCACGGGCAACAACTTTAAACTTCTAGATAGATCCTCTGCCGCAAGGATGAACAGAGCAGGGGACAAGGGATCACCCTGTCGAACACCACGAAAAGCCTGAAAGTAACCAGCTGATTCACCATTGATTAGGGGAGAAAACCATATATTGTTTTGTAGACGAAGCATCATATCCACCCACTTATTATGGAACCCAAATTTCTGCAGTACTTTCAGCAAAAATCTCCAATCTAAACGATCATAAGCCTTCATCATATCAAGCTTAATAGCTATATTGCCTCCCCAATGCTTCTTGTTCATTTTTGCCACAATCTCCTGTGTGTGTGTGTGTGTGTATATATATATATATATATATATATATATATATATATATATATATATATATATATATATATATATATATATATTTATTTATTTATTAGGGTTATGGTCCTCAACTTATACGTCCACCAAAAGAGAGGTTTTCTTTTTTTTTTTCCTCTTCTGCATCCACATCAACAGAAAGAGAGGGACAAAGGATTCGGATTCTTCTTTGTCGTTAAGGGTCGTAGCAAGTTGGAAGATCGAACCCCACAAAAGGACGACCGCTTCAAGATCCATCAATCCTAGCAATGGATTCAGGTACGTATACCGCAATTTAATTTATGTTTTTCATATCATGAATCGACATGGTACAATAAATTTCTAACAACAAATGCTGTCATGTTGAAGACAAGGGAGCATGCTAGCAGTTCACAAGTAGACATTGTGTAATGTCGACACTTGTTCATATAGCAATTTCACACGTAGACATTGTACACCTAAGTTTGTGAGAAATAGAGTAAAAAGGAAATAAAAGAGGAAGGCGTAAACTATTTTAATATTGTCACTATTCACGTAGTAGTAGTAGTAGTAGTAGTAGTAGTAGTAGAAACAAATAGCATGTGACTTAACCACTTCTTTTCTTTCATTGTCCGCATGTGTTTCAACTAATAATTGGTGTAAGGTTGCATATAAGCCCTTAGATATTTTTGATATATATATATATACACACACAAAAAGAACATTTGATGTTTTTTTTAGAAAAGTAAGTTTTCAATAAACCCCTTAATAGAATTTCATAGCATTATGACTCATATGCATAGATAGATATTCATACTTATTCAAATATAACCCTTCCATTATGCGATATTTACATCTAATCCCATGCCATAATGACAACATATGAGAAGAAACTGCTTGCATGCCTACACGGACCATGTACATAACACATGAGAGCAAATTGCTTTGTATGCCTGCACGTGGGCCCTGTATACAACACATGTGATGAAATTTCATTGCATGCATAGTGTTGTTCATTGGGCAATTTACATTTAACACCTCCCATTATTTGCTATTTCAAATTAAACCTTTTATGTCCCTTTTCTTTTGATAATAATATTAACATATATTAATAGGCAACATCATAATTGCTGCTACTTTTAGGCAAGATTGCATTAGGACCTTAGTTGATTGCTAAATTACAAACTTAAACAATGGATAATTAGGAACCTAAACCCTATATTTAATAGTAGAATCAATATATTGTTATGTAAGTAGCAATAACTAATACAGTTACTATAATTGAATTTTTTGTACACTTTCAATTAAGAATAATCAAATACTATATAATATAAGATAACTTATATCTAACTGTTTGTGAACAAATTACTTTTAGGCAATTTGTGAAATCAAGACTTATATTTTTTTCCTCTCGGCGTGGACTTGGTCAAGTAGCAGGCAACTATACATTGCCTTTCTTTACAATTATTTACATGCTTATTCCTTTTTTCCTTCATTACATGTCATTATCTAGTTTTCTCTTGTTGATTGTTGACATGTGTTTTCACATATTATGTATACTAGTTTGGTTGCCTCATTGATATATAGTCTCTGTTCACGGTTGGCATTATAGTTTATATTGAATATGTTTTCACCTGTACGTTAATTGAGTCGTATCATAGAACGAATGTGTCAAGACTGAACTGTTATTCCTATTTTATTTTTTCTCAACCTGCGAGTCCACACTAGGGGCGAGGGTTGATTATTTGAGTTAACTTGCGAGTCCACACTAAGGACGAGGGTTGACTATTTGAACTAACATGTGGGTCCACATTAGGGCAATGGTTAGTTATTGGTTTAAACCTGCGAGTCCACGCTAGGAGGCGAGGGTTTGATTATTCGTTTGATTTTTTGCCATGTGTTCATCTGTTTCCTTTCCAGCAGTTCATTTATGTATAGTTGTTCTTATATACATGCTTCCTTGTTGCTTAGTGTCACGACCCGCACCCTAGAGTAAGGGCACGAGAAGTGGGTACGTCCAGCCTACGCCGTAGTGTCGGCGGTAGAACGCTGTCCTAGGTCAATCATTTAACAATATAAAGGTACCTGTACAGTATATACTCTCCGAATGGAGGTAACATAACAGAAAATAATCTCAATCACATCTAGGGTAGAAGAATGAAAGATAGATAGATAGACAGTAACTCAAGAGAACAGTAGCATAGATGAAATAAGTCTAAGTGTCTAGGATACATAACATCCAGAATGTCAACCCAAAATACAATATAAGTCTAAGAGTCTATACATCTCAACATCTCAAAATACAACTCAGAATGTGAGACAAAATGATAATATGAAAAAGACTGACTAGCTAAACTAGCCTAGACTACTGGGGCAACATCCTCAGATGCAGGTGGATCCTGCTGAGGGTCCACAACATAAGTGTCATCTAGTCCTGCTCCATAATAGGTAGACACCAGGGCCTCATCCTCATCCTCTGTAATATTTTCAACAGGTCCAGTCAGGACAGGAACGAGCACAATACATCTCACGCAGTGCATAGTATGATAGGAAATATAAAGCATATAATAGAGTAAAATACAGTAACTGCTGAAAGAAGATACATGTAGTAAACGAGATAACTGTAATGAAATATCTACTATAATAGAGAACTAGCAGTGACTAGTAAGTCAGAGTAAAATATAGACATGTGAATGGCATAGGAGATTCATGACTACAACTAAGAGTGATTCATGACTACAGCTACTGGGGTAATATCCACATGACTATTTCTACTCCCCCATCCCCAATCAATACACAAGGATCCGTTCAAGTTATGTTAAGATTCATGATAAGCCCATAAATGGGTGATTCATGAGAGGCTCTGTGAATATGAGAGTACATGAGTCACAAGCGATTCGTAAATCTATGAAAGCATAGAGATACATGATGATTCGTGAAAAGCACAAACATGCTGTATCTGATGCTCCCGAGGGGGATAACATTTCATAAAAAGATCCATATAGTACCAATCCGTGATAACGATCGTGTCAGCATCAAGTAAAGTAATCTAGAGCAAGAATATAAATCCTGACAAGAATGAAACGGTCAGAGAATGTACTCGCCTGATAACTAAATGTCTGAAGAGGATGTACTGCCTGAGGAGAGGTATATGGCTCCTAATCAGAGCAATACAAGTCACAATGTATCCACAATGGTAAAAATAGAGTATACAATACATACTACATGATTCTAGGTCAATCTGGTCAAAAGTCAACTCTTGGTCAACTCAACAGTCAAACTAGGTCACAAGAAGTCATACTAGGTCACAGGAAGTCATACTAAGTCAAATAAGGCCAAACAAGGTCAAACAAGTCTAATCTAGGTTAAAGTCAACCCTTGGTCAAAAATGAGCAGCATCTCCGTATAGTTCTTCAGATCCTTAGAGAGCACCAGTTATATGCCAAGTTCAGTAAATGCGAGTTCTGGCTCGACCGCATTTCGTACTTGGGTCATATCATCACTCGAGGAGGAGTAGAAGTGGATCCCCAGAAGATTGTGGCTATTGAGTCATGGCCAGTGCCCAGCACCGTTGCAGAAGTTCGCAGTTTTCTTGGATTGGCTGGCTATTACCGGCAATTTATTTCAGACTTTGCTCGGATATCAGCACCATTGATCCAGTTGACCCGCAAGGATGCGCAGTTTGCTTGGACAGTAGAGTGTCAGAGTTTTTTTGAACAGTTGAAGCGAGGCCTGATAACAGCTCATATTCTCACGCTTCCAGATGGAACTGAAAGATTTTTAGTATATTGTGATGCTTCGGGCAGAGGCCTAGGATGTGTTCTGATGCAGCATGGGAAGGTAATAGCTTATGCGTTACGACAACTTCGTGATCATGAGAGGAATTACCCAACCCATGACTTGGAGTTGGCAGCAGTAGTGTTTGCACTTAAGTTGTGGAGGCACTACTTGTATGGAGATCGGGTGAAGATTTTCACGGACCACAAGAGCCTGAAGTATGTTTTCACCCAGAAGGATCTTAACATGCGTCAGAGAAGGTGGCTGGAGCTTCTTGTAGATTATGATGTCAACCTGCAGTATCATCCTGGGAAGGCCAATGTTGTTGCGGATGCATTGAGCAGGAGAGCGGGAGCTTATTTTCTAACAGCACAACCAGAGCTGTTAGCAGATCTTCAGAAGATGGGTATTGAAGTTGTTCTCCCTTCCAGTGTGGCTTTGATGGCCAGTATGCAAGTTCAGTCCACTATAGTCGAGAGGATCCGGATGGCACAGTCGGCAGATTCCAAGCGTCAGCGACTCAGAGCCGAGTATGAGGCAGGACGAAGACCAGAGTTATGTATTCATAAGGATGGTACACTTTGACATGGTAAGCGTCTTTGTGTATCCAGCGGAGATATCCGGCAGGAGATCATGTCAGAAGCGCACAGTTCGCAGTATTCCATCCATCCCGGCAGTACAAAGATGTATCGTGATATTCGGCAGCATTTCTGGTGGAATGGCATGAAGCTGGAGATAGCTCGTTTTGTCTCTCGGTGTTTGGTTTGCCAACAAGTTAAAGCCGAACATCAGAGACCGGCTGGACTTCTTCAGCCCTTGCCGATTCCAGAATGGAAGTGGGAGCATGTGACCATAGATTTTGTGACTGGACTACCTAGGTCCCCAGCTGGTAGAGATGCTATCTGGGTTATAGTTGATCGGCTCACGAAAGTGGCTCACTTTCTTCCATTCTGAGTTGGTCAGTCGACGGCTCAGTTAGCAGAGATGTACCTCAGGCAGATTGTCAGATTGCACGGTGTGCCAGTCAGTATCACCTCGGACCGAGATTCAAGATTTACGTCACACTTTTGGCGTAGCTTGCAAGAGAGCTTGGGAACCCATCTCCAGTTCAGTTCAGCATATCACCGCAGACAGATGGCCAGTCGGAGCGCATGATCCAGACTCTTGAAGACATGTTGCGGTCTTGGACACTTGACTTCGGTGGTTCATGGGAATATCACTTGCACCTGGTGGAATTCTCGTACAACAACAGTTTCTAGGCCAGTATCCAGATGGCACCGTTCGAGGCACTGTATGGTAGGAAGTGCAGATCCCCGCTAGCCTGGGATGATATTGGAGAGAGACAGATGCTTGGTCCAGAAATGATTGCCCAGACAGTTGAGGTGGTCAGGAGAGTCCGAGATCATCTTCGAGTTGCCCAAGATCGCCAGCGCCATTGGGCAGATTCTCATCGGCGCCCTCTCGAGTTTTCGGTCGACGATCATGTATTCCTGAGGATTTTGCCTAACCGTGGCGTCATTCGTTTCGGCGTATGGGGCAAGCTTAGTCCTAGGTATATAGGACCGTTTGACATTCTGGAGCGAGTAGGAGATGTATCCTATCGTCTCGCTCTTCCGCCATCGCTAAGCGAGGTGCATGACGTGTTCCATGTATCCCAATTACGACGGTATATCCCGGACCCGAGCCACATCCTGGATCATTCGGAATTGGTTGTTGGTACCAACCTTTCGTATGAGGATAGGCCCGTGTCTATATTGGACCGGAGAGAGAAGATCCTCAAGAACAAGACTATCAAGTTAGTCCGAGTTGCTTGGAGTCATCACTCTTTGGGGGAGTCAACGTGGGAGCGTGAGGATGATATCCGATCGCGATATCCCGACTTATTTGACTCGTGAGGTATAATATCTTTCTTATGCCTCCTGCCTTCGATTCCTTGCTTGCATGATTCATTGATTGCCTAGTATAGCTTGCTTGTTATTAATGTAGCTTGTCATTGCTCCTCTAGCCTTTTGATTAAATTTCGAGGACGGAATTCTTTTAAGGTGGGTAGAGTTGTAATGCCTGTGTTTGTATTACGTATTTTAGGATACGTATACGTATTTTATTCTGTATTGCCTGATTTCTTGTTTAGCTCTCGGCTTGGTTTAACTCTCGGTTTGGGTTGGCTTGGTTCGGCTGGTCCAATGCTTGGTTCATCATGGGCCAAGGGTGGAACACCTTAGCCTATGCTTCTCCTTCATTTCCACCACAACCCCCTTCTTTATTATCCCCACCAACCTTCTCTCTCCTCCATAATTCTCATTTACTTCTCCTTCCCCCACCATTACTCTTCCCCACCAACCAAGAACACCATAGGCAAGTGCAACTTGCTTCCACAAGAGAACCCCTTTTGATGGTTTCATTAGCTTCTCCTCATGATTCTAAATCACATTAGAACTTGTCATTTTCCATTTTGAGGCTTTAATTCTTGTAGATCTAGAGTCTTACTATTTTTGGATTTTGGTGTTTTGATCTATCAAACTTCCTTGTTTTCAAGTTTTGATGGTTCCATGTCGTAGAGAATTTCATTCTACCCAATTTTGACCTTTGGAAAGTTGGATTCGGACTTGTTTTGACCAAGATATGGACTGTTGAAGCTTAGATTCAACTTTAGAGTTCTTACTGTTCTTGCCATTTGGAGAAAACAGTGAACAGTAAGCTAGCTTTTTAGCTTATGCCACTGAGCTGTACGCTGCTCTTTAGCGAGCGTACGCTAGCCTTGGTACGCTGCTCTTTAGCGAGCGTACGCTAGCCTTGGTACGCTATTCTTTAGCGAGCGTACGCTAGCCTTGGTATGCTGCTCTTTAGCGAGCGTACGCTAGCCTTGGTACGCTGCTCTTTAGCGAGCGTACGCTAGCCTTGATACGCTGCCTGTTGGCAGCGTGTCTTTTGCGTACGCTAGCTTGAGCGTATGCTGACCTGTAGCTTGAGCGTGCCCTTGTGTACGCTGACCCTTGCGTACGCTTCCTATTGGAAGTGTATGGACCCTTTGGTACGCTAGCTTGAGCGTACGCTGACCTGTAGCTTGAGCGTACGCGTGCCTTGGTACGCTAGCTTAAGCGAGCAAGGTGTACGCTGGCCTGAGCATAGTTTGACCTGAGCGTATGGCCTTTGGCTGACTTGGTCTCATGTCAGCGTGTCAGATTTGGTTTTATTTTCCTTAAGCTTGGCTCTTTTATAACCCTGTATATTGATATTTTATTAGATATTTTACGCCCATTTTATATCCTTACGCCTTTTGTCCTGAACTTGATAATTACGAATTTACTTGATATGTTTTGACAATTGAGCATGACCTGATAGTGCCCCGTAGTGGTGCACTCCTGACATGAGTAACCTGACATGACCTGATAGTGGCCCGTCGTGGCGCACTCCTGATTAGTACACTTGACCTGATAACCTGACATGTTATACCTTGATAAGCTGTTGCGACGGCTACCTGACATGACATGACCTGTATAATAACCTGGACACCGTGGGCGATTGTGCTTGTATAAATAATCCAGTCTTGTCTTGCATCATATCTAGGAGAGGACTCCTGAGTACCACGGTCAGGAGTACCTATTGAAATAAACTAAGGGCTAATAACTAGATTAATACATTAGTCATGAAGAGATTTTCCAGCTACAGGCAATCCCGTTACTTGGGCACGCCTTGGGATCTGTAGGCTGCCGTCGAGTAGGGCACATTTCCAGTACACTGTCATTTGTTGCACCCTTCAAGCTACCTAAGGGTACATTCGTTTCCTGGACGATGTACCCACCTGAATTCAACTCTAATCTTTTAACCCGGGAAACCTGGATGGTCTGCAGGGCTTGTGGCTGTGGAACAATCTTACTGCATCTTGTTAGTAATTAGGCTTGTGACAACCCTAGTTAGTTAAAGTATCAAGCCGTAATTCTTGCTTGGCCGTGAAATGATTGGATGGAGTCTAACCAGTCTAGTCTTGCCCTGATCCTGTTCCAGATTATTGAATGACCAGAATGCTTGTATTTATTTTACCGATAAATGGTGAGAATTCCAAGTTCTGTTCAGACGAAGGGTTACAACCCCGGTCCTTGTTTGGTTTACGGGTTGTAACCTGGCTATCTGAATAGTTCCATGGTTATCTCGTCGTATATCATCTTAGTGTATTTTCTTATTCCCAGTTCCTACTTTTATTCCAGTTCTTACTTTTATTTATATCTTTTGCTGATTGTTGGTTTTAGTTCTTAAGTGAAGCTTCCTTTGTGGCACTTGCTCTTTCTGGGGTCTGATCCAGCTGGTTTTGTGTGGCCAAATTTCGGAGTGGCTCCAGAGGATCTACCGACCTTCCAGCCAGATGGTGGCCACTAGACGGAACCCTGGCAACGAGTGGGTTATTTTTGGCTCTCCCACTCTATTGTAGAAATATTCTTTTGAGGCGTTTAGCCGACGAGCACCTGTTTAGCTCGATTGCACTTACTTACTGTCTGCCTACGGGCTGTAACATGATTAACAGATCCTAGGGTTGATCATGTATGACTAAACTCTTGCTAGTCCTGACATTTTGTAACGACTAGCTTCATGATCAACTGAATATGTAATGTTTGGGACGCCTTACTATTGTATATTTAATGATCATACATCTTGTGACTTTTACTTACTTGCTTGTGATTGAGACACTAGGCTTGTTCATGACCTTAAGAGACTGTTGGCTTGTAGATAAACCCTCATGTATCCTAGACAGCCGTGACCGTATAGCGAGGTGGGTTGCACTTCTATATACGTAGCTGGCTATGTCTGCCCCCGCTCTCCAGTATTCTGGTTCTGGGGCGTGACATGGTTTAAGTGGTGGCCCATGCAGGTCTTGTAAATCAAGATATGTGAGGGTTTACCGAATAGATGTCTCAATCAGTATTCGTCCTTGATCTCTGCTCATATCTTCTGAATCCCTGGATTCTTGTCCTGATCATATGCTTGTATCATTGATCTGTCCTGGTCCTTCCTTATTGTTCCCTATGTCGTCTTCTTCAGCGGCATTGTTCGTGGTCCTACCGACCAGCAAGACGGAGCACCTCCCGCGGACCAGCAGCAACCTGGAGATCAAGCCTAGCATTCCGGAGTAGCCTCCAGAGTCGTGCCTTCTGACGGAGAACCACCAGTCCAGCCAGTTCAGCCTGTCGAGCCTGATGATGGCACTTTGGTAGGTCTCGTCAGGACCTTGATAGCTTCTCAAGATCGTCGTGGAGATGCATTGCAACAGGCAGTGGCGGATGCTTTGACCAGAGGCGGTCATCCAGGGAACAGCGTGGCCAACAGCTTCAAGCGCTTGAACCCTCCATTCTTTGATGGTAGTGAAGATGCTATCGCAGCAGATGCATGGCTTCAGGACACAGATGTGGTTCTAAAAGCAGCCAAGACTCCAGAGAATGAGAAGGTAGCCGTGGTGTGCCTGCAGTTGTTAGATCTTGCCCACAGCTGGTGGGTAGCGCAGGCCGTTGGATTAGCAGCACCTATTGCTTGGGCAGTGTTCAGGGAGAGATTCCAGACCAAGTATTTCGATGCTGTAGCCCGATATGATCTACAGACCCGGTTTACCAACTTGAAGCAAGGAGGCAGAACGGTCGACGGATATGCGGCCGAGTTTTCCAGACTCAGTCGGTTTGCTCCCACCCTGGTGGCAACCGAGTATGATAGAGCCCAGCGGTTCCAGCAGGGACTTCACCTGGAGATCTTGTTGGCAGTTGAGCAGTTTGAGCATCAGACTTTTGATACAGTCTTGAGAGCAGCCCGGAGGCATGAGTATACCTCCCAGAGGATTGTGGATAGGGCCGGAGGTCGGAAGAGATCTCACGGCCAGATGAATCAGTCATCAGCACCGGCCCCGGCAGCCAGGGCTTTGACTATTGGAGCTCTGAGGCGAGCGGCCTCAGTAACGTCGGTTCAGCATTCTACTCCGACGTACCCTCAGCAGCAGCAGCAGAAGCAGAAGCAGTCTTCCGCAGTGGGATGTTCTCATTGTGGGAAGCCAGGCCATGTGGTGGCAGATTGTCGCAGGTAACAGGGATTATGTCTGGCTTGTGGAGCACCAGACCATAGGGTTGGATCCTGCCCGAATAGGGGTGGTTCATCATCGTCCAACCTTTCTAGCTCTTCGGTGAGAGGGCCAGTACCGGTCCAGCAACAGCAGCAGTACCCATTGCCGAGGCCCTTGCCGCCTCAGACCCAAGTGTTCCAGCAGCAGAACCCCCAGCAGTATGTTTAAGCCCAAGCCCAGAGTCAGAGCAGACAGCGAGAATTTCAGCAGAGGGGACCAGCACCCCGAGGGCACGGTCAGGCTATGGTGATGACCGTGGAGGAAGGATTGGCACCAGGGGAGGTAGTGGAAGGTACTATTCTCGTCAACTCCTTTCCAGCTTCAGCTTTATTTGATTCTGGTGCATCGCATTCATTTATGTCTGCACGATTTGCGACACGGGTAGGATTGGAGCCCGAGTCATTATCAGTAAGGCTCAATATACATACTGGTAACGGACTTGTAGGAGTAGATAGAGTATTTTCCTCGTGTCGGATCGTAGTTAGCGGTAGAGAATTCCCCGCTAGATTGATAGAGTTCCCGATGGCCGATTATGATGTGGTCCTAGGGATGGATTGGTTGAGGAACCAGTATGCTAGGATAGACTGCCATATTGGCAGGGTTGTTTTTAGCATTCCAGGCGAGCCGGAGTTTTCTTTCTCCCGAGGCGAAGTTGAGTCATCTCCTCCAGTATTACGGATGGCAGTAGCAGCAGTTCAGTTGCCCAGGATAGTGGATGAGTTCCCAAATGTTTTCCAGAAGAGCTTCCAGGTATGCCTCCGGAGCGGGAGATCGAGTTCACTATAGACTTGATTCCCGGAACAGCCCCAGTGTCAGAGAGAGTCTACAGGATGGCGCCATCAGAGTTGGAGATCTTGTATAAGATGATTGAAGAGCTTAGAACCAAGGGATTCATTCGTGCTAGTGGATCGCCTTGGGGAGCCCCGATGCTTCTTGTGAAAAAGAAGGATGGTACGTTCAGGTTATGTGTTGATTATCGTACCTTGAACTCAGTAACAATCAAGAACAGATACTCTCTTCCGAAGATAGATGACTTATTTGATCAACTCAAAGGACATCAGTATTCTCGAAGATTGATTTGCGCTCAGGTTATCATCAGATCAGAGTCAGAGAGCAGGACATCCCGAAGACAGCTTTTAGATCGAGATATGGGCATTGGGAGTTCCTTGTTATGCCTTTTGGAGCAACCAATGCGCCGACAGTATTCATGGACCTCATGAATCGCATCTTCATGCCTTACTTAGATCAGTTTGTGATCGTATTCCTAGACAACATCCTGGTCTATAGCAAGAGTGAGGCGGAGCATGAGCAGCATCTCCGTATAGTTCTTCAGATCCTTAGAGAGCACCAGTTATATGCCAAGTTCAGTAAATACGAGTTCTGGCTCGATCATATTTCGTACTTGGGTCATATCATCACTCGAGGAGGAGTAGAAGTGGATTCCCAGAAGATTGTGGCTATTGAGTCATGGCCAGTGCCCAGCACCGTTGCAGAAGTTCGCAGTTTTCTTGGATTGGCTGGCTATTACCGGCGATTTGTTTCAGACTTTGCTCGGATATCAGTACCATTGACCCAGTTGACCCGCAAGGATGTGCAGTTTGCTTGGACAGTAGTGTCAGAGTTCTTTTGAACAGTTGAAGCGAGGCCTGATAACAGCTCCTATTCTCACGCTTCCAGATAGAACTGGAGGATTTTCAGTATATTGTGATGCTTCGGGTAGAGGCCTAGGATGTGTTCTGATGCAGCATGGGAAGGTAATAGCTTATGCGTCACGACAACTTCGTGATCATGAGAGGAATTACCCAACCCATGACTTGGAGTTGGCAGCAGTAGTGTTTGCACTTAAGTTGTGGAGGCACTACTTGTATGGAGATCGGGTAGAGATTTTCACCGACCACAAGGGCCTGAAGTATGTTTTCACCCAGAAGGATCTTAACATGCGTCAGAGAAGGTGGCTGGAGCTTCTTGTGGATTATGATGTCAACCTGCAGTATCATCCTGGGAAGGCCAATGTTGTTGCGGATGCATTGAACAGGAGAGCGGGAGCTTATTTTCTAACAGCGCAACCAGAGCTGTTAGCAGATCTTCAGAAGATGGGTATTGAAGTTGTTCTCCCTTCCAGTGTGGCCTTGATGGCCAGTATGCAAGTTCAGTCCACTATAGTCGAGAGGATCCGGATGGCGCAGTCGGCAGATTCCAAGCTTCAGCGACTCAGAGCCGAGTGTGAGGCAGGACGAAGACCAGAGTTATGTATTCATAAGGATGGTATACTTCGACATGGTAAGCGTCTTTGTGTACCCAGCGAAGATATCCGGCAGGAGATCATGTCAGAAGCGCACAGTTTGCAGTATTCCATCCATCCCGGCAGTACAAAGATGTACCGTGATATCCGGCAGCATTTCTGGTAGAATGGCATGAAGCCGGAGATAGCTCGTTTTGTCTCTCGGTGTTTGGTTTGCCAACAAGTTAAAGCCAAACATCAAAGACCGGCTGGACTTCTTCAGCCCTTGCCGATTCCAGAATGGAAGTGGGAGCATGTGACCATAGATTTTGTGACTGGACTACCTAGGTCCCCAGCTGGTAGAGATGCTATCTGGGTTATAGTTGATCGGCTCACGAAAGTGGCTCACTTTCTTCCATTCAGAGTTGGTCAGTCGACGGCTCAGTTAGCAGAGATGTACCTCAGGCAGATTGTCAGATTGCACGGTGTGCCAGTCAGTATCACCTCGGACCGAGATTCAAGATTTACGTCGCACTTTTGGCGTAGTTTGCAAGAGAGCTTGGGAACCCATCTCCAGTTCAGTTCAGCATATCACCCGCAGACAGATGGCCAGTCGGAGCGCACGATCCAGACTCTTGAAGACATGTTGCGGTCTTGCACACTTGACTTCGGTGGTTCATGGAAAGATCACTTGCACCTGGTAGAATTCTCGTACAACAACAGTTTCCAGGCCAGTATCCAGATGGCACCGTTCGAGGCACTGTATGGTAGGAAGTACAGATCCTCGCTAGCCTGGGATGATGTTGGAGAGAGACAGATGCTTGGTCCAGAAATGATTGCCCAGACAGTTGAGGTGGTCAGGAGAGTCCGAGATCATCTTCGAGTTGCCCAAGATCGCCAGCGCCATTGGGCCGATTCTCATCGGCACCCTCTCGAGTTTTCGGTCGGCGATCATGTATTCCTGAGGATTTCGCCTAACCGTGGCGTCATTCGTTTCGGCGTACGGGGCAAGCTTAGTCCTAGGTATATAAGTCCGTTTGACATTCTGGAGCGAGTAGGAGATGTATCCTATTGTCTCGCTCTTCCGCCGTCGCTAAGCGAGGTGCATGACGTGTTCCATGTACCCCAATTACGATGGTATATCTCGGACCCGAGCCACATCCTGGATCATTCGGAATTGGTTGTTGGTACCAATCTTTCGTATGAGGAGAGGCCCGTGTCTATATTGGACCGGAGAGAGAAGATCCTCAAGAACAAGACTATCAAGTTAGTCCGAGTTGCTTGGGGTCATCATTCTTTGGGGGAGTCAACGTGGGAGCGTGAGGATGATATCCGATCGCGATATCCCGACTTGTTTGACTCGTGAGGTATAATGTCTTTCTTATGCCTCCTGCCTTCGATTCCTTGTTTGCATGATTCATTGATTGCCTAGTATAGCTTGCTTGTTATTAATGTAGCTTGTCATTGCTCCTCTAGCCTCTTGATTAAATTCCGAGAACGGAATTCTTTTAAGGTGGGTAGAGTTGTAATGCCTGTGTTCGTATTACGTATTTTGGGATACGTATACATATTTTATTCTGTATTGCCTGATTCCTTGTTTAGCTCTCGGCTTGGTTTAACTCTCGGTTTGGGTTGGCTTGGTTCGGCCGGCCCAATGCTTGGTTCATCATGGGCCAAGGGTGGAACACCTTAGCCTATGCTTCTCCTTCATTTCCACCACAACCCCCTTCTTTATTATCCCCACCAACCTTCTCTCTCCTCCATAATTCTCATTTACTTCTCCTTCCCCCACCATTACTCTTCTCCACCAACCAAGAACACCATAGGCAAGTGCAACTTGCTTCCACAAGAGAACCCCTTTTGATGGTTTCATTAGCTTCTCCTCATGATTCTAAATCACATTAGAACTTGTCATTTTCCATTTTGAGGCTTTAATTCTTGTAGATCTAGAGTCTTGCTATTTTCGGATTTTGGTGTTTTGATCTATCAAACTTCTTTGTTTTCAAGTTTTGATGGTTCCATGTTGTAGAGAATTTCATTCTACCTAATTTTGACCTTTGGAAAGTTGGATTCGGACTTGTTTTGACCAAGATATGGACTGTTGAAGCTTAGATTCAACTTTAGAGTTCTTACTGTTCTTGCCATTTGGAGAAGACAGTGAACAGTAAGCTAGCTTTTTAGCTTATGCCACTGAGCTGTACGCTGCTCTTTAGCGAGCGTACGCTAGCCTTGGTACACTGCTCTTTAGCGAGCATACGCTAGCCTTGGTACGCTGCTCTTTAGCGAGCGTACGCTAGCCTTGGTACGCTGCTCTTTAGCGAGCGTACGCTAGCCTTGGTACGCTGCTCTTTAGCGAGCGTACGCTAGCCTTGATACGCTGCCTGTTGGCAGCGTGTCTTTTGCGTACGCTAGCTTGAGCGTACGCTGACCTGTAGCTTGAGCGTGCCCTTGTGTACGCTGACCCTTGCGTACGCTTCCTATTGGAAGTGTATGGACCCTTTGGTACGCTAGCTTGAGCGTACGCTGACCTGTAGCTTGAGCGTACGCGTGCCTTGGTACGCTAGCTTAAGCGAGCAAGGTGTACGCTGGCCTGAGCATAGTTTGACCTGAGCGTATGGCCTTTGGCTGACTTGGTCTCATGTCAGCGTGTCAGATTTGGTTTTATTTTCCTTAAGCTTGGCTCTTTTATAACCCTGTATATTGATATTTTATTAGATATTTTACGTCCATTTTATATCCTTACGCCTTTTGTCCTGAACTTGATAATTGCGAATTTACTTGATATGTTTTGACAATTGAGCATGACCTGATAGTGCCCCGTAGTGGTGCACTCCTGACATGAGTAACCTGACATGACCTGATAGTGGCCCGTCGTGGCGCACTCCTGATTAGTACACTTGACCTGATAACCTGACATGTTATACCATGATAAGCTGTTGCGATGGCTACCTGACATGACATGACCTGTATAATAACCTGGACACCGTGGGCGATTGTACTTGTATAAATAATCCAGTCTTGTCTTGCATCATGTCTAGGAGAGGACTCCTGAGTACCACGGTCAGGAGTACCTATTGAAATAAACTAAGGGCTAATAACTAGATTAATACATTAGTCATGAAGAGATTTCCCAGCTACAGGCAATTCCGTTACCTGGGCACGCCTTGGGATCTGTAGCCTGCCGTCGAGTAGGGCACATTTCCAGCACATTGTCATGTGTTGCACCCTTCAAGCTACCTAAGGGTACATTCGTTTCCTGGACGATGTACCCACCTGAATTCAACTCTAATCTTTTAACCCGGGGAACCTGGATGGTCTGCAGGGCTTGTGGCTGTGGAACAATCTCACTGCATCTTGTTAGTAATTAGGCTTGTGACAACCCTAGTTAGTTAAAGTATCAAGCCGTAATTCTTGCTTGGCCGTGAAATGATTGGATGGAGTCTAACCAGTCTAGTCTTGCCCTGATCCTGTTCCAGATTATTGAATGACCAGAATGCTTGTATTTATTTTACCGATAGATGGTGAGAATTCCAAGTTCTGTTCAGACGAAGGGTTACAACCCCGGTCCTTGTTTGGTTTACGGGTTGTAACCTGGCTATCTGAATAGTTCTATGGTTATCTCGTCGTACATCATCCTGGTGTATTTTCTTATTCCCAGTTCCTACTTTTATTCCAGTTCTTACTTTTATTTATATCTTTTGCTGATTGCTGGTTTTAGTTCTTAAGTGAAGCTTCCTTTGTGGCACTTGCTCTTTCTGGGGTCTGACCCAGCTGGTTTTGTGTGGCCAGATTTCGGAGTGGCTCCAGAGGATCTACCGACCTTCCAGCCAGATGGTGGCCACTAGACGGAACCCTGGCAACGAGTGGGTTATTTTTGGCTCTCCCACTCTATTGTAGAAATATTCTTTTGAGGCGTTTAGCCGACGAGCACCTGTTTAGCTCGATTGCACTTACTTACTGTCTGCCTACGGGCTGTAACATAATTAACAGATCCTAGGGTTGATCATGTATGACTAAACTCTTGCTAGTCCTGACATTTTGTAACGACTAGCTTCATGATCAACTGAATATGTAATGTTTGGGACGTCTTACTATTGTATATTTAATGATCATACATTTTGTGACTTTTACTTACTTGCTTGTGATTGAGACACTAGGCTTGTTCATGACCTTAAGAGACTGTTGGCTTGTAGATAAACCCTCATGTATCCTAGACAGCCGTGACCGTATAGCGAGGTGGGTTGCACTTCTATATACGTAGCTGGCTATGTCTGCCCCCGCTCTCCAGTATTCTGGTTCTGGGGCGTGACATTTGGAGCTAATTTGGTTAAATGGTGAAGGTGTGAAGTTGTGTAGAAAACTAGGTTTTTGTGAAATGAAAAGGAGGCATGAATGAAGGGGTGTGCATATATATGATGGGGGTAGGGTTGGCTGGTCATGGGGGGGGTGTAGGGTTGATATTTAGGTCCCTTCCACCTTGCTAACTTAGCTTCTAAGTCTTTGACTAGGTAGATAGATATTTAGGTTTCTAAAATATCTAAAAAGTAACATATCTAGATATTTATCAAACCTAGATATTTCTAACATAAAGCTAACATCTAACATTAGCCTCTAGGTTAGTGGCTAACCTCTAGATTAGTGCTAAACTAGGTTAGAGGCTAACATGACACTAATCAACTAATTAAATAATAATAAATCACATAAATCCAAATAATTCCAAATAAATTCTAATAAATTAAAATACCCTTTTGACTAAAAGTGGTAATTTGATGTTCTAAACACATGGTTAGGCTCACATGGTCATGGTAGTCTCTAGGTTATGAAATCTCTAGGGTTTACACTAGGGTTATACTAGTAAAATCACAAAGTCATAAGTCGTGACTTAGAAAATAGTTTTAACTAACTAAAAATCACCAAAAATCATATCATGACTAAAATACCATTAATAAATAATAAAAATAATAAATTTTCAAAAATACCCTAATTTCAGAAAACTGGGTGTTACACTTAGTCATTTATGTTTCTTTTCTACTTATTCTCTATGCATGTTACCACTGTTAGATAGATATGTTTTATATATCTTGCTTGTCCCCTGAGGACCTGGTGATCTCTCCAGGTTTAGCCGAGGTTGACCCAAGTGCAGAAGAAGAGGTTTATGGGCCAACACCAGACCATGGTACCACTGCAGCTGACGACGTTATTGATGCCTTGGTAGCTTGGACTTAGTTATCTTATTTTATGTCTTTTATTCTATTTTTCATCTACTAGCAGTGGATTTGTCTCCACCGAACGAGACTGATTATCTTGATACTTGAAACTTCAGTTATATTATCCTTTATTATTCAGTTTCATTGATACTCATTGATCTTAGTTGTATCTTTTTACTTCTGTGGATGAGATATAGATTGCCATGTTAGTTTTGGATTTCTGTGACTTGTGAGTTTATAGACAAAGTTCTACCGTCGACACTGTGGCATAGGCTGGACTTGGACACGGACTTGTATCAGAAAAGCGGGTGTGGGTCATGACAGAAACGTCAGGACACGGGGATCATATTGGACTAGGGGGAACATGTTTGCCGTGTTCGACGCACTGGCTCGGGATATTACGGGGCCTTCAGGTAGTTCGACTAAAGGGTGTTCCGCAATGCTTGGTAATCCAGGCCTTTCAGTAGGGCTAGCAACCTTGCTATTGAAATGATCGTCGTCTAACCCACAATTGTCTAAGATGGCTTGAATTGCCAGTGACCTTTCATATAGACGAGTCAGCGTGATAGAGGCAATCCGCTTGTATGCCATTGATCGAGTCAATAAGTGTATGCATAGCACGAATGATTCAGGGGATGTATGAAGGTTATACAACAAAATTATGGGTCAAAGGTTTGGATATAGCAGACACGTGCTTCAGCACGAGATGTGGCATCGTATTTTGAGTCGTTGGCACAAAGTTCATAAGACTAAAATTGAGTTGTTTGTATGTTAAAACAAGGTAAGGCAATAAGGCAGGTATGGATAAGTTATACTGAGTTGCAAGGAACGACATCGATGTTGTTATACGAATGGATTTTATGGCATGATCACGTTGTTGCAACACGAGTAGGCTATATAAGTATGCCATGAAACTAATCCTAAGCAAGATTAGAAAGACTATAATAGAATAAGTTTGCACTCACTAAATGAACATGTTAGTTTTTTATGGGTGGACGAGATGCCCCCACCAGTACGATTGTGTACTGACATCCCACCAGTTTGTATGCAAGTTACATGTACATGCTCGTTGTGGAAGCATGAAAAATCTCAGCTGATAATGTTCCTCCACCACAGCGCAAATAATACAACTGTGTAAACAGAGTGTTAAAAAGACAAAACAGAAGATATGGAAGAAAGTTATTTTATTATCATGTCTACAAATGTCTAGTATAGACTCATTAAGTCTACATATAAAGGACCAACCCTATTCTTCTACAAAGGATCAATTACAGATTCAGCAAAGCCTAGAGGAGTCTACAAGGAGTTTAGTCTTCGTCAAAGTGCAGTCCCCTTCTTCTCGGTATGCATACTGGAATATTGATCCCCATTAAAGCATATTCTGACTTTCTTGTGGGCGCAACCCTCCAAAAGTGCATCAGCTACTCGACTGAAGGGAGCAACTTCCTGAAGCAGCAATTGGCTCGGGTTTCCAGAAGGCGCAGAAGGTCTCAAAAGCCCAGAATGGGCAGGGCAGAGCACAACTTGTGGCTCTTCGGGCTGGCCATCCACCCACAAGCTAGGTCATCATGGCCTCGAAGACCTCCAAGGCGTCGCCCAGGTTCAAACTCGTCTTAAGAAGTGTTCCAGCATGTTCCTAGGCTCATCAACAGTTCTTCTATGAAGGCATAGCCCCTTCGAACGAAGGAATCCTCAACCAAAATTTGACTTAGGCAAGGCCAACCGCCGCTCGAAGCTAAGTCTAGATCCAGCATGGTGTTGAAGGACAAGAAGAGGAAGAATATGTGACTCATCAGAAGAAACTTTCCTTTATATAGGACGAGAGTGGTCCAAAACGCAGGCCACGTGGCCGATGGTCAAAGTTCTCACATTAATGGGATGAACCGAGGACTCAACACGATGAACCTCATTAAATAAAGTTCATTCGACTAAGTCCTAGACTATCCTAGGACCCCTTGAAATTTTTCAAGTAACGGTGGAAATTAAGAGGGAGTCGTTCATTAAGGAGCGGTCATTCATTGCTCTTTAAAAGAAGACTTCAAAGCCAATGCCTTCAATCCAGAGGCGCAACTACATTACTGCGCCAACCTCAGGCACAGACTGGTGATGTTTTCACATCACCTCAAATCCAACGGTGCATCACTTTGTTTCAACCCATAAGCTCAACTACCTTCGTCAGAGACTTGGGAGATACCATTGCATCCAACACAAGTCCGCCTGCCGCTCCAAAAGCACAGTAACCTCGTCAACATGAAGAACAAGCCTACTCGTCGTTCATACGCACAGAGGCTCCGTAGTCTTCGAAGCATAGTCCACTCATCGCCTGAAAGTACAGAGGCTCCGTTGTCTCCAGAAGAACGGTCTACTCGTCGCCCCAGAAGGACAGCAGTACTTAGACCTCGCCAGAGGCACAGGAAGCATGGTCCCAACCAGTCAGTTTGCTTAAATCGACTCTCTAGAAGATAGGATTGGGATCAATCATGATTGATATCTTATCAAAATGATTTAAATCTTAGACGAGGATCAATCAGAATCCAAATCTGAGATGAAATCCATATATATATATATATATATATATATATATATATATATATATATATATATATCAGCACACGTCACGTGTCTCCTCCTTCGGTTATTTTGATAACCACCAGATATCTCGATTGAGGGGAATCTCAATGTCCGCCATGAGTCACCTCCGCAGAAGCTCATACCGTACAATGACGACAGATTCCTTCATATCTCAAAACCCTAATGCACATCGCATATGTGCGTTCTTTCCCTATAAATAGAAGGAGTTTTCCTTCAACCAGAGGAGGCCACCGAATATCAAATCTCCAGCTCCAGGCATCCACTTCATCGGCAACCCTAGAGTTCCATCAAAAGCACCAAAAAGTCAGAGCAAGTTCAACCCGTCGTCAGATCGTCAATGGAGTAAAGGAGCCGCTGTAGTACTCGATCTCCACCGTCATACTTTTCCAGAAACTCTTCCCCTTGTACTTAGAATATCCTATTTAGGACTTCCTTCTCTGTACACAGGTCTTCCCCTTGTACTTAGAATATCATGTTTAGGACTTTCTTCTCTATACACATATCTTCCCCTTGTACTTAGAATATTTTAATTAGGACTTCCTTCTCTGTACACAGGCCTTTTTACGTTCAATAAGCAAAAAGTTTGTTCAACTTTTTATGATGTCGAACAAAATGGTGACTCTGCTAATGATCGAACCCAGACTCTCTGCTTTCATAAACCAGCAAGCTTTTGAAGATCTCTTTTCTGATGAGAAGTCGAATCCTTCGAAGCGGTTCGTAAATCTGAAGAAGACTCGACGTCTCTGGAGGCCTAAGGCGGCTACGACGAACAGCACGACGGAGGGAACTGCGATCCAGAATCCCCTCAACGCCGAAGCCCCGGAGAGGGTTTCGGCTGCTACAGCCATATCTCCTCGCTTGATTCCTACCCTGGGAAAGTATGGCAAGGAAGACGGTATCTCTATGGCGGGCCTGACAACACCGAAGAAAGCACGCACCGGTTAACCCCTCACGACGGGAGTATTACCGAATCGCATTCCCATCAGACGAGCCTTCATTGGATTCTGAATAATATACACACGCTGGGGGTAGTAGGAAGAAATCTAAGGCAGTACATACCTCGTACAACAAATATACCACGCCTATGACCTACCAAAGGCCCGCGTTGACAGTCATATGCTATGCCGATGGGAAGTTATATAAGACTGGTCCCCGTGCTCTTATGCCTCGACCAGTTGAACCCCTCTGTCGCTTGAGCACCCCTGTGCATGATGCAAGCCAGGGTGTACATCCCATAGAGAGAGACTCGTGCAAGCAGCGTTCCTTCAAGCATGATAGGAGTCTGTCTCGCCAGACCCTCTCTGATCGTACCTACGTACAGCTTTCCTGCACGAACAATGGGGGTACCACGATAGAAAACCTGGTGATGTCCTAAGCCGAAGAAGAATCGGCGGTGCAGGGCATGCCTAAATCAAGGCATCTTTGTACCCAGATTACCATCAACAGTCGTTGTCAATAGGCGGCTGTACTACCACCGAGGAGGCGCTCTATCTTTCAAAGGCTTCAACCGATGTCGACTGCACGTCAGAGACTCAACAGGGGGTCGACGAGCAAGAGAGACGATGAACTCTGTGTCGCCACGTGAAACACGACACAGGATTCTAAAACTCTCAAGAAGTCATCCAACAATCCTTTCGTATCAGCCACTAAGCCCAAGAAGCGGCCCGAGAGTAGTAAGGCCAAGGTACCCAGCATAGGTGTGTTCCAAGGCACACGTTCCAAATCTCCGTTGGGTGCCATGTCCGATGTTGGGGGTAGCCAACCTCCTACTATGCATGACAATGTCGCGTTCCAATCTGAGGAGGATCCATACGATACGGATGCCTCCACAAGCGCAGCTAGCCACCAGACTAGGGGTAGCAACCGTAATGAGTCTGAGGAAGACCGCAACCTTCCAGTCTATCCTCAGGACGATGAGGCTCGGACATCTGAGCCAGAGAGCGAAGGATCTACCGTTCCTTACACCCATCCACACACATGGTCTATATTTATGGCCGAGGGTGATGAAGCGGACAATAGCGAAGCGCCACACCAGCTGAAACGCATCGAAGCTCTCGAGACAAGCCTAGATACGTTAAATGCCACAATAAAGGGTCTGTCTTCTCTCATGCTGGAGATCAAGGAGAATTTGGTACCCACTGTCTCCACACCTGCTCCTGGTCAAGCAGCTAATGATGGATCCAGCAAGCTGCCCACCGTCCACCAGGCGGGACCATCGTCGTCTACTCCTTTGACTACAGGCCCGACATTATCAACTGAGACACAGCAGGCCATCAAGGAACTGTATGCACGCTATGATGCCAAAGAAAAGCAAGTAGCACTCCGGGATATGGGGATTCGACAGCCATATCTTGCCGAGTGGGACAACATAGTTTATCCTCCCAAGTACAATCCGCAGATGCTCATGCCCTACGAGGGAAAGGAATCTCCCTGACGATACTTGAGGTAATTTGCCTCAGTGACAGGGCACTTGCCGAAGGACGACGTCCTCCTTACCAACATCTTCATAGAAGCTCTGCAGGGGGTAGCCTATGGATGGTTTTGCAGCCTTCCAGACGATTGTATTTCATCATTTGAGGTCCTGAAGAATCTATTCGTAGATCGATTCTATGAAGGAGGCATGGACATGACAATATCAACTCTCATGGAGGTCGTCCAGAGAGAGAAGGAGCCTGTCCGCACATACATTGAGCGCTTCCGTCAGGCAGCCTTAAGGCTATCGCTTGGTATGCCCGAGCCCATGCTTATGGACTCATGCCACAAAAACATATTGTCTGCGATAAAATTGTGGCACAATGCACCTTGCACAGAGTGGACGTCTTTCATTACAAAGGCGGATGTGGCACAGAGGAAAGCTCAGGAAGCGTAGCTCCTGGGACTGAACTTTCCTTCTCTCAAAGACAAGGGGAGACGTTCGTCTTGCAACAATCCCAAGGACGAAAAAGGCAAGCAAGCCATGACCATCAATATCTCCAAAGGTTCGGTAACCATGAACCATAAGTCTGCTGAAGTGCAGAAGCCAATGGAGACTTACTCCTTTAACGACAAAGAAACGCTGGAACTCTTTAATATGCTGACGAAGAGTGGCAAGCTGTCTCTCCCAACACCAAGGTTCCCCGACGAAGTGGAGAAGGTGGACAACCCTGAATACTCATTAGTATGTCCACCATTCAACACGAGATTGCTAAGTGTTGAAAGGACAAATTTAGCGCCTCATCGACACCAAAGTTATATCACTTTACTATAAAGAAAACACTGTCACGGACAACATGGTTACTCTCCAGTTTGGAAGTTTTCCAACCACGGAGGCACAGGACGGGGTTGTCCACATCCCGAGGGCGAAAATGGCAGTAGTCAATCTTCCACCAGCGCGTGATAATGCTCAAGGGCTAATCCCTTCTCTACACCATGAGGCGAGGTCATGTGGGTCCATCCCGACCTTACTTCCGACATGATAGCGCCCACAATCCCTTCTGTCAAACGGAAGAAGGTCAGGACATGTCGTATGGTCTCGACTTCGACCGATGATACCTTGGCGACCACTCGCTTGGCACAGCAAAAAGAGAAGAACCAGGTTTTAGAGGAGGTAGCGCCTCCACCAACTATAGCCCATGTTCCTGATGTATCAAAGGCAAGCCCGTCTCAGACTCCTGCCACAGATAGGTAGAAGCAAAAGGAGGTTCGCTTTGACAAGCCTCTCAGAAAAGACTTGACAGTAGGGCCTATCAAACCCTACAACTTTGACATACTGGCACAGCTAGCCAACACCCTAACTAGATTGTCACTCTTCGAGGTCCTCCGTCTCTCCAAAGAGACCCAGGATGCGCTCAGCGAAGCCTTACAGAACGCCGAGTCCTTCCTCACTCAGGTGCGACCACCAAAGGTAGACCCTGCAGCCTGCCCACATTATCACAGTATGGTCGAAGTGATCCCCAGTACCACCTTCCCCCAACAAGACATGCTGTTGAAGAACAACCGGCACAATAGGCCTCTGTACTATACAAGGTATGTCGGTGCCATTAAAGTCGATCGCATCCACATCAACCCAGGCTTCTATCTCAGCATCATCCCAAAGAGTCTGCTCCAAACTCTAGGGATTCTGATGCATCGACTAACTGCATCAAACACAACAATCAGCGGCTTCAATGCGGGGAAGAGCGAGCCTCTGGGCAAAATTTGCTTGAAGTGTCAAATCGGCGATCTCCACACCGAAGTGACTTGCTATATCATCGATGCTGACCTAAATTACAACATGTTTTTGGGACGACCATGGATCCATGAGTACGTTATCATTCCTTCCACCCTCCATCATTGTATGAAGTATGTGGCCAGCGACGGGACTATCAAGACCGAGTTTGCTGACATCGACCCGTTTCGGGGACTTGAAGCCTACTGTACGGATGCTGATCTATATAAGTCAGTCCCTTATGACGATAGGGGTAATGATGCTGATGACGAGGCAGAGACGGCCTCAGGAAGCATAATGGTTGCCGAAGAACCTCTAAAGGTTCGACTGAAGGGAAGACCCTCTAAGGTGTCTGCGCCTTTCGTCGTCAAGCTCCGAGGCAAAGCACCACCTTTGCCCTCAGTAACGTCAGATCATGGCCAGGAGCCTATGCTCATAAGGCTACCTCAGAGGTCCCCAAGACCGACCATGAAGGCGTAGGAGCCTCGGACCGTGACCCCTTTGGTGATCAAACTAAAAGGAAAGTATTATCCTCCTCCTCCCTCGATAGCCCTAGTCCGTACAGATGAGGAGCTAGAAGACTACATTTGTGCCAACACAAAAGTGCAATCTTTTGATGATGTAATCCTCCGAGATAAAATCTCTCATTCGATTAATATAAAGTTGTCTTCGAATTACTCTTGTGCATATTGGAACCTAAATATTTCCTAGACAACTCTCTATGTAAGTTGCAAACGCAAGTGACAACCGCCAACCATGCGAGCCAAGTTGTCCCCTCCCGGGGAGCCTACTTTTTTGTTCCAGCAAGGAAGAAAGAAGAGGAACCCATCATCTTTGGTCGAGTAGAGCATCCTCAGCAACTGGTTCCCGAAGATCTAGAATCCGACATCGGCAAGATGCAGCTCTAGCGCTATGCTACTCAGGCCAAACACCTCATACAGAAGATGGATTACGACCTGAACAGCAACAAAGGGCTCAACTATGGTAAAGGCCAGCGCCTTTCCTTATGAATTCGAGTTCCAAAGGGAAAGGCCTAAAACTATTACCAGCACACCCGCCGGGGGTTGGGTTATATTACGCCCACTTCCACTTCAGAAGGCTCAGAGACAGAAGTCATGATGTAATCACACTCTTCTGACTCCTCAACCTGGGACTCCGATACTAGTACCTGCCAGGTCTTCAAAAGGATGATGTCAGCTAACATGGCCTCTACAAGCCCTCCAATCAAAGATGAAGACCAGGCGATCGAGTAATTCGAAGATGAACCTTGGGCTCAATGCCTAGGATTTCAATAGGAATGGTGTCGTGCGCAGTCCAAATCCCCCACATCTCAGTAAGTATTCATGATTTCCTTTAAAAGAATTCATCCCTTTTATACCTTTCTCTAGCGAAAAACCTTCCACGTTCGTATTACCTCTGGATTGATTCCCTACACCTTAGTCAAGTCGTGTCTACCATATCCATATTACCTCTAAGAAGTCGCCTCTTCCATGATGACTCCATGTTGTCATGACCACCTAGAAGATATTTTACGTCTATATCACCTCTGAAGTGTTATTCTATACCATATTTACCATGTCCATATTACCTCTGAGTAGTTACACTTTTTCTATGATAGTCTTGAGTTGTCATAGTTCTCTAAAAAAAAGCATTTCATGTCCTTATTACCTCTGAACTGTTATTCTGGAAAAAAGGGCACTTGCCATGTCTATATTGTTTGCCATGTCCATACTCTAGAAAAAGGGCACTTGCCATGTCCATATTGTTTGCCATTAAAATCTTGTTTATGGGCAAGCCACAGATGGTGCCCCGAATGGCATGGTAAAGTCCAATCTCGTGCAAGAGAGTCTCGTACTTACGTGCAATCCATGTAGACAGGTTGGTCCACGAGGGAAGAGGGTGTATCCAATTCGACAGCGATAATCGGCCAGCAGGATAGGACCCCTTCTGGGTAAGTTGGTTGATGAAAGTGTCAACCTCAGAGAATATAAAATTGGGACCCTACACATTGAAGAAACTGCCCGGGGCCAACCCCATCACATAACGGCTGACTAGAACCCTGCCCGCGTACACTGACTGCATGTTATTGTTATAGGGAATCTTGCCTACAATCATCCCGCTCCGGGTCGGAGTCAAGGAATCCTCCATCGTCCTAGTCATGGGCAATATGTTGAACCATGACAATGGGAAGTGACGCTCCATCAAGGGGATATAGATCTCCATCCCGTTAGAAGTGAAACTCCAGCTCTCAGATATATCCAGAACTTGGGAGTTCTTCACAGTAAGGGCGTCCCCGAAGAGGAACGCAGGCTTCAAGTGCTTGCCTCCCAGCAGCCTTGAGTTCATCAACCCGGAAATAAAGAAGAATGACAGCTTTTTTATGTCATTCAACCTCTCCAAAGGTTCGTCTTTTGGAAGCTGGTTCGTCACATACTCGACTATGTGATCATACCTATAGCCCACAGCAGATTGGACGCGCCCCACCAGATGTTCTCCTACAGCATTAACTGGCAAATTCACTGGAAAATGACAAAAGAAATAAAGTCAGGAGATGGCCAGAAAATGTGTAAAAGAGTTCATGCAGTTCTGTTCGGACATGTCTTTATGCGGCTCAGTTTTAACAGGGTTCATGCGACTCTATTTTGATGGGTCATATGCGGCTCAGTTTTAACAGAGTACATGCGGCTCTACCTTGATGGATCCATATGCGGTTCTGTTCAAAGAGACTTCGCACAGCCCAGTTCATCATGAGCTTATGCGGCTTTGTGAGCTTATGCGGTTATGTTTAGCGTGAGCTTATGCGATTCTGATTTGATGGGGGCCTCATGCGACACAGTTCGAGGGAGGTTATGCTGTTCTGTCTGTTGGAACTTCATGTGGCCCAGTTCTACAAAGTGCTTATACGGCCACAGTACGACCCTCACGCGGCTTAAACATGGGGCATACCCCCATGCGGCTCGGGTATGAGAAGCCCATGCGGCCCATAAAACATATACAACTTTATCGTACTGAACTTGGGTAGTTCAATAAAGACGAACGACGCATTAAATGCCAAGAAGAAGATGCTTGTGCATAATACATGCAGCAGAGCCAGTTTTGTTAGGGTTTGAAGCATACGGTCCTCCATATAATCCTTACCAGCAATGGAAGGGTGGACGTCGGGATGAACTTCAGGCGCCGCAGCCGACGTAGAAGCCACTCCCTTACCCTTCGCCGCAGCAGAGGAAGCCTTGGAAGTCTTGGGAGCCATCGGTGATCGAAGAAGAAGAAGAAGGAGACGGCAGTTAGGGCAAGAAGAGCTTGAACTAGAGAAGAAAGTAAAGAGTATTTCTCTAAAAATTACTCTTATTTATAGGCGGACAAGGGGGGCACGTGGACCGAAGAACGCTTCGGATTATGTGCTGCAGACAAAACCAACTCTTGGGATTTCATCCCCTCTCATGTAGGAGATTCATCAAAGCAAATATCTAAATATTTAATAAACCCACTCTTGGGATTCCCCCCAAAAGACGGCTCTAAATCAAAACGAATTAAGAGCAATTAATGATGCCTACGTAGCAGAAAGGACAGTATGCGGCCAGAGCGGTCCATGCGGCTAGGAAGTCCATGCGGCTAGGAAGTCCATGCGGCCAGCACATCCTATGCGGCCAGAAGAGCTTATGTGGACATAGCCATGCTTCTTATTCAAAGTATTTCAATTTTATAAATTGAAAACTTTGAAAGGGTCTTGTAAAAGCATGGAAAAGAACAGAAAAGTCTATGCGCTCAAAACAGAGGGAGTCTCATGCGGTTCAAAGAATCTCTCAGAGCTTCATGCGGCTCAAGAGTCCTATAGAGTTTCATGCGGCTCAAGAGTCCCCAACATAGCCATTCGGCTCGGGTAAAAGCCACGTGGCCTTATGCGGTTTGCCTCTACAGCTGGCCATTAAGCAGCAGCCTCATTTAATGCTCTGACGTAACAAGGCAGCTCTGACAAAAAGGCGAATTGATAGCTCTGACATAAAGCTGCAATGATAACCCTGACATAGTAGCAGGCTCCTAAGGAAACAAAGAAAATCTCTATAGCTGGCACTATCCACCAAATCCCAAAGCTCTTCATGCGGATCGCTTCAGGGTCTTCCATGCGGCTCTGAACACGTGGCCATCCTTATGTGGTTCAGTTGGAGGCCACCCCCATGCAGCTACTACTCTCATGCGGCTCGGATCATGGGGGCCATCCTCATGCGGCTCAGATTCTGGAAGGCTACACCTATGCAGCTTTGACACGTGGCCATTCTCGTATGGTTCAGTTGGAGGCCATCCCCATGCGGTTGCTACTCCCATGCGGTTCGGATCATTGGGAACCACCCTCATGCGGTTCAGTTGGAGGCCACACCTATGCGGCTGTCACCCTCATGCGGCTCGGATCATGGGGGCCACCATCATGCGGCTCAATTACCAGACCACACACATGCGGCTCTGTCAGGACATCCTATCCATGCTGCTCGCAGTTAAGACACATGGCAGAAGATCAGTTAAGACATAGTCCCCCACGTTCCTACGACTCGCAGCATAATGACGGTTAGACACGTGGCACAAGATCAACCAAGATTTATCCGTTCGGATTCGTTACTGTCAACAAATCACAATAACCAGATTTATTGCAATCACCATAATTACCTGGATCAATCTCCAACAAATGATGCAGATTTGCTACAATCAACATAAAAGCAAGATCAAGGAAAATCTTAACAAATCCTTAACCGTCCACTGTTTAAGGAAGCAATCATTGCAAACCCTACTTATCACATCCCACTCCTATAAATAGCAAGGTGCCATTCCTTTGCAAACCCTGGAGAGACAGAGACACATACAGAGAAAGCGGCGACGCACAGAAGAATCTCCCCACACATCCTGAGAGCATTTCTTCATCAAAGCTAAGGCTACGTCCGATCGTCCAAGGAGTAAGACAGAGCTGCTGTCGCTTTCCCGAGCCTCTACCGTCACCCCTGGAATCAAAAATAAACAATTGTACTTAGATTGTTGTACCAAGGTTTTCATTCCTAGGCTTTTTTTGTACGAGCAAGTTTGTATTATGAGTCTAAGTTCAGTCCTCCCATAAAACTATTCTGTTCTTTTACAATCAATGGCAAACATGATGGCGACTCTGCTGGGAAAAAACTTCTCCACGGCTGAGGAGTTGGTAACGCAATCGGACGTAGCCAAACTTGGCTCAACTCAACAGATGCTGGTCGTCTGGTTCGACCAGTATGCGTTTGAAGAAATGCTCTCCGACATGAGTGCTGGCCTGGTCCAGCGATGAGCCCGCACGAAAAAGGCCCGCAGGGAGTGGAGGCCAAAATCATTCACTCCTCCCCAAGCTCTCGAGGAAGCACTCTCTGTTGCCCAGGACGGCGAAGAAGTCTCGCAGGCGACCCCACTTCAGACCATAGAGGACTCTATTGTCCCTAAGTTCGGCAGAGGAAAACACTACGATGCTGGACTTGCAGGGGCAAAGGGTGACTCTACACGGTCCAGAAAGAAGCCACAGAAGGGCGCCAGCCGCATGAAGACTCTTGCGGCCATAAAAGCCTGCCGTAGACAGAGGGCTCATACGGCCAGAACTGCCAGCCGCATAAAGGATGCTCATGCAGCCATTATGACTTCCAGCCGCATGAAAGAAGCACACGTGGCCACTACAGTTCCCAGCCGTATACAAACTGCCAACCGCATGCGGAACGTTTATGCGGCCACAAATGCCAGCCACATGCTGGCAGGCTATGCGGCTAACAATCACAGCCGCAGACCATCTGCTTCATACGGCTCGGGCTCAGCCTTCGACCGCCTCTCAGGCGGTCCTGACCCCAGATGCTCTCATGTGCCAGTCTCTGTGGACTCTTCCTACTACTCACTCTCAGGTGCTAGAAGGAAGAAGTCTCGGGCAACGCGGGCTCGCCAAGCTCAGTCAGCTATCCCCACTTTCGACCATCAGGGTGTCCCGCTGACTATTACGCGGGCCCCTGATGGAAAGTTATACAGAACCGACCGTGTCTAGCCCCCGGCAGCAAATGGACAGAGTGGTTCCCAAAAGTCTCCCAATCAGGGAGCAAATATGGTGCCAACACACTCGGATGCTCAGGATTTCTAGGCCTATAAAATGGGTGTAAAGGTTGCTCGAGACGCACCTGACTTGCGTGATGTGATCCTTCACAAGCGCAAAGAAAGGAAAGAAGCTTTAGTATGCAGAGAGTCCTTCCATGGACATCACTGCACCCAAGTCATTGTCAACTGCTGCTGTAACAATGCGGTAGTACAAGAAGACCGACGGTTCGTCTTCCAACAACTACAACACCCAAATTCAGAAGATGAGGCGCTTCTCATCGCCTCCTGCAATTCTGCTCTGAAGATCCCCGATAGCCGGAGAGGAAAGAAAACAAATGTCTCCGGTCCAAAGATCTCAACCGACGTAACCAAGAAACTCTCTTCTAAGCGATTGTCTACCACCGTTACAGGAGGAGTTTACCAAGGTACCCGCTCAAAGACAAAATCTGCCACACTTGGAGACTCGTCGTCTACATCTCTAGGAGGTGTTGGAGCCGGGGGTACCACTCCTCCGAACATCCACGATAATCCGGTGTTCCAAGAAGATAATCCAGGAAAAATGGTTCCCCCAACTGATGCAGCAGATTCCGACGTCCCCGAGGACGTCCACAACCCTCAAGACGAGGCAAGTTCTGAAGCTGGGGGTACAACTCTTTCTGAGTCCGAACCAGAGGAGAACATTCCCACATACCCTGACGACTTCTCTGTATAAGGGTATGACTCAGAGGGCACGTCCTCCACCGCTCCTTCCATCTCTCCTCATGTGAGGACTGTATTCATGACAGACAGCAACCAAGATGGTCCCAGTGATCACCAACGCATCGACACTCTGGAGGCCATACTGCATGCCTTGGTCAAGTTCATGGATGAAATCAAAGCGGCCCTTCCAACTCTGCAAGAAAGGACGCTTGGCCAAACAAGCTTGGGTCCCGTGGTCAATGCGGACTCAAACTCAGCTGCACCAAACCTGGGTGATAATTCTCCTGAAGTATCGGCTTTCACCGCTGCAGACGAGGCCAGGGAGGTAAGATGAGAGGTCCAGGAGCTCCGGGCTATGTTCCACGCCCGAAAAACCTGCTAGGACCTCAGGATACGACAAATGTATCCTGCTGCATGGAGAGATGTTCCCTTTCTACCAAGATATAAGCCAATCAACATCAATCCCTATGATGGCAAGACCTCTACGAGCCGGTACATCACTTACTTCGAGGTTACAACCGACCATCTGCCCCATGACGACGCCATCCTTACGCGATTGTTCATCGGGGCAATGGAAGGGGTCGCCTTCGACTGGTACCGCAACTTGCCGGACAACTACATCCATTTCTTCGCTAGCTTCAAACGTATGTTCCTGGAGAGGTTCTACGAAGTAGGACAAGACGTGACGATGTCCACCCTCATGGACGTTGTTCAGGAAGAAAATGAGCTGACAAGGAATTATATTGAACGGTTTTGCCAAACCGCGATGAAGCTGCCTTCCGGTAACCCTGATTCCTCCTTGATTGAAATTTGCCAAAAGAGGCTGCTTCCCACAATCAGCCTCTGGATGGGTGAAAGCCAATTCAAGGATTGAAAGACGTTCATCATCAGTGCCACTGGCACAGAGGACAAGTTGAAGAAAGCTCGCTAACTGGGACTGCACATCTCGGAAGGGGAGGACAAGGGTAAACGCCCTAACGCTAACAACAACAACGGTGGTAATTCCTCCAACAACCGTGACAACAAGGACAAGCAGGCTATGGTGGCCGATACAGCCCAGAATCCTGAACCAAAGCCGACAGAAAAGTAGTGGCCTCAGATGACCTACTCCTTCGAGGACGGCCATGTCAAGTCCATCTTGGACATGCTCATACAAGAAGGTCGAATTCAGCTCCCTCCTCCAAGGCGTGAGCCTCGTCCTACAGAGATGGAGAGCCCCAAGTACTGCCACTACCATCGCTATGTCCACCGTGCCACGTAAGACTGCTACCAACTGAAGCGATACATCCAACATCTCATCGATTCTAAGGCCCTGGCTATTGATTTCGAAGAAGTGACCGTGGCAGCCAATATGGTGTCACTACAATTTGGCAGTTTTCTTCCGACAAAGACTCAAGATGGAGTAGTACCCGTCCCCAGAGCAAAGATGGAGGTCGCTAACCTTCCACCTCCCCAAGACCAGGCTGCTGGTCTAGTGCCCCTTACTACATCACGAGGGAAGGTCATGTGGGTCCATCCGGACTTGGTACCTGAAGTGACTCAGTCTCTACCACCCTCCACCAACAAAAAAAAGAATGGAAAAGTCAAATCATGTCGCACAATCTCGACAGAGGTCGAAGAAGTCACAGCTGCCGTCACCCGGTCGGGTGCACAATCTTAACCTACACCGGGTAACTCGGCTGAAGATCATCAGTCGGCTTCTGCTGATGCTCCAGCACCTTCTCAGCCTTCGGCGACCGACAAGCCTAGGCCGAAGGAGACTCGCTTTGATAAACCGCTTTGAATAGAGGCGCCTCATGGGATGGAGAGGCCCTACAACGTTGACATCTTGGCACAATTGGCCAACACACGGCCAAATTATCGCTATACGAGCTCCTGAGACTCTCCAAAGATGTTCGCATCGCACTAAGCGAGGCACTCCAGAATGCAGATGCATATCTGGCTCAGTCCAATCTCACTGGGGAGAGCTCGCCTGCAGATCTTCAGGACAGCGCTTGCACAAGTTCAAAGTCGAACATTGTCTTCACTCCGCAGGATATGCTTATCAAGACCAACCTGTACGATCGCCCTCTGTATTATACGGGTACATTAGCGATATCAAGGTGGATCGGATGCATATCGACCCCAGTTCTTCTATAAGCATCATCCCGAAGAGCATGCTACACCATCTGCGCATCCTAATGCATCGCCTGACGCCAAACAAGCACTGCTATCAGCGGTTTCAAATCAGGCAGAAGATATCTGATCGGAAAGATTCGTCTGAAGTACCAAATTGGCGACCTTCAGTCAGAAGTGACCTGTTATGTCATAGATGTGGACACTTCCTACAATATTCTCCTGGGGCGTCCTTGGATACACGATTACATGATCGTGCCTTCCATCTTGTACCAGTGCTTCTAGTACGTCGACAAGCACGACTTCGTGAGGACGGAATTTCTGACATCGATCCCTTTAAAGGGGTCGAATCCTACTACTCAGACTCATGCTTGTACGAGAAGTCGAAAAGGCACCTTGTCGAAGGAGATACTCAAGCTCAAACTGAGGCTGCAGCTGGATCAGAAGAACCTCTGACAATCCACCTCCAAGCCCGCAAACCTGGCAGAATTGTACCCCTTACAGCCACTCTGCGTAAGGACGCAATCAGCCTCTCCGCACAGGAGGAACAGATGATAATCCGACTGCCAAGGACTGGCCAAGCACCAAAACCCATGACAGAGCCACTGACAATCAGGCTGCCCAGAGCTAGCTAGCAGCAAACAGATGAGCACAATCCCTCTGTCAAGACGATGACGATTCGTCTTTCCAGAATGGATCGCCAGCCGAACGCTAAGTCGGGGACTGCTAGCCAGCCAAAAAATCCCTGCATAGCACCAAGCACTAAACTGGGGGTCGCTAGTACGCCAACGACTCTACGTCCTGCTCCACCAGGGGAGCCCCTGGTGATTAAGCTGTCCAAGTCGTCCTTCCAGTCTTTATTAACACAGGGGGTGGCCGAAGAAGAGTTAGAGCTGGCCAAGTATGTAGCTGCTCATACTGATGTTCCATCCGCAGATGATGTAATTCTACTGGAAAAGATACCTTACTTCATCAATAAAGGGCTATCTTTGAACTACCTCGAGCTTAATAAGCTTTTGTACAATGTATGCCATGGAACACGGTATAGGCACCCATCTGCACACACAGGTGACAAATGTCTACACCTCAAATCAATTTACTCTAGTGGAAGACGCTTACCGCATAATCGAGGAAGAAGATCATCCAATCATCTTCGGTCGGAAGAATGATCCACAGCCCTTCATGATAGAAGAAGTTGAGCTCAAACCCGACACCGGAAGACTGCCCCTTTATCTGTATAGTTCTCGATCCAAGTACCTCATACAAAAATAGGGGTATGATCTGAAAACTATGCCAGGCTTGAACTACGGCTTTAGACGGTGATTGCCCTTACAATTGTCGATCCCAACTAGGAAACCACGGGATTACTACAACAAGACCAGATGTGGACTAGGTTATATTATACCTGCAACGACCCTTGAAAGCTCGGATGAGAAATGCGACTGGTATTCACACTCAACCGGATCACCAACTTCTGATTCAGATGTCAGCATCGGAGACATATTCAGGCAAGTCTTATCCGTCAATATGGCATTCGCCAACGCCTACGAAGAAGATGAAGGCATTCCCGAACTTCTTGAGTTAGAGCCGTAGGCCCAACAGCTAGATGCGCAATAGAAAAAAGCGGTTCGAACAAAGAGAGCCCCCTACTGAAGATGAGGTCATGCAAGTTAACCTCAGCAATGAGTCTTCCCTAAAACCAATCTTCGTTAGCAAAAGTCTGACAGACGAAGAGCGGGAATCGCTACTACAACTCATCAAAGAATATATTGACGTATTCGTCTGGAGTTATGAAGACATGCCAGGGCTAAACCCCGATGTTGCACTCCATAAGCTCAACATTCGTCCAGACGCAAAGCCAGTCAAACAACAGCAACGACGGTTTCGTCCGGATATCAGGAACTCCATCGAAGCTAAGGTCAATAAACTGATAGCCAGCGGCTTCATCTGGGAAGAAACAGCATCCAGACTGGGTCGCCAATATAGTACCAGTCCTCAAGAAGAATAGAAATATTTGAATCTGCATCGACTTTCACAATCTAAATGAGGCGTGTCCTAAGGATGAGTTCCCCCTCCCTATCACAGACATCATGATTGACAACACCTGCGGCTTCGAGCGTATGTCATTCGTGGATGGTTTCTCGGGGTACAACCAAATCAATATGTTCTCTGATAACGAGAAGCATATATCATTTCGAACACCAATTGGCACATACTGCTACACAGTCATGCCTTTCGGTTTAAAGAATGCTGGCGCCATATACCAACGAGCCATGAGCGTCATTTTCAGAGATCATCTGCGTAAGACCGTGGAGTGTTACGTCTACGACATAGCTGTCAAAAGTCGTTCTAAGGGAGACCATCTGCAGGATGTGAGGACGGTATTAGACCTGATGTGAGCGCACAATTTGAAGATGAATCCTACCAAATCCTTCTTGGGAGTATCTAGTGATAAATTCCTGGGTTTTATCATTACTGTCCAGGGGATCCATATAGACCCGAAGAAAATAAAGGCAATCATGGAGATGGGTCCCCTGAGAAATCTCCGTGAACTCCGAGGTCTTTAAGGGAGGTTAGCTTACATCAGGAGGTTTATCTCTAACCTCTCCGGACGATGTCATCCATTCATCCACCTCATGAAGAAGGGTATTTCATTCGTATGGGATGAAGAATGCCAGCGCACCTTCGACAGCATCAAAGAATGTCTGTCGAACCCTCAAGTCCAGGTGGCCCCAGTTGCTGGAAAACTATTCCTGCTCTATGTGCGAGAAATGGAGCATTCTCTCGATGCTTTACTTACACAAAATAATGATGCAGGCCATGAGCAAGCTATATATTACCTCAGCCGAATGATGTTGGGGCCTGAGCATCGATATACTGCCGTGGAGAAGGAGTGCCATGCTCTGGTTTTCGCCATTCAGAAGATGCGATACTACATCACGGGACAAACCATCCATATTGTATCAAGAGTCAACCCCCTCAGGGTCCTCATGACTAAGACAGGTGCACTCAGCTCTCGCCTCGCTACCTAGGCGATATTACTGTCTCCCTACCACATGATCTTCGTCCCGTAGAAGGCTGTTAAAGGTCAAGCTCTTGCAGACTTTTTATCAGCTCATCCAGGTTCGGAGTCAACCAAAATAGACGAAGAGATTCCAGATGAGGTTACCAATTCAAATGTGGCCTCTCATGATGCCGTATGGCTAATGTTCTTCGACGGCGCTTCCAGAACTGGGCCCAAGGGCAATATCATCGCTGGAGTCGGAGTGGTGCTGATTTCTCCCTTTGGGTTCGTGATCAATCGGGCTTACTCCCTCACGGAGCCCTGTTCAAAAAATGTGGCCGAGTACAACGGTTTGGTCATTGGCCTCCGACTCACAAAGGAGCTGGGGGTAGAGTATCTTAAAGCATACGACGATTTGCAGCTAATTGTCAACCAGATCCGAGGCTCATACGATGTTCGTCATGAAGACATGATCCCCTATCATCAAATAGCGATTGACATCATCTCGTCCTTGGAAGGGTTCTTCATAGAATACGTTCCCAGGCTCCAGAATATTGAAGTCGATGCCCTAGCAGGCCTGGCCGCTTCCCTAGCAGTACCGAATCATGCTCATCATCTGGTTGACATAATAGGCCGTGAATTGGTCTGTCCCAAGAATAATGTTCAATGCGTTGAGAGTTACTCTGCTCTGTCTGTTGACGAAGCACCAGACTGGAGACAGCCATTCATTGACTTCGTAGTCTACGACATCTTGCCGGAGAATCTGAAAGAAGCCACTTCCATCAGAAGGTGTTCCCTCAGGTTCTTCTATGATACGGAGACGAAAATGCTGTATTGATGATCATACGATGGATTACGGCTTCGATGTCTGTCAAATACATAAGCCAAAAAAGTCGTACGCGAAGCCCATGACGGTGTCTGCGGGGCCCATCAGCCTGGCCCAAAATTGTAAGACTGCCTTCGTCGAATGGGTTATTACTAGCCTACGATGGTTGCAGACGCAATAGACTATGCAAGAAAATACAAAGCCTGTCAAGTCCACTCAGATTTCATTCACCAGCCATCTGAGTTTCTATATCCGACAGTAGCATCCTGGCCATTCGAAGCATGGGGAATGGACATCATTGGTCCGATCACTCCATCTTCGTCCCGGGGATACCGTTTTATACTCGCAATCATAGATTACTTCTCCAAGTGGGCGGATGCTGTTCTACTTGCAGAAGTAAAGACATCAAACATGATTAGCTTCCCCAAGCATCACGTGATCTACTGCTATGGACTGCCCCGAAGGATCATCCACGACAATGGTCCACAGTTCGCAAGCCACGCCTTCTATCGGTTTTGCGACAAACACCGAATCCATAATATTGCTTCAACACCGTACAGCCCGACGGCTAATGGTCTGGCTGAAGCGTTCAACAAAACAATCATCAAGCTTCTCAAGAAGTTTGTGTCATCAAACAAACGCGACTGGAATGAAAAGCTCGACAAATGCATTTGGGCATACCGTACTACAGTTCGGACGGCCACTGGGAACACACCATTCTCCTTGGTATACGGGAGTGAGACATTTCTTCCATTGAAGACTCAAATCCCCTCACTCCGTATTGTACTTACCTATCAACTGACGACAGACGATAGTCACCATCGCCGACTACAAGAGTTGGAGGCCCTAGATGAGAAGCGCCTGTTAGCTCAACAACGAATTGAGCTGTATCAAGCCCGAATCTTCGGAGCTTTCAATAAGAAGGTTAAAATCAGAACATTCCAAGTGGGCGATCTCGTTTTGGCAGTTCGGAGGTCGATGGTTATGACAACAAAATCGCCAGCAAATTCCAGCCAAAGTGGGAAGGCCCATTTATCATCGAGGCTGTATTCTCCAATGGTGCTTACCGCCTCGTAAAACAAAACGGAGACTTGCTCATATTGTCCATCAACGGCAAGTTCCTGAAGAAATATTATGTCTAAAACGACATCCTCCAAATATCCCAGATTGTTGAGTTATGTACCCTCTGGTACCGCTGAACTTACATTCTGACTCCAAATCTCCCAGATTGTTGAGTTACGTACCCTCTGTTACCACTGAACTTACATTCTGACTCCAAATCTCCCAGATTGTCGAGTTATGTACCTGCAGGTACCGCTGAACTTACACTCTGGTCACTCAAAATGAATCTATATCGCATCTTTTGGGTAGTAAGTTATGTATGATCATACCTCTGAACTTTCTTCCTAAAAGAGCTCCTTCCTCATGATCTACTACACGTACTTCCAGTGCATAAAAAGGGTAACATATCCACAAATTTCCCGAAACAGCCACGTCGATGTTACCTCTGAGTTGTTTCACTTCCATCAAAAGCAAACCGCCCCTCAAGTAGAACTTCTACGTCCTCATTACCTCTGAGTTATTCTATGTACCCTTCATGGAGCCCACTCCTGCTACATCCTTATTACCTCTGAGTAGGAAGGCTCCATTGAAGAAACCCTCATACTTGCCACGTCCTCATTACCTCTGAGTAAGTATGTCAGTTTTCCTTCAACTTATTATCCGTACCCAAAAAAAAACCCCAGGGTACGCCAAGGATAATAGGCCCACAAATGTCCTCTGTTGACCACAAATGTCCACAGTTGACCACAAATGTCCTCTGTTGACGACAAATGTCCACAGTTGACCATAAATGTTCTCCCTTGACCACAAATGTCCACAGTTGACCACAAATATCCTCTGTTGACCACAAATTTCTACAGTTGACCACAAGTGTCTGCTGTTGACCACAAATGCTGTACTAGATCCCCTAGTACATGCACCTCTTTTTTCATTATCATACGCCTTCGGAGCCCAGCTGTTCCATGGCGCTCTTTCGCCTAATGCCAAGAACTTCCACGTCCGTCTCACCACGGAGTCGTTCTAGGTATCTCTATCAAACTTATTATCCATACCTACAACCAAGGTATGCCAAGGGTAATAGGTCCACAAAAAGTCTCCCAATAGGGCAAATATCACAAAGACCAAAGATACAGTACAAGCACAATAGATGATGAATGGTAAAAACATGATTATTTATTAAAAAGCAAAAGTACTACATATTCTGGGACAACGTCCCTATCAAGACGAAGGAAAATAACAAAGAAAGAAGGCCATTATGAAAACATAGTCATTATGGTTCGGCTATACATAACTCTCTAAGGCAGTCCCTCAGCACGGCGGTCGACCGCTCAAATTACAGCTTGACCCGGCGCTCGGCCTCTTGAGTCAGCCGCTCTGCATCTTTCAGGTGCACATGCGCCTGCCAAACGTCTTCAAGCCGCTTCAGGGCACGCTCCAGGCCAGCAGTAGTCCGAGTGATCTTGTTCACCTCCTGAACAATTTGCTTTCTGTCTGCACGAGAGGCCTCGAGCTCCAACTCCAAGAAAGCCAGCTTCCTCAAGAGCTCGAGGATCTGCTCCCTCGTATCAATTATGCTGCGAGAGGCGGCCGCTTTCCGAGCCATGCAATCTGCGCTCATGTGGCTCAGCTGATCGTACCGGAGAGACAGAGTGTTGAGATCCTTCATGATGATCGGCTTGGACGTATCTCGTGCAGTCTGTACCTTCTCCATGACAGTGAGGAGGAAGGTATGCTCCTGATCTATTGCGGAAGATAGATCAGCTTGTCGCAGTCCCTGATACTGAGCCACCAGTTGATCAGCTTCCAGCAGTTTAGGCTCCAGCAATTCAACCATCCCCGCCCCACCGGGATGACTTCTAAGAATTTCAATCTGGCCACGAGCGTATTGATGGGCCAGGGCAAAAGAGATCCCCCTCTCCACGGCGGCTTCGACTCCTCGTCTCAGGTGATGATAAAAACTGTCAACTACATCCCTTGACGATTCGTCCAGAACTTCCGAAAAAGACGGCGTCAAAGGAAGGGTAGTTGACAGGGGCGAAGAAGGTACACCGGAACTCGCTGCCCTTGCCATGAGAGAAGCAAATTTTGAGTGAAATAACGCTTGAATGGCAGCCAATTCTTCTTCCGCAGCCCAAAGAATCAGGAGGCTCGGCAGGACAGAGAGGTCGACCTCTCGAGCCCCATGAACAGATGAGGGTGCAGGGACCATGTCTCCCCGCCTCGGTAATTCTGCCGCTCGGCCTCCCGAACTTGATTCGACGGGGGGTCCCCCAATATAAGTTGGAGGGGGAGGAGGTACGCTCTCTTCTGCCAGGTCCCCTCTAGCAAACTCTTCTCCAGTAATGTCCATCATGGGCAGTAAAGGAGCAGGACCTGTATGTCCAGAGCAACTATCAATCAGCTTAACCCAAAGGATGTGACGATCGAGCAAATGAGCCTCCTCACTGGTCAAAACTTGACTTAGCTTACTAGGGGAGGGTTGTAGGGGCTGAGGTTCACTCGCAACCACCATAGCCTTTTTGCCAGCAACATCCGAACCGAATACAGCGGCTCCCTCTGCCCCAGCATCATCATTCGCCAGCTAGAATTCAGCTATTTTGGGGACTGGCTCAGCAGAACCCTCGGTGCCCTAGTTCGAGGCATCAGTAATAGAGGAAACCCCAGCCAACCTGGGAGGAGATACAACTAGATAAGTATCACCCGGCTAAAATTTAGCCGTCTTGGGGATGGGTTCAGCGGAGCCCATGTCGCCCTGGGTCGAGATCTCGGCAACGTGAGACCCCTCATCCATCGCCGGGAGAACCCCGGCGGCAAGAATCTCGGCACTTATATCTCTGATTAGAGTGGCCAGAGCTGAGTTGACCGCAGGGGCAGCGTCCGGCTCTCGAGATTTCTCTTCTTCTGACGCCTACAAGAGGAAAGGAAAATGATTAAGATCAAAGTTCAGAAAAAAGGAAGAACTGAAAAAGCTGGTAGTAGCTCGATTTACCTCCAAAACGGGGTCGACGTCCTCGCTTCTCTCCTTGATAGTTAGCCTGCGACGTCTGACCGCAGCCCATTTTCGAGAGTAAGAAATACCGCCAATAGGGGAGATTTGCCTGCTACGTTTCCGTACAAGACCAGGCGCAACAGGCGGTTGATCCACCACCACCTCATCTGCATGAAGGAGAGCGTTATCGGAAGCAGGCTCATCATCCTCTTCGTCCGCGTTGCTGGACTCCGAGTCCAGCACATCGACCATGTTCTCTCTCCTCTTCCTCGCATTAGACCCCTTGGGTTTCTCCTCCAAGCCGGTACCAATAATGAAGCTGGCACTCGGGTCAAAGCCACTAGGAGGCTTGTTCGCCATGACGTGGTAGAGAGCCGCTAAATATAGGATCTCTCCTGAATCCCCAATATCAGGAACCAAAAAGCTAGTACGGGTGTGCACCGTATTATAATAATGTCAGGCCCTGATACCATCAAGGACGCTGCCTTCAAAACCCAGGCAAGAGCTGGGACTGTCCAAAAAAAGCTGGCTATACCCAAAATGTCTGGCGAACCTACTAGGCAAGTAGGGCTCCAAGTAAACAGCATTGCAGTTGCGAAATACCAGATGGGAGGGACGAATGTTATGAAGCCAAAGGAGCATCTTGTCATCTTGGAAGTGGGGAGGCCCAAGACCATCAAGATGTACGGCCGCCACCTCTTCAGCAGTAAAACGAGGGACAGACATGAAAAAGTTATATATGTCCGATCTCGCTAGCTCCATTCGACAGGCGCACATGGTTTCATACTCCCAAGACATATGGCGATATTGGAAGATGAAGGCGTCATCTGCAGTCATGCCATCTTCGGGTCCAGGCCTCATTAAAGACCAGCAATGCATCAGCAACCACCCCATCAGATAATGGTAGGGCAGTTCAACACATTCAAAGTCCTTCGTCACGTCACGAGTGATGACCTTGGACGCAAAAGTGCGAAGGCCATGGTGTATACTACACACCATGGCCGGGAGTAGAGCCAGCCTGACTCCGAAGACCAACTTCACAGCAGGGAGGATAAAATTACGACTAATTCTCTCAATGGAACCTGCTCCTCCTGAGACCACACAATTCCGCAGCCATACCATCAGGAATTCTGCCAGGAGAGCCTTCTCAGACATCGCCGGGTTATCCTGGTAAAAATTACTAAAGGAGTCGGTTTTACTCCCAAATCTGTCGCTTGTCGCCCTTGATCTCTTGGCCGACGACACTTGGCTCTGTATCTTCTCGTGGGTTTGAGGACTGCAGGGAGAAACCCGGTCTGAGGCACCTAACGTAAAAAGGTAGGTGACCCAAGACGTAGTATGGGGAAGGTTCCCCTCCGAGCTGCCATCCTTCTTGATGGATATTTGGTGGCATGTACTGTGATGACACAGTAGCTCCTGGTAGACAGCTAAGAATCCCGGGAACCGTCCCTCCAGATCCTCGAACTCTTCGTTCGTCGGAGTATACACTTTAAAGACTTCGTCTCCCCAAGGTAGCATGGAGACTACATGCATCTCGTGCAAAGCAAGCCCCATCTCCCCCACGGGTGTAAAAAAAGTCCCCGAGCGGCAGTTGTACATTTTCAGCAAAGCCATGAACAATTTTTTGTTTATGGGCAAGCCATAGCTGGTGCCCCAAATGGCATAGTAAAGTCCAATCTTGCGCAGATGAGTCTCGTACTTTCGCACAATCCAAGTAGACAGGTTGGTCCACGAGGGAAGAGGGTGTATCCAATTCGGCAGCGACAACCGGCCAACAGGATAGGACCCCTTTCGGGTAAGTTGGTTGATGAAAGTGTCAGCCTCAGAGAATGTAAAATTGGGACCCTACACATTCAAGAAACTGCCCGGGGCCAACCCCATCACATAACGGCTGACTGGTACCCTGCCCGCGTACACTGACCGCATGTTATTATTATAGTAAATTTTGCCTACAATCATCCCGCTCCGGGTCGGAGTCAAGGAATCCTCCATCGTCCTGGTCATGGGCAACATGTTGAACCATGACAGTGGGAAGTGACGCTCCATCAGGGGGATATGGATCTCCATCCCGTCAGAATTAAAACTCCAGCTCTCAGATACATCCAGAACATGGGATTTCTTCACAGTAAGGGCATCCTCGAAGAGGAACGCAGGCTTCAAGTGCTTGTCTCCTAGCAGTCCTGAGTTCATCATCCCCAAAATAAAGAAGAAGGACTGCTTCTTTATGTCATTCAGCCTCTCCAAAGGTTCGTCTTTTGGAAGCTGGTTCGTCACATACTCGACTATGTGATCATACCTATAGCCCACAGCAGATTGGGCGTGCCCTACCAGAGGTTCGCCCACAGCATTAACTAGCAAATTCACTAGAAAAGGACAAAAGAAACAAAGTCAGGAGATGGCCAGAAAACGTGTAAAAGAGTTCATGCGGTTCTGTTCGGACAGGTCCTTATGTGGCTCAGTTTTAACAGGGTTCATGTGGCTCTATTTTGATGGGTCCTATGCGGCTCAGTTTTAACAGAGTACATGCGGCTCTGCCTTGATGGGTCCATATGCGGTTCTGTTCAAAGAGACTTCGCACGACCCAGTTCATCATGAGCTTATGCGGCTTTGTGAGCTTATGCGGTTCTGTTTAGCGTGAGCTTATGCGGTTCTGATTTGATGGAGACCTCATGCGGCACAGTTCGAGGGAGCTTATGCGGTTCTGTCTGTTGGAACTTCATGCGGCCCAGTTCTGTGAAGTGCTTATACGGCCACAGTACGACCCTCATGCGGCTCAAACATGGGGCATACCCCCATACGGCTCGGGTATGAGAAGCCCATGCGGCCCATAAAATATATGCAGCTTCATCGTACTGAACTTAGGCAGTTCAATGAAGACGAAGGACGCATTAAATGCCAAGAAGAAGAGGCTTATGCATAATACATGTAGCAGAGCCAGTTTTGTTAGGGTTCGAAGCATAAGGTCCACCATATAATCCTTACCAGCAATGGAAGGGTGGACGTCGGGATGAACTTCAGGCGTCGTAGCCAACGTAGAAGCCACTCCCTTACCCTTCGCCTCAGCAGAGGAAGCCTTGGAAGTCTTGGGAGCCATCGGTGATCGTAGAAGAAGAAGAAGGAGACAGCAGTTAAGGCAAGAAGAGCTTGAACTAGAGAAGAAAGTAAAGAGTATTTCTCTAAAAATTACTCTTATTTATAGACGGACAAGGGAGGGTACATAGACCGAGGAACGCTTCGGATGATGTGCTGTAGAAAAAACCGACTCTTGGGATTTCATCCCCTCTCATGCAGGAGATTCATCAAAGCAAAAATCTAAATATTTAATAAACCGACTCTTGGGATTCCCCCCAAAAAACGGCTCTAAATCAAAACGAATCAAGAGCAATTAATGACGCCTATGTAGCAGAAAGAACAGTATGCGGCCAGAGCGGTCCATACGGCCAGAGTGGTCCATGCGGCTAGGAAGTCCATGCGGCCAGGCAGTCCATGCAGCCAGGAAGGCCATGCGGCTAGGAAGTCCATGCGGCCAGTACATCCTATGCAGCCATAAGAGCTTATGTGGACATAGCCATGCTTCTTATTCAAAGTATTTCAATTTTACAAATTGAAAACTTTGAAGAGGTCTTGTAGAAGCATGGAAAAGAACAGAAAAGTCTATGCGGCTCAAAACAGAGGGAGTCTCATGCGGTTCAAAGAATCTCTCAGAGCTTCATGCGGCTCAAGAGTCCCCTAGAGTTTCATGCGGCTCAAAAGTCCCCAACATAGCTAAACGGCTCGGGTAAAAGCCACGTGGCCTTATGCGGTTCGCCTCTACAGCTGGCCATTAAGCAGCAGCCTTATTTAATGCTCTGACATAACAAGGCAGCTCTAACATAAAGACGAATTGACAGCTCTGACATAAAGATGCAATGATGACCCTGACATGGTGGCAGGCTCCTAGGGAAATAAAGAAAATCTCTATAGCTGGCACGATCCACCAAATCCCAAAGCTTTTCATGCGGATCGCTTTAGGGTCTTCCATGCGGCTCTGAACACGTGGCCATCCTTATGCGGTTCAATTGGAGGCCACCCCCATGCGGCTGCTACTCTCATGCGATTCGGATCATGGGGGCCATCCTCATGCGGCTCAGATTCTGGGAGGCTACACCCATGCGGCTTTGACATGTGGCCATTCTCATACGGTTCAGTTGGAGGCCATCCCCATGCGGCTGCTACTCCCATACGGTTCGGATCATGGGGAACCACCCTCATGCGATTCAGTTGGAGGCCATACCTATGCGGCTGCCACCCTCATGAGGCTCGGATCATGGGGGCCACCATCATGCGGCTCAATTACAAGACCACACAAATACGACAGAAGATCGGTTATGACTTAGTTCCCCGCGTTCCTACGACTCACAGCATAATGACGGTTAGACATGTGGCACAATGTCAACCAAGATTTATCCGTTCGAATTTATTGCTATCAACAAATCACAATAACCAGATTTATTGCAGTCATCTTAATTACCCGGATCAATCTCCAACAAATGATGCAGATTTGCTGCAATCAACATAAAAGCAAGATCAAGGCAAATCTTAACAAATCCTTAACCGTCTACTGTTTAAGGAAGTAATCATTGCAAACCCTACTTATCATATCTCACTCCTATAAATAGCAAGGTGCCATTCCTTTGTAAACCCTGGACAGACAGAGAGACAGAGACACACACAAAGAGAGCGGTAGCACACAGAAGAATCTCTCCACACATCCTGAGAGCATTTCTTCATCAGAGCCAAGGCTACGTTTGATCGTCCAAGAAGTAAGGCAGAGCTGTTGTCGCTTTCCCGAGCCTCTACCGTCACCTTCCGGAATCAAAAATAAATAATTGTACTTAGATTACTGTACCTAGGTTTTCATTCCTAGGCTTTCTTTGTACGAGCGACTTTGTATTGTGAGTCTAAGTTCAGTCCTTCCATAAAATTGTTCTGTTCTTTTATAATCAATGGCAAACAGTAGGTCTCTGTCTGTAGGTGTCCCTGTCTGGAAGAAGGAAATGATCCCTCTATTTATAGCTTGCAGGCTGGCTGCTCATGCGCGCATGTGTAGGATGCGCCTGTACATGGGGATGCCACGTGGTTGAGGCTGCGGAAGGCGCATGGATGATGCGCCATCATTTGTGGGTTGAATCCTTCATGCTGCTTTTATGGGCTGACATATAGCAGAGGAGAGGATCTTTCTGTTGCTGAGATCTTGGCTGATTAACACCCCTTCAGAGGCTGAATTGAGTCAAAGGACACGTGGCACGTGTTCGTAACTCAATGATCTCAGATTTTGTGGAGAGTTATCTGATAGGATGGTCCTGGGATTGGGCGCATAAGAAGACTTTGGCTCGCAACCTTCAGAAATTACAAACCAATTCGAGCGCATGGCTTTTGAGGCACATGCGAAGCTTCAGTAGCGACTTGACCTCTGTCTTTAGGGATCAGAGGAAGGTCTGAGGTGCATGGCTCTTGAAGCACATGTAGAGATTTGGACGCATGGCTGCAGAGGCGCATGCGAATGGCTGGGCGGCCACGTGGCTTGTAACCGTCAGGAAGAAGTAATGATGATGTTGATGTCAGCGATACTTCGTCTTCTGAAAAAGCTGCCAACTGTTCAGTCCTCGAGGGACGTGCTGCCAACTCTGTCACTTTGGCATTAATTGCTTGATGGGGTGATGCTTCGATTGGGCGCACGGGTCCATATTGATTAGGACGCATGGATATGTGTTTTGTTGGGCGCATCCATACGGGGCACTTGGTACCGACGGGCGTGTCTACACGATGCGCGGTGTCTGACCGGCGCATCTATTTGCATGACGCATCTTTATTGGTCCGACTGTTGTGTTTCTCGAGTGCTTTAAATAGCCATTTTGACTTGGCCAAATTCGAAGCGTCAGGTTCGTCACCATAAATATAAATTCATTGTACGGGATTCGAAGAGCCCGCCCCTTGGCGCATGGATTTGATTTGCCCGGCCTATAAATAGTGGCAGGGAGAGAGTTTGCTTCTCGTTCTCTCACGTCTTCGCGAATAAACTTATTTGGTCGAGCACATTCTGTTGACGAGATGCTCCCGAGGGTGAAAATACGATGAATTGTCTTCATTCATGCACTTGTGAAGGTGACTGTTACATCCAAAAGTCAGGGTCGAGGGCTTCTGAGGCAGACGGAAGGTGCCTGTTGTATCCAAAGATCGGGATGCTCGAGCTCTGTCTCCGTTATGCTGGAAGAGCCACAGATCGGAATTGTGGTGCCCCCATCTTCCTTCGGCTTTGGAGAGCTCTTTCTCCTGCCAGAGTGGGGTTTTGCCCATTCTGGTTGTGTTGAAAGCTGCTCCTTTAGCCGCGGATTGATTGCGGTGCTCTCCTCTTCCTTGGGCTTTGGAGAGCTCTTCCTCCAGCTAGGGTGGGTTTGATCGCCCCCCCTCGTTCTGCTCAATAAATGCTTCATTAGTCAAAGCATTTGATCGGGTCAAAGTGGAGCACATATGCTAAGACTTTAGGATGCGCATAACTGAAATTGATACGCCTGACTGAGACGCTGAAGGGATGCGCATAATTGAGATGCTGAAGGGATACGCATAACTGAGATGCTGAAGGGATGCGCATAACTGAGATGCTGATGGGACGCGCCTAACTGAGATGCTGATGGGATACGCATAACTGAGATGCTGAAGGGATGCGTATAACTGAGATGCTAAACGGACGTGCCTAACTGATGATGCTGAAGGGATGCGCCTAACTGATGATGCGTCGGTCAGGAGGTGTATGGCAGTTTGCTGCTCCTGGCTGTAGTCTTAGGATCTTCTTTTTTAGAAATTCTCCTTTTGCAAATCCTTTTTTAGACATGTAATAGACTTTTATATGAAATAAAAATCCTTTCGATGTCTATACTTTTGTTGTCTTGCTGTGCCAAGTACTTCGTTTGAGCTTCCTGGCGCATGTAGTGTTAGGCGCATAAGAATTTCGGCCTGTAGATGTGCATGAAATTCCATGCTTTTACAAGACCCCCTTCAAAGTTTTCAAAACTTTCTGTCAAGTTTTAGAATACTTTGAATAAGAAGCATGGTGTTGACTTCAATTGGGCGCATGACTGTTTGGGACGCATGATTTGCTCCGTGCATTTGTGATGAGGCGCATGCTCCTCTTCAGTTTTAAATGCAAATGATAATGTTTCGAAATAATCAAAAAGATTTAATGATGATCTTTTTGGATTATTTGCAGTTATCACTTTGTAGAACCCCAGACGGCGGCTGACGTCATCCTTCATCGGTTCACGTATGCGACCAAGCCTATAAATAGGCGTCTGATGGTGAGAGAGAGAGTTATTCCTCTCTTTGCTTTCTTCTTCTTTTAGAGCTCTTCTTTCCAAAATTCTAACTTATTTTTTCGAAATGGCTCCCAAGACTCCTCGTGATGGCGCTGGCCGAGGATGAAGCAAAGGAAAAGAGCCTGCAGAGGTCGATGTTGATGCAGTTCCCAGGACGCCCGTTGACGTTTGGCCGGCGGTGATTGGTGGATTTGTCATCCTTGTCGAACCATTTATATTTTGAGGAACAAAACATCTTTTTAGAACTCACATACGCTGACGTGCATGGACCTCGAGTCCTGATGATGTGCTGAAGCTTCTTGCCGACGCGCATGGACTTCGAGTCCTGATGATGCGCCGAAGCCTCTTTGCTGACGCGCATGGACTTCGAGTCCTGATGATACGTCGAAGCCTCTTTGCTAATGCGCATGGACCTCGAGTCCTGATGATGCGCCGAAGCCTCTTTGCTGACGCGCATGGACCTCGAGTCCTGATGATGTGCCGAAGCTTCTTTGCTGACGCGCATGGACCTTGAGTCATGATGATGCGCCGAAGCCTCTTTTCAGATGTGCCTGAGCTTGAGTTCAGTGTGTACGCTTCTGTTGAGAACTCGGCTCAGATAAATATTTCTTTGTTTGTTAACATATCTAAGTTTTTGTCATCTTTCTCTGACCGCCAGTTTCGATGACTGTCCCGCTTTTGAATGAAGTACTGCTGGACGCTGCACTCTGTCAGATGGGAGTTGATTACAATGAGGAGGTAATAAATCCTGCCTAGGCTTCCATCATGCTGGATCAGTCTTCCGAGAGAATAACTCAAATTAAGGAACAACATTATGCGTTCCTCCAGCAGATGATGGAGCGTGATATTTTGCAATCTACCGTTACTGGCAATGAGGCTTTCCTGAAGCCTGAGTTCCTGTTCGGGGATCGCCTTACTTCTACTTAAGCGAAGGTGCTGAGGATCAAGGAAGCTTGGTTCCTCTCAGCCAAAGGGGTGCACATGTTCATGAAGCAGCTCGAGCGTCACTGGCCTTTGACGGCCTTCTGCTGTCACGCCCCAGAACCAGAATACAGGAGACCGGGGGAATGACTCAGCCAGCTACATATTACGGGTAGAGGAATACCGTATAATACGATCAATGTTGTCTAAAAGACGAGGGGGTGCATACTACATGAAAGTCTCGCTATGGTCGCTTCACATCTATTGTCTCAATCATTCAAACAAGAAACAGTAATAGAGAACATGTAAGATAAAGTAGTAAGGCGTCCCGAACGCTTAGTCAAAATGTTCTTGATATCTGGCTTTACAAAACATAGCCAGATGGTGTAGCAAAGTATACACAATTGTTATCAGCTGTAGCCTGACTTAGTTACAATTATGTAGAAGTAAGTACAAGACGATCCGACTAACATGTCGGTGCCAAACGGAAAAATATAAAGTAAGTAACAAAACGAGCGGGGAAGTAAGGAACCCACTCGAGTCCTTCTGCAATCATTCCTCTAGTATTTACCATCTTGGAGGTGGAAGTAAGCTGAGTCCTCGGGGACCGGCTCTAAATCTGGCCATGCAAAACCAGAGAGGTTAGACCTCTAATAGCAAATACCGCAAGGAAGCACGATATGAGAAATTAAAACCAGTAATAAGAGAATATGATATATAGATCTCAGCTTGCTACTAGGATTCACATAATGTCACGACACTTCGAACCAACCTCCCAACCAAACAAGGACAGAAGTTGGTACGTCATGTCCTGACATTCTGATCATCTCAGTTAGTTAACAGAGTAGGCACAGTATACAAACAAATCATTTTAAACGGCCATACAACTACTACGGCTGGCTACTGTGAGTTCCAAGTTGTCCTGGAAATATGCAATAAGGATTCCGCAGTTCTTACTATGTACGAGCAAGGCTAGTCTACCCAATCAATCAATTGCGCCAATCATGAATTAGACGAGTCCCAACGGAACGTCCGTCATCAATATACAATAAATAATATAAGCAGATACCGCTCCCTGCCTGTGTGGCAAATTTGCAGTATCTGTGGAAACCAGCCGGCCTGTCGGGCACTAATAGTCCCAAAGAGGACTGTCATATAAGAACTCGAGAATCCATTCTCTCCATGCAATCATTATTTTATTTAACTTAGTAACCTCTATGTTAAGTGAAATCCCATGTTGTGGATCATGGTTATTCAGAATGACTACTTCCGTACAAAGTACGATATGCCTAACTCTACAACAATACCCGTGCGGTTAGGTTGTAGGTCTTACATAGCGTCATGCAACAATCAAAACTAGTCACGGAATAATCATGCCTTGACCATAAAGTACACCTGCTGCTTTTGTAAAATATATAAATTAAAGCATGCACGTGCCTGTATGCCAATATTCGGGATCGACTAATCGATTTTAATAGTTCATAGTTAATATGAACGTGTCTTATTCCATTTAATTCAATAAGACGACTAGCCAGTCTCTTAGTTCCATCTAGGAACGCATGATCAATTATTAATCAAGATAACAATCAATGTTAACTAATGCCAAATTTAGGACAGAATTAGCCAAAAGGCATTATGGGATAGAGTTCATGCGGCTAGGAATTCTTATACGGCCAGGAATGCTCATGCGGCCAGGATTGCTCATGCGTCCAGGAATGCTCATACGGCCAGGATTGCTCATGCGGCCAGGATTGCTCATGCGGCCAGGAATGCTCATGCGGCCAGGATTGCTCATGCGGCCAGGATTCCTCATACGGCTAGGAATGCTCATGCGGCCAAGAATGCTCATGCGGCCAGGATTGCTCATGCGGCCAGGAATGCTCATACGGCCAGGATTCCTCATACGGCTAGGATTTCTCATACGGCCAGGATTGCTCATGCGGCCAGGAATGCTCATGCGGCCAGAAATGCTCATGCGGCCAAGAATGCTCATGCGGCCAGGATTCCTCATGCGGCTAGGATTCCTCGTGCGGCTAGGATGGAACTTGTCGCATGAAAGTTCATGCGGTCAAGTACTGATCTTCTTCTCTATTTTTCGAGAATCAGAACCATGGAAGCCATTTCTTCCAAGCTCTCTAAATCCTTCATTTCAAGTCCAAATCTGGACTTCCATAGGTCAAAATGGGGTAGAATGAAATTCTCTACAACATGGAACCATCAAAACTTAAAAAATAACAAAGTTACTAGATCAAAACCTAAGAAATCCGAAAATGCATTAAACTTAGATCTACATTAAATGAGCCATGGAAATTGAAAATGCTAAGTACTAAAGTATCTAAGAATCTTGAGAGAAAGACAATAGAACAACAAAAATGAAGATCCTTCAAGAAGCAAGTTGGCACTTTCCTATGTGGCTGGATAGGTGGGGGAGAGTTTATGAGGAAGAAGAAGAGAAATGAGAAGAAGTAATGAAGAGAGAGAAAGGGGATGGGGCTTTAATGGGGGTGGTAAGTGGGAAATTATTGAATCACCTAAACCCGAAAAATAAACCAACTCAGGCCGAACCCAAAAGCAAAGCAGAAAGTAAAAATGCTGAAAGTAAAATTACAGAAAAATTAATTAATGTAAAATTAAAGGAATTTAAATACAGAACAATATATGATAAAATTTAAATAAATACATTCAAGCAGTATACGTATTTAAAAAATGTATTCTGGGAACGAAAAGTGACATCTCTACCCTTCTTAGAAAAATTTCGTCCTCGAAATTTCAAATCCAAGTAGGATAGGAACACCAAAGCTAAACTAATCTAAGTACATGCAATTAGAGCAAGCAATCATTCTACAATGCCAATAGCAAGTAACATATCTATGTTTAACTATCGATGACACCAAGCAATTCTACTCACAAGGTGACAAGCATGAGGAGTTAAGACAATCAAGGTATACAGAAAGAGATATACCTTGTGAGTCAAACAGGTGCGGATACCGTGATCGGATGTCATCTTCACGTTCCCACGTTGACTACCCTAAAGAGTGATAAACCCAAGCAACCCGGACAAGGCTAATTGTTTGGTTCTTGAGTATCTTCTCTCTTCGGTCCAAAATAGACACAGGCTGTTCCTCGTAAGACAGGTTGGTACCAACAAGCAGCTCAGAATGATCAAGGATATGGCTTGGGTCCGGTACATACCTTCGCAACTGAGATACATGAATGAAACACGTCATGTACCTCTCGTAACGAAGGTGGAAGGGATAAGCAACATCGCCAATCCGATCAAGGATAACAAATGGGCCCACGTACCGCGGACTCAACTTCCCGCGAACGCCAAACCTAATAACCCTATGGGTAGGTGAGATCCGCAAGAACACGTGGTCCCCAACAGAAAACTCTAGCGGCCTATGATGCTGGTCCGCCCAATGACGATGTCGATCCTGCGCAACTCGAAGTCGCTCTCTAATTTCCTTAACCACTTCAACTGTCTGAACAATTATTTCTAGGCCTAGCATCTTACTCTTCTCGATATCATCCTATGCTAGTGGCGACCTATACTTCTTACCATATAGTTCTTCAAATGGCGCCATCTGAATACTGGCTTGATAACTGTTGTTATATGAGAACTCGACTAAGTGCAGGTGACTCTCCCAAGATCCTCTAAAATCTAGGGTACAAGCTCGCAACATATCTTGCAAAGTCTGAATTGTTCTTTCTGATTGCCCGTCCGTCTGTGGATGGTAAGCCGTGCTAAATCTTAACTTGGTACCCAGACTATGATGTAAGCTTTTCCAAAAATGTGATATAAAATGGGTATCTCTGTCGGACACAATACTGACAGGGACCCCATGCTGCCTGACTATCTGTTGCATGTACAACTCTGCCAACTTTTCTGTAGATTACCCCACTCTGAAAGGAAAAAAATGTGCTACCTTTGTAAGTCGGTCTACTATCACCCAAATAGCATCTTTACCACTTGGCGATCTTGGTAAACCGGTCACAAAGTCCATTGTAATATATTTCCATTTCTATTCCGGAATAGGAAGCGGTTGCAATAACCCAGCTGGCCTCTGTTGTTCTGTCTTCACTTGCTGACATACCAAGCAATGAAAAATAAATCTAGCTATCTCCTTCTTCATTCCATTCCACCAGATGTGTTGCTTGATATCTTGGTACATCTTGGTCCCTCCAGGGTGTATAGAATACTGGAAACTATGAGCTTCTGCCATAACCTCCTATCTGATATCTCTACTAGGCACACATAGACGCAATCCAAACCTAAATGTACCATCTTCATGAATTCTTATCTCCTTCCTGAGTCCTGACTCACATTCTGTCCTAAGCTTCTGAATCCTTGGGTCCTGTGCCTGAGTTGCCTTGATCCTGTCTACTAAGTCGGATTGAACTTGTAGACTTGTTAGAACCCCTACATCACTAGGAAGTATAACCTCGATGCCCATCTCCTGAAGGTCTTCTAAGATATGCTTTTGTGTTGTCAACATAAATGTGCCGCCTCTCCTATTAAGAACGTCTGCTACCACATTAGCCTTGCCTAGATGATACTGAAGCTCCACGTCGTAATCTTTGATCAACTCTAACCATCTTCTCTGTCTCTATTCAGCTCCTTCTGAGTAAAGATGTACTTTAGACTTTTATGGTCTGTGTACATGTCCACTCGGTCACCATATAAGTAATGCCTCTATAGCTTCAAGACAAATACTACTGCCGCCAACTCCAAATTATGAGTTGGGTAATTCTTCTCGTGGTCTCGAAATTGCCTAGATATGTATGCTATCACCTTTCCATACTGCATAAGGACACATCCAAGTCCTCTTCCTGACGCATCACAATAAACGGTAAAACCTCCGGGTCCAACTGGCAATGTAAGAATAGGTGCTGATATTAACTTCTGCTTCAAGTTCTCAAATGATGCCTGACATTCTATCGACCAGACGAATGGTACATCCTTTTGTGTCAAGCGGGTCGTGGGTGCTGAAAGTCTTGCAAAGTCGGATACGAATCTTCTGTAATATCCTGCCAATCCTAAGAAACTCTGCACATCTGCTACAGTCTTGGGTACTGGCCGACCTTCTACTGCTTCTACCTTCTCGGGATCTACTGCTACTCCATCTCCTGATATGATGTGCCCCAAAAATAAAATATGATCCGTCCAGAACTCACACTTGCTGAGTTTGGCATACAACTGGTTCTCTCTCAGAAATTGTAACACTTTTCGGAGGTGGTCCTCATGTTCCTCCTCACTAGTAGAGTATAAGAGAATGTCGTCAAGAAACACAATGACAAACTGATCTAAGTACGGCATAAAGATGCGGTTCATCAAATCCATAAATATTGCTGGAGCATTGGTCAAACCAAACAGCATTACCAAGAATTCATAATGCCCATACTTTGACCTGAATGCTGTCTTGGGAATATCCTCCTTTCGAACCCTCAATTGATGATACCCTGAACGAAGATCTATCTTGGAGAAAACTCTAGCTCTGCTCAACTGATCAAACAAGTCGTCGATCCTGGGTAGTGGGTACTTATTCTTTATTATTGCCGCGTTAAGCTTTCTGTAATCGATGCACAATCTGGATGACACATCCTTCTTCCCCACAAGTACCACTGTTGCTGCCCATGGTGATATGCTAGCTTGGATGAACTTCTTCTCCTTCAGTTCCTCTATGTGCTGATATATCTTGGCCTGCTCCGAATCCGCCATTCTATAAACTCGATCTGATATCGGTTTAGTTCCAGGTGCCAATTCTATACAGAACTCAATATCTCTAACCGGTGGTAGACCTTGAAGTTCTTCAGGAAATACATCTAAAAAAATCTTTAACTACCTTCGGAACTAGAACTTCTTCCATTGTCGTTACTACTCCCTGCTCTTATTGAGTTGCCTCTGATCCGACTAAGGTGAACCTCTTTATGCCTGAAATATCAAAAGATACACTCCCTCTACGATAATCTATTGTCGCATTATTGTCTTTTAGCCAGTCCATGCCGAAGATAACGTTGAATTTCCAACAGAAAATTCTATCAACCTGACGGGTAAAGAATGCCCGCAAACTACAATGCTACATGCCAGAATAATCCTACTAACTCCTACGAGCCCATTACCAGTGAGTATATTTAACCTCCCTGGTAATGCCTCGAACTCCATTCCTGTCGTGTGACAAATTGTGTAGATATAAATGAGTGTGATGCTCCCAAATCAAACAATGCTACTGCGGGACATGAGCGACGAGAATATTACCTGCCACAACATCTCCCAATGCCAATGCCTCTTCCAAGGATAGAGTGAATGCCTGCCCTCGACCTCCTCGTTGGTTCCCATGTTGTGGCCTAACCTGGTGCTGCTGCTAGCCCCTGCCTTGATGATGCTGGGGTGGTCTATGCTGGTGTTACTGTATCGACGGTCCCTGCTGCCGAAATATCTGAGCTTGCGACATGAACGGGCGTTGTGCCAACGGTCTCACTGCCACCGCGGGTCCTCGATACTGGCCTGTTCCTGGTACTGGTAGAGCAGGAAATTGTTGCACTGGCCCTCCTGACCTCGAATTCATAGGACAGATGGTAACCCGATGATCTGGATTTCTACATATCAAATATTGCCCGTTCAATGTCCGACACACATCTCTAGTGTGCCATACCTTTCCACAATAAGTGCAGTCCGTTGGGGGTTGCTGGTTCTTCCTTTGTTGCTGTTGCTGCTGCCTGGGTGGTGGTGCTGGCCCTCGCATTGCCACATCGTGAATGCGAATGTCAAGGGATGGTGCTGTTGTTCGGGGCGCTATTCTCCCTCCTCCTTCAATCTGACTATGGGATCTCTTCTGGCCCCCAGTCCTTGTCATGATCCTCTGAATGGTGATCTCATGCCTTCGGGTTGCCGTCAATACTTCGTTAAAAGTCTGATAATTGTGCCCCTCTATCAATTGCAAGAGCTCAAGATGAAACCCTTGCTGGAACCTCATAGCCCTCTGGCTCTCCGTTGCTACCATCTCTGGGGCGAACCTACTCAATCTGCAGAACTCCGCTGCACAAGTATCTACTGTCTTGCCGGCCTGCTTGAGGTTGATAAACTTCTGTTGTAGCTCAAACTGCACCACAACTCCATAGTACTTGGTCTTGAACCTTGCAGTAAAATCGTCCCAAGCAACGGAATGTCTGATGTCCACTTTCTCTGATTCCCACCAATCACGTACGAGATCCTGAAGTAACAACTTCACCTAATCCATACGTTCTTCTGCCGGTACCTTAGCTGCTGTCAAAATAGTTTCAACATCCTTAAGCCATGCATCTGTTGAGATGGCATCTTCCGTGCCCTCAAAACGGTGGGAGTTGTACTTGCAAAATCTGGTTGATTCTCCTGAATCTGTCCTCGTTCCTCTTTCCAAAGCCGTCTGTAATCCTTGGTTGAGTAGTACATTCTGCTTTTGCAACTGAGCGTGCATGCGCTGCTGGGCTAACATCTGATGTTGCTAAGTAGCCATCATCTCACTCATGATCTCTAGAAGGGATGGTGTGTCCACTTCCACAGGGGTAGGTAGAACTATTGGTAGTGTAGGAACCTCCGGATACTGCGGTCCAGCTGCTGGTTCCACAATCACTTCTTCTTGGATAGTCTCTTGAGGTAGTACTGGCCCTTGTAGCTGACCAACCTGGTTATGTCATCCATGTTGCCCTTGTTATTGTTGTTCAGTTCTGACAGATACAGACGAAGTGCCCCTAAAAAAAGGGACAAGAGAGCAATCAAATGACCGGATATGAAGGATCAATGAAGTCGAAAGATATCGAAATATCAAGCTAGGGTTGAGAATAACGAATCATGAGATCAAGGGGGAACATGTGTGATTGAGACATCCTATAAATTAAAACACCCTACAAATCTGAAATCAGACCTGCATGGGCCACCACTAAAACCTTGTCATGCCCCAAAACCAGAATACTGGAGAGCGAGAGAATGACTCAGCCAGCTACGTATTACGGGTAGAGGAATACCGTATAATACGATCAATGTTGTCTAAAAAACGAAGGGGTGCATACTACATGAAAGTCTCGCTATGGTCGCTTCATATCTATTGTCTCAATCATTCAAACAAGAAACAGTAATAGAGAACATGTAAGATAAAGCAGTAAGGCGTCCCGAATGCTCAGTCAAAATGTTCTTGATATCTGGCTTTACAAAATATAGCCAGATGGTGTAGCAAAGTATACACAATTGTTATCAGCTGCAGCCTGACTTAGTTACAATTATGTAAAAGTAAGTATAAGATGATCCGACTAACATGTCGGTGCCAAACGACAAAATATAAAGTAAGTAACAAAACGAGCAGGGAAGTAAGGAACCCACTCGAGTCCTCCTGCAATTATTCCTCTAGTATTGACATCTTGGAGGTAGAAGTAAGCTGAGTCCTCGGGGACCGGCTCTAAATCTGGCCATGCAAAACCAGAGAGGTTAGACCTCTAATAGTAAGTACCGCAAAGAAGCACGATATAAGAAATTAAAACCAGTAATAAGAGAATATGATATATAGATCTCAGCTTGCTACTAGGATTCATATAATGTCACGACACTTCGAACCAACCTTCCAACCAAACAAGGACAGAAGTTGGCACGTCATGTCCTGACATTCTGATCATCTCAGTTAGTTAACAGAGTAGACATAGTATACAAACAAATCAATTTAAACAGCCATGCAACTACTACGGCTGGCTACTGTGAGTTCCAAGTTATCTTGGAAATATGCAATAAGGATTCCGCAGTTCTTACTATGTACGAGCAAGCTAGTCTACCCAATCAATTAATTGCTCCAATCATGAATTAGACGAGTCCCAGCGGGACATCTGTCATCAATATATAATAAATAATATAAGCAGATACCGCTCCCTACCTGTGTGGCAGATTTACAGTATCTGTAGGAACCAGCCGGCCTGTCGGGCTCTAATAGTCCCAAAGAGGGCTGTCATGTAAGGACTCGGGAATCCATTCTCTCCATGCAATTATTATTTTATTTAACTTAGTAACCTCTATGTTAAGTGAAATTCCATACCGTAGATCATGGTTATTCAGAATGAGTACTTCCGTATAAAGTACGATATGCCCAACTCTACAACGATATCCGTGCGGTTAGGTTGTAGGTCTTACATAGCGTAATGCAACAATCAAAACTAGCCACGGAATAATCATGTCTTGACCATAAAGTACATATGTTACTTTTGTAAAATAAATAAATTGAAGCATGCACGTGCCTGTATGCCAATATTCGGGATCGGCCAATCGATTTCAATAGTTCATAGTTAATATGAACGTGTCTTATTCTATTTAATTCAATAAAATGACTAGCCAGTCTCTTATTTCCATGTAGGAACGCATGATCAATTATTAATCAAGATAACAACCAATGTTAATTAATGCCAAATTTGGGACAGAATCAGCCAAAAGGCATTATGGGCTAGAGTTCATGCGGCCAGGAATGCTCATGCGGCCAGGAATGCTCATGCGGCCAGGATTGCTCATGCGGCCAGGAATGCTCATGCGGCTAGGATTCCTCATGTGGCCAGGATTGCTCATGCGGCCAGGATTCCTCATACGGCCAGGATTGCTCATACGGCCAGGAATGCTCATGCGGCCAGGATTGCTCATGCGGCTAGGATTACACATGCGGTCAGGAATGCTCATACGGTCAGGATTGTTCATACAGCCAGGAATGCTCATGCGGCCAGGATTGCTCATGCGGCTAGGATTGCTCATGCGGCCAGGATTGCTCATGCGGCCAGGATTGCTCATAAGGCCAGGATTGCTCATGCAGCCAGGATTCCTTATGCGGCTAGGATTCCTCATGCGGCTAGGATGGAACTTGCCGCATGAAAGTTCATACGGTCAAGTACTGTTCTTCTTCTCCATTTTTTGAGAATCAGAACCATGGAAGCCACTTCTTACAAGCTCTCTAAATCCTTCATTCCAAGTCCAAATCTGGACTTTCGTAGGTCAAAATGGGGTAGAACGAAATTCTCTACAACATGGAACCATCAGAACCTAAAAAATAACAAAGTTACTAGATCAAAACATAAGAAATTCAAAAATGCATTTAACTTAGATCTACATAAAATGAGTCATAGAAATTAAAAATGCTAAGTACTAAAGTATCTAAAAATCTTGAGAGGAAGACAATAGAACAATAAAAATGGATATTCTTCAAGAAGCAAGTTGGCACTTGCCTATGCGGCTGGATAGGTGGGGGAGAGTTTATGAGGAAGAAGAAAAGAAATGAGAAGAAGTAAGAAAGAGAGAGAAAGGGGATGGGGCTTTAATGGGGGTGGTAAGTGGGAAATTGTTGAACCACCCAAACCCGAAAAATAAACCAACTCAGGCCAAACCCAAAAGCAAAGCAGAAAGTAAAAATACTGAAAGTAAAATTACAAAAAATTAATTAACATGAAATTAAAGGAATTTAAATATAGAACAATACATGATAAAATTTAAATAAATACATTCAAGCCGTATACATATTTAAAATACGTATTCTGGGAACGGGAAGTGACATCTGCCGTCTTACTTCCAAGAGGAGGATGTCATGGGAGCTAACCCTATCTCAGAAGGAAGCGGTGGCGGGCACATTCAGAATCGAGGCTACCTCGAACAAGAGGGATACTCTGGCCGCTACACGGGCTAGGTCTTCTTTCACCTGGCGAACTCTATGTCCCAGAAGTATTTACAGTGATGTCCCTGTCGACACTTTCGCCTTTGGTGCTTCGACTTTCGTAAACCGCATGTTATTGTCGAAGCGGTCTTACCCGAAGGGTGATTTTTGGGTAGACGATTGGTGTCATTATGTATCCAAATGGGGCAAGCTGACACTCTAGGTTCTGACGAAGTTTTGAATCGAACACCGAGAGATTGGTTGACTACCGCTATTCGTGCTACCCAGACGGGCGTCGACATCAACAGGCACATGTTCCTTGTACTTCTGGAGATGTTTAACACCCAGACTGGGACCTTCTTCACCCCGATGGGGGTACTAGGACTTGGACTTCATAAAATGTATGAGGTGTCGAGGCTTCCTTGGGGATCAGAACCCTTTGAGGAGTACTTCCCAACCAACAAGGAGTTCCAAGTCCTGGGGGACAAGGAAGAAGAGATGATGGATGTCTTCAAAGAAGTGGCAAGCCACCATTATTATATGCAGAAGAAGGATAGCGGTGGGGCGCAGCCCCACGTGACTGCTTGGAGGGATTACGTCTTTGAGCAAGACGAGGAGGATCCCTCTCAGTTCACGTCTCCGCCAGCTCTTTCCAGTACCAAGGTGCTCTCTGAAATGAGCAGATTGAATGAAAAGAGTCCCCATGAAAATACGGACCGGGAATCGGATGAACGCTCCTATAGCTGTCTCTGGCACCTCACTTACCGGATGTCGTCGAAAGCAGCGTTGGCTGCTTATCTGATGATCTGGCTCCGGGATTATGTCTTTTCGGGCGGGTCAGGCTCGGTGGAGAGGGTGACTCGAAACCTGATCCTGCCAGCAATAAAGTTAGTTTTTGGCCATCCCTTGGCTCTACTCCCTGCGATGGTATACAACCTGCTGTGAGGTCTACGAGAATTTGTAAGTGATCTTGTTCACGAACGAGGTAAGAATGGTAACTTTTCTCGTGCTGAGCTGTCATTTTACTATCTGATGGGATGGTTGATTTTGCACAATCCCAATGTGAATAGCCCGGGCCAGGAAGAAAACCACGTAGCCGGAGATGCATTCCTTCGCCGCTTCTACCAGAGAAAGTGGCTGCATACGGGCATTCCTGTTTGTAGAAGAGTTTTGTCCTACCTTCAGGGATGGGAGATCACAAAAGTTGGTCCTATTTTTACCAGTTTTGAAGCAAATAAGGATTTGGCTGATTCGGATGAAGATGCAACAACTCTGTCTCTGTGGGGATTTCGTTGGTTGTAAAGCATTCGGCCATCCCATTTGGTGTACAGGAATAAGAAACATTTTTACCTAGAACCATACTTGCCAAGCCATTTTGCACATCAATTCGGCTATGCCCAGTTGATATTGGGAAACCCCAGTACCAGCCTGGGGTATATTAGGAGTCTACTGGACGGGGCGTGAGCTTGGCATTACTACAATGCCAGATGTACCGAAGCTCGCTTCACCATGCCAGTTCTGAATCCGTAGCCGCCGATTCTTTTCTCAGCTGCCAAATTTTACTGTACGATGAATGCTGTATCCTCTGGATATAATAGGAAGACTAGCTTCATCGTCGGCACCCAGTTGGAGGCGACTGGAAATATATTGGTGAAGGCTCGATTGTACCGCCCGCCAGAGGTTGGTTATCGAGACACCCCTGTCGTATCCTCGGAGGGTACTCAGGCAGAGCCGTCGGCTGATCGCCCGAAGAGGCATACCGACGCAGAGGCGGGTTCTTCTGCGTCGAAGAGGCAGAGGAAAGCAATGTCACCGGAGGTGTCAACAGAATCGATTTCTGTGGAGGTAAGGACATCCCACATAGTCTGGTTAGTTCTACCATTTTGTGATATATGCTTTCTTTTTGTATGAGCCGCTGAAAAGGAAATCTCGAACTCCGAGATCGGGTGCTAGCAGACCAGAGTGGGTGGCGGGCCCATCTGATGAGCACATTCTGCCGATTGTATTGTCTTCCGTGAAGGAGAGCCCGAATGATATGACTTTTGTGGAGATACCAGCTGTCGTGAGGGCTTCTGGTATCGAGGTCTCAGTAGAAGCTGTTCTTCCCGATGAGGAAGAGGAATAGAGTTCGTCATCTTCAGATGATGTTCCTCCAGAGGTCCCTGAGCCTGTAGGAGCAACAGGTATGGTTGTAACAGAGGAGAGGGCTGATTCCCCTCCTCATCATGATGAAGGGAGGTCGGCTATACCATTGCCGAGCCCTACCCCGGACCCAGCAGCGGATGTCGAGCTGGCTGCCGATCGGGAGGTACCGACAGATTCTATTTACGTAGGGGGATTTGATGAAAAAAGTGAGACTCGTCTTCCAAGCCTGGCTCTAGGAGAGCCAAGTCAGGAAGCAGGTGCCGATCTTACTATTTCACCGAAGGAGGAAGGTCCTGTGCGGCCTGCTGATAGTGTTTTGGAGACGGAGGAGACAGCCACAGATGTCGGGGATCCCTCCTAAATCGAAAAGGATAAGGGTTTGCTGGTTGAACCCTCTGTTGTGCCTTCCACTTGGGGATGATATCGATGCCCCATCCGGTTCCTTCTGATCGCTTGGCACCTCGGGCTAGTGACGGAGTGCAAGCCCCAGACGAGGAAGGATCCGCTGAGGTTGAAGTTGCAGCCTCGCAGATTAAGGTCCGTGGGTCTTCTGCAGGTTCATTGTCCCAAGCATCTCCTCCAACTCCTGTTCTGACACCTCAGGTATTGGCCGACGCAGACGAGTATGTACAGTTCGTTGTTGAAGCGGTGTACAAAATACTGCAGAGAGGTGTATCAACGGTGTTGAATGCGAACGGGAGTTTCACGACGGCGAAAGCCATGGCACTCCCTTCTATTGGTTTGATACATTCCCACCAAGGCCACAATATATGGCCAAGATTCTGGAGGCATCGGTGGCCGAGCTCGACCAGCTTCTTTCTGAACTTCAGAGCATCCGACAAAATAACCGTTCTGCGCTGATAGAAGCAGAGAAGGAAAAGTTGATAGCTGAAGTCGAGTCGTCGTATCAGGCCACGGTGGCTGTCTGGGACCGCGAGTTGGCCGAAGCTGAGGCTGCGGTGGAGAGGCTATCTCAATCTACGCAGGAAAAGGTAGAGTTGTGGGCCTCGTTGGAAGCCAGCATAGCGGAGGTCACCGCCAGGATTCATCATCTTGAAGACCAGCGGACCCAACTCTTATTAGATACTGAGCGAGTCCAGGCTGAACATGTAGCATCTAAGGAGGAGGAAGCAGCTTTCACCCGCCAGATCCTTTCTCTGACCCACCAGCGGCAACAGCTAGATGAGAAGTATGAGAATGATACTACCTCTGAAGCTATGGAGGTGATGCGTCAAGAAGCCGAACGCCGGGTCTTGGCGACCGCAGAGACTCGGGCGGAGGACTTGAAGCGTCGAATTGAAGAGCTTTCTGCCAATCCCAATAATGCTTAGGGATTATAGTCTCTTATTTTTTTGTTATTTTTGTAGTTTGCAATTTCTGCTGGGGATGTAATCCTTTACTTCCATATAAAAATAAAAATTTTATGGGGTATTCATTTTTGCTGTCATGAACTGATGATTTGTGCGGACCTATTATCTTTTGCGCACCTTGGTTTTTAGGTAAAGATAATAAGTTTGAGAGAACCGACATGTTTGCTCAGAGGTAATATGGACGTGGCAAATACGGAGTTCAAATGACAAAATCTTTCTACTCGGAGGTGTTATGGACGTGGTAGGAGTAAATCTGGAGGGATACGCAGAACTACTCAGAGGTAATATGGACATAGAAGTTTTACGATTGATGTACGGCAACGCAGGGGTTGTTCGTACGAAATATTTACTCAGAGATAATGTGGACATGGTAAACATGATAAGCAGCAAAATCCTACGTGGTATAAGTTTACGCTTTACAGGGCGTAGAAGAACAACTCAGAGGTAATGTGGACGTGGTTGTTCTTTTACTAGAGATAGAATGCTATGGAACAACTGGGTTCCGAAAGCATAAGATTTTATGAAGGAAAGATGTATGTGAGCTCTGATGATCAGGTCCACTAACTCCCTTGTTGGGTAGAGATGGAAGTACATGTCTGAAATATGTCATGAGTAGTACTTCTTTAGGAACTTGCCGTTGATGGGCATCATGAACAAGTCCCCATTCGGTCGAGCGAGACGGTAAGCACCATTTGAGTACACCATCTCTATGATGAAAGGTCCCTCCTACTTGGGCTCGAACTTTTCTGGTGTTTTGTGAGTCAACACCATCGGCCTCCTGACTGCCAGGACCCGGTCGCCTATTTGAAAAGTCCTTTGCTTGACCTTTTTTGTTGAAAGCCTATGATATACGGGCTTGATAAAGTTCAATGTGCTGCTGAGCTAGGAGGCATTTTTTGTCAAGTGCTTCCAATTCTCGCAGACGGTGATGCTGGTTGTCTTCTTCTGTTAATTGGTTTATGAGCGCCACACAGAGCGAGGGTATCTAAATCTCGAGAGGCAGTACCGCTTCACTTCTGTAGACTAAGAAGAATGGGGTATTGCCCGTCGGGGTCTGTACCGTTGTACGATAGGCCCAAAGACATTCATCGAGCTTTTCGTCCTAGTCGCATTTGTTGGATGATACGAACTTTTTGAGTAACCTAACGATAGTCTTGTTAAATGCCTCGGCCAATCCGTTTACTGTCGGATTGTAGGTGGTTGATGCCACGTTTTGAATGCGGTTCTTGTCACAGAATCTGCTGAAAACATGGCTGATGAACTATAGACCGTTATCTTGGATAATCCTTTGAGGTACCCCGAAACGGTAGATGACATGATGCTTGATGAAGCTGACCACCCTAGAGCTTTTTACTTCCGTCAGCAGAACGGCTTCTGCCCATTTGAAGAAGTAGTCAGTGATGGCTAGGATGAAGCGGTGTCCCCACGATGATGAAGGGGTAATCGGTCCTACAATATCCATGCCCTAAGCTTGGAAGGGCCAGGAGGCGACCGTAGGATGTAGTGGTTCCGACGGTGTATGGATGAAGTCGACGTGAAGCTGGCACGCATGGCACTTTTTAGCATAGTGGACGGCGTCGACTGCCATGGTTGGCCAGTAGTAGCCCATGTATCGCGGTCGATCATGCAGCTTAGGGCCCGGTTGATGAGCCCCGTAAGTCCCATCATGAGCTTCCCGAAGGGCTTTGGCTGCTTCTTTGCTGGATAGACATCGAAGGAGAAGTCCATCGTAGGAACGTCGGTACAGCGTTTTAGTGGCTGTATCATAGCAAAATCGGAGGGAACGCCTTCTGACTGAGACGGCTTCCTTCGGGTCTTCTGAAAGAATTACATAAATAGCAAAGTCGATGAATAAAAACCTCCAGTCTCGGACATTAATACCGGAGCTTGTCGTCATGGCATGGGCCATTTGTGAGCATAGGTTGTTCTTGGGATAGACCAAGTCTCGTCCAACTACCGTGACGTAGTGTTGAGTCCCGATGGGTGCCGCTAATGAAGCTGCGAGGCCGGCCAGAGCGTCAGCCTCCAGGTTTTGTAGCTGAGGTACATGTTCTATGAAGAACTTAGTGAAGGTTGAAATAATATTCAATACAGCTTCATGATAAGGAACCGGATCTTTATGGCAAACTTCGTACTGCCCTCGAATTTGATTAACGACGAGTTTTGAGTCGCCGTAAGCTTCCAAATGATCCACCCCTAGCTGTTGTGCCAGCTGGAGTCCCATGATGAGAGCGTTGTACGCGACAACATTGGTGGAGCACGGCTTCGAAAGGGAGTAAGAAAGTTGGATGACCAGCTGATCGGGGGAGACTAAGACTACCCCCACTCATGCGATAATTTGGCCTTTGGGGGCTGTTCTTGAAGTGCCATCGAAAAATACCCGTCAGACGGAGTTTTCTTCGGTGACGTTTGATTCTTGGACCTCATTTGGGATGTCTTCATAGGGTCTGAAGGACTCTGGAATGGGGTGCACGGCTAAAAAGTTGGCTAGGGCTTGACCCTTGACGGCTTTTTGTGGAACAAACACCATATTGTACGGCATCAATAGGATTGCCCATGTAGCTAGTCGGGAGTTCAATGATCCCAGCTTCGTCATGAGAACCCTGAGTGGATTGACTCGGGAGATGACATGAATTGTCTGTCCTGAAACATAGTGACGAGTCTTCTGGATGGCGAATACCAAAGCCAAACACTCCTTTTCAACAGGGTTGTATCGGTGCTCGGCCCCGATCATCGTTCTACTAAGGTAGTAGATAGCTTGCTCATAGTCCGCACCGTTGTTCTAAGCCAACAAAGCGCCGAGGGAATGATCCATGGCACGGATGTAGAGGAGGAATGATTTGCCTGCGACGGGTGCCACCAGGACCGGCGGGCTCGTCAGGTAATCTTTGATATCATCAAAAGCTTTCTGGCATTCTTCTGTCCAGACGTAGGAGACTCCCTTCTTCATGAGCTGGATGAAGGGTTGGCATTTTCTGGAAAGGTTTGCTATAAACTTTCGGATGTATGCCAGACGCCCCTGCAGGCCTCGAAGTTCTCGAAGGTTTTTCGGAGGGTCCATGTCAAGGATGGCTTTGGTTTTTTCGGGATCGACATGAATGTCTTTTGCCATAATGATGAAGCCCAAGAACTTTCTGCTAGAAACCCCAAGGAAGGATTTAGCGTGATTCATCTTGAGTTGATGCGCTCGCATGAGATCGAAGACTGTCTTTAGGTCTTGTAGGTGATCACCTTTGAGACGGCTCTTGACTGCGATGTCATCAACATAGCATTCAACTGTCTTACGAAGATGTTGCCGGAAGATGGTACTCATAGCTCATTGGTATGTAGCACCAGCATTCTTCAGGCCGAAGGGCATCACTGTGTAACAGAAAACCCCCTTCGGAGTCCCGAATGACGTGTGTTTTGTGTCATCGGGGAACATTTTGATCTGATTGTAGCCCAAATACCTGTCCATAAAAGACATGTATTCGAAGCTACATATATTGTCGATCATCACGTCAGTGATTGGAAGCAGAAATTCGTCATTTAGGCAAGCAGTAATGAGATCCCTGAAGTCGCTACAGACTCATATCTTTCCATGCTTCTTGGTGATAGGAACGATATTGGCCACTCAGTCCGAATGTTGCTCTTCACGGATGAACCCGCTGCTCAGGAGTTTGTCCACTTTCTGATCGATAGCATTAATGATGTCAGGACGAAAGCATCGTCATTATTGCTTTACAGGCTTAGCATCAGGCAAGATGTTAAGTCTGAGCATTGCGATCTGGGGATCAAGTCCTGGCATATCTTCGTAGCTCCAGGCGAAGATGTCGATATATTCTTTGGCCAATTGGACCAAAGACTCCCGGTCTTCTCCCTTTAGACTTTTGCTGATGAAGATGGGTTTGGAAGGAGATCCGTCCCCAAGGTCAACTTGTTGGACCTCGTCTTCGGTAGGGGGTTCGTGTAATTCAAAGCGAGACTCCCACTGTGCTCCTAGGCATTGAGCCCATGGTTCTTCCTCAAAGTGTTCCAAAATTTGGTCATCGCCTTCATCCTCTTGAGATTGTGCAGATGTCATGTTGGCTGATAGCACCTTCCTAAAGATTGAGCCGATAGTGGTATCGGAATCCCAAGTTGATGCTTCGGATGAGTGAGAGTGTTCCACTTTTTCTGCTTCCGAACTCTCTGGAGTTGCTGGCGGCGTGACATAGCCTACCCCCCATCGAGTACGATGATAGTATACTACACCAAAATAGGCATTTAGGAACACTAGGTATTTCTCAATCTGGAATGCTTCTTTTTGGTTCCGAGGTTCGGGAACATATTAAATATGTTCTTATCAAAAAAATGTTCCTAATATATTTATTTTATTTTTTAGAAAAAAATATTTATTCAAATATGTTTTTTTAGTGTGGCAAATATGTTCCAAATTGGAATTGCATATACGTACTTGCCAAATATGGCTTACTAGAAAAAAAAATAAAAATTCACCAAACCAACCTAAATGTTCCAAACTTTTCTTTTTTCCTCTTCTCATATTCCATAGTTTCCATCTCCCTCCAAATCGATCGTTCTCTCGCCATCACCCGCGTACTCTCCCTCCATCTTCTTCTCTCCATCAAACCCGCGCACGCTCGCCATTGAGGGAGGTTTGTAGGTCGCCATCTACCGAGGTTTGTAGTCTCCCTCCATCTTCTTTCTATTTTCTTTGTTTTACTCTGGAATTTTCATAGCTGCTAGGCAGGGGTGTAGGCACATGGTGTCGAGGGGTTGTGGTTGCGCCCCCTTGGAGAGGAGCCGAGATTTGATATGTTGATGGATTTGTTCGTTCTCGAGATATTTTTTGGAGAGGAGCCGAGATTTGAATCAGAACAGCGTGTCTATAACTGAAAGCTAAATCATTTCGAGGGAATTGGACTTCGATGTATTAGTTTCAAAGCCGAAGTGGGGAAAGTTTGGGGAGAAATGGGAAATATTTGCTCAGTTAGCTTTGTGCCAATTTTCCTGATAACAAAAATGTATGCATCCATTATAGGGTTAATTTTTTAATATGTCAAAATTAGGTAGGTCTTCTAAAACGTTGATTACAAATATTTCCATGTTATGTCTGTGGCCTAAAATTTACGTATGTTGTCTAGTGTAAATTACACACGTTCCACCCTTGAAAATTACTAGTGTTAGATTGTTGTGAAACCTGGGATACAATTAAGAAGTATGCATTTGCTAAAATTAGCTTTTGGGGGATTTTAACTACTCTTTGTGATTTCTAAAACTTTTTATACCTTTATTATATTTTCTATATTTACACGTTTATTAGAAGCTTAGGTTTAGAGTTGGTCACAAATATTTATGACGTGTGTTTCTTTGTTCGGAGTAAGAGTCTGGTCTACTGTGTGGCTTGCATGTCATGTACTTTCCAGTTATGTATTCTTATATGTGCTCTGAATCAAGACTTACACTAGTTCTGCTCAGGGTTATTCAAATTTTAGTTACACAATGTTCCTTTTGATGTGATAAAAAGTAGTTTGGTTGGGACTTTGATTCTTTTTTAGCATTATGATGAATCAACTTTCTTTACTGGAGATCAATTTTAGTTATTCAACTTGTAGCATATTTGGTTATCTATAGATCTTGGCAATTACTTTGGGCTCTAGGACGAATTAACTTTGCTTGCTAGAAAATATTTTGGATGTTCATCTTATAGCATATTCCAACAACAATGAATTTGGCGATCTTGTTAAGTTTGCTCTTTGTATATGTAGAACACTGACACTTTTATAGGTATGTTTTAAAAATATATCATTAGATTAACTTAACGGGTTTTTCCTTGTTATTTGGACTTGAGCTTTGGATCAGGACTCTGATATGTTGCTATTAAGTAGCAGGATAATTCGGTTAGAAATATGAATCACTATAATTTCAGTATATATATATAATTTTTCCATCAATACCAGCACATACACGTGTGGCAAAATTGGGCTGAGGTTTATCTGAATTCCTAACCTGCCCACCTAGCAAGAATTATCACATACATACGGTAGAAATTCAATCTGTGCTCCCTTTCTAGGTTACTGCCGACATAGACATATCTAATTCTAGTGTATTTCTGAGAAAATTATTTGGGTGAACTTGTTCCTATGTGGTCTACAAGACTACAACACTTTCCATCAATTGGTGTCATACATCAATAGATTCTATTTTTTTGGGTAAAATTTCAACTTTTATTAGAGATAATAATTTACCCATGTTATTGCCTAGTAAGTGTTCAATTTATTTATCGTATTGTGCATATAATGCTCTTATCCTCCTATTGAACCTTTGTTTTCTGTTTTGGCAACTGTGAATGCTCTATTAGTTCTATAGCGGTCTACCAAGAATTTCTTATGAGTTGGGATGTGACTTTGATTCTTAGAAAATATATGTTTGTGGGGATTGGCATATGTGACTCAAGTATTATGTGAGCTGGAGCTCACAATCAGGAGGGTAAAGGTTTCCACCACACCAGATGGGAGAGTTGTGGACCTCTTCTTCACCGATACCAGGTTCAACTATTATCCTCTCTATAGCCATCTTCATCTATGTTTTCGCATGCAAAATTAAAATTTTCTGTTAACTTATGTGTGCTGTAATTTCTGGCTTTGGAATTTCTGTGGTGTAATCTTGAGATAACAAAATAACTATGATTAGAAATATTCAAGATACTTGCAGAAGATCTTCGTATCCAGCGGTACTGATCATGTCACCGATAGTTCAACTTCATTTGTACACCTCGTACTAGTCTGTCTGATCCTAAAAAAATTAGGCATGGGAATAAAAACTCATTGTTTGCTATTAAGATATGGGTAGAGGAAAATTTCAGGATAATGTGTTTACATGTGAAGATAGCGACAACGAAGAACTAATTAGATTCACATTTCTTTGCTCTTCAATTTCAAACCTAAGAAAATATAGGAGGGGTGGGGGGGTGGGGGGGTAGTTTGTTTGTTAGTCTTCAGATTATTATGAAGTGGGTCACCAAGCACTTGACACTTTCCTACCAACTGCTCCAGTAATACATGGGTACAGTATCTTGGCAATTTTCAGCTGGTTGTAACTCAAAGTCAAGCAAGTTATTGACATACTAATGTGTTTAAGCAAATGAACTCAAATCTCATTATAGTTAAAGTGTGCGAGAATGCAAGAGAGAACGATATATATTGCATACAGGCTATGAAACATGAATAATGAAAAGGACTCGGATAAGGACACAATATGGATATGGGATACGGACATTTCACATATGTACATATGCAGTCCGGTACATTGCTCTACACTTCTTGTTGCAAAATGGAGTTTTGCAAGTATGTATCTTCAGTTTTAATTGTTAACTATGATCTGGATATGCAAATTTGTCACATTTGGAGTAAAGTAATCGTTGTCCTACTTTTGTTCTGAATCAACTCAGACATTTGGGAAGTGCCTTATTTTTCATTTACTTATAATTTTTTTCTTAGTTTTTTATTACTACTCACAAAAGTTCTATGGTGATTCACATCACCTTTACCCTTCTATTTAGAAACAAAACTTCGTTCGTGAAACTCATTCTGATGAGTTCCAGTGAATCTGGTGCTTTTGAAACTCAAGCATTATGTTAGTTTATTAGCAAATTGGATTAATGTTTAGCTTATTGATTGTGATATACTTGTACTATTTTAGTAAACACATAACAACATGTCATTTACATATTTCTCTGCTGCAACTTCATCTCATTATCATTCGCTTACGTTTATTGTTGTTACAAGGCCACTGTCTAAAACTGTGAGGTTCAATGTGTTGAGAGTTATTTCGGCTGGCTCAACTGGTGGTGGAAAGAAGGTTAGTGAATATAATGTTCTAACAGTAGTTGGCCTCGTCGATTTCCTTATGTGGAATAAGTCCTTCGTCAAATACATGGAGCCTTAGTAAGTCTTCTTTTATCTCTTGATTATAATTCTTGCATTACACTATTTTCATCACATAATATCTTTGTGTCTATGTTTATTCTAGTCTCTTTGTTGCTCTGTTGTAGTGTCAGTGGATACACTAGCAAGTTTTGAATCAGTTTCGTACACTTCTTATGACTATCAGTTGTTTTAGCACCTTAGAAGGTTCTGGATCGAAGTTTCGAATTTATTATGTGGTGCTAGGCATGGGATATGGTAGAGAACTGACCACTAGAGTTGTGTGTAGGGAGAGATAACTATGTGTAGGGAGAGAGATCAGTGTTACTATAGTTTAAACTGCAGGTAAGCAGTAGTGTAGGCTAGCAGAGAATGGGGACATGTGCAAGATGCAAGAGTCTCTGTCCTCTTTGCTAGAACTGGGTAACAGGTTTGTGATCCCCTAATTTCTTCACTGGAAAACTGGAGTTGTACACACAGATACATGTACCTGTACCCTTACTAGCAGCACTGATACATGTAGCCTTTCACATAGTAGTGGTATCATGCCACCATCGATTCCTTGAAACAGTGGTTGGGTCAAATTTTTAGAGTTATACTATCTATCCATGCATTCAGCTTGTTTCCTTTCACATAGGAGTGTTATCATGTCCCCTCTTAGCATTTTTTCTTGGTCCATAAATATCAGGAAAAATGAGAACTAAGTTTGCCACATATGGATCTAATAGCATTCTAGATTAGGGCTATCCAATATTATATGCCCATCAGTTATTTAGGAGAGTGTCTGCAAACATTGGTTTTTATGGAATGGCGGTGAATGGCAATTTCATTGATTAGAATGCAGCTAGACTTAGAGTGAATACATTAGCAGAACACAACACATAACAATTCCAGGTGTCTAGAAAATGGGTTACACGTTTACACCAAAAACCAATGTGATACAAGTTTGGGCCAATAACAGGAATAAAAAATATATGCAGTGGTGATTTTTACTTCACATAATGGTGTACTTGTCTTTCTAATTTTCTATATGGTTCTTAATACGAGTACAAGTTTTTCCATCTTAGCTATAACACATGTGTTTCTCTGTGTTCTTTCATACAACTTATAGTCCAATATAAATATTTTTGGAAGTTTTTTTTGGTATAGATAGTAGATGCATGCTTTTTTTTTCCTACCTATCTTTCAAAGCATTTTTGAGTTGTACTTTACAGACAGTACAAAGCCGATCCCTACTGTTATTGATCTTTGTACCAATACTGTTCCAGGGTACCAATACTATTACAGTGCACCAATACTTTTCCAGGTTTGAATGGTGGTAAAGTTTTACTTGCCTTTGTCGGATTAGCACACCAATATTGTTCCAAGGCCAGGTCTGATGTAATATTTGGTTTCTATATGCCTTTGTTTGATTTGTCAAAGTTTTACATAATATTAGTAACTACTTATAAGATCACAATACCTGCAATGTGTCCATGGGTAGTTAATTCCTGTAACATTATCATGTAGAGCTTCTTGTACATCTGGCTTCTTGAAGTAGGCATTGGTATACTCTGATACGCAAGGATCATAACTCGCTAGCTTCTGATTCAATGTTTTCTTTTCAGGGATCAACATTTGATCCTGCCAGATCGAATTCTCGGAGACGTTCAAAGGGTATTATAACATATGTTCTATTTTGTGACTCATAATTAACACTTGTCCTAGTTAACTATTAGCTGATGGAAAATGTTAGGTCCCACAATTCCCTAATATTTTTCATGTTCTTCATAAGATGCTTTGAAATAAGAAAACTAGATATCTATAGAGTGGTTCAACAGGATTGCATTCATTTTCCACAACCTGTACCATCAATCTGTAAATCACCATCAACTCCTAGCCAATTTATTTTCTTAACTTAAACTGATTGCTTGTGTCGCGATAGAAGCTTATTTTCACAATGTTAATCTACTTAGCAGAATTCACTATCAAAAGTTTCATGACAAATGCAAAATTTAAAGGAAATCATAATAATAAAACAATTATAGTTTATCTGTAAAGGTTTATGACTCTGTCACCATTTCTACAACATGGGTTTGCTGGTTATGGTGAAATATATGAGAACAATCATGATCGTCAGCCTAGTGACCTTTTAAAGATGCATTGCATTTTCTTGTATGATTTTGTCAGGAATGCTGTGTTTCATGTGATGCACATTCTGGTGCTTGCCTAAAGTTATTACTTTAATGCAATATACTTGTCTATAGGCATTTTATTCTAAAAGTTGAAGGGCCTGCATTCTTTAAGAATTGTTGCAAGCAACACTGTTGTGCCATTAAAGATGGAAGAATACAAGGACGAGTATAAAACATGGAACAACAGACATTCATGGGAATCCTACTGTCAAGAAGAAGACTGGAAGATGAAAGGCTTGCCCTTACATTCTAGGTACAGTTGAAATACTGTGAAACAATTGCATAACTATGACACTAATCATTATTCATACAACTAAGCTTCTTATCCTTGACAACCAATGAATGCTGTGAAAGATTGGCATACTATGGGATGAGCACCAATCTGGTAAATTATATGAAGAAGTTTCTCCACCAAGGGAATGCTAAAGTTGCCAACAATGTCACTAACTGGTCAGGAACATGCTATATTATGCCATTCATGGGAGCTTTTGTAGCAGATGCTTACTTTGGAAGATATTGGACTATTTCCAGTTTCATGATCGTATCTATTTTTGTAAGACCCTAATAAAAAACTTCTACATTTTACTTTCATATTTGTCCTACAAAAATTTACCATTTCAACCCTTCTTAATAGGGTTCGACTCTTCTAACCATGACGGTTTCTGTTAAGGGGTTGAAGCCTTTATGCCATAACGATGTCTGTGATCCAACTTCAGGACAAACTGCAGTAGTTTTTGTATCCCTTCATGCCATAACCATGTCATCTCTAAACAGATTACCCTATAGAGGAAGTGAATAACCATCCTCAGCTCAATAATTTCTTTCTTTATCCTTTTTTTGTCAAACCATGTGTCTATCAGACATTTTTCACAAGGCTTCCTTTTATGTCCAAATCTTTTGCTTCTGCACATATCACATACTTGTACCCATTCTTTCAGAGACCTTCCTGTTTACCATCAAAATACTTTAGTGCCAATGTAACCCTCTCGTATATGCTAAGAAGTTTAGACTCGCTTAGCTTCCTCATCTTCATGTTATTATTGTTTTAACTATTTTCTTTTGATGTTGAAAATTATTTGGAGTGACTTGTTGCCTCTCAAGATTGAGGCAGGCGATTAGAGTAATTTCTTTTGGTGTAAATTGTGTCAGCTGCAGTACAAATAAATTTTTTTTACTTGTGAATATATGTTCTTTGCAATAGAGAAGTTTTTTTGTCTTCATAACTGTCACCCTCATTTCCCGTATTTCTCGTATTTCGTATTTATACTCGTATCTGGATTTTGGCATGTATTTTTATTTTTCTCAACTTGTGGAATTTCGGTATTTCTCGTATTTTGGGTTTTGGCATGGTTCGGTTTTAATTGGTTGGATTGGGTTGGTTTGATTTGGTTTATTATGCATTGGAATACCTTAACCTATGCTACCCCTCATCCCACCACAACTCCCCCTCTTTATAACCCCCACCTACCACTCTCTCTCCTCATAACTTCCACCATTAATTTCCTTCTTCTTCTTCTTCTCCTTTCTCTCCACAACTCTCCTAACCCTAGGCAAGTGTATCTTGCCACTACATGAGAACCCTCTTTTATTTGTCCATTTACTAGATTAGGACATGGTGACCAACATTAGAACTTGGTATTTTGTGATTTGGAGCCTCCATTGTTGTAGATCTAAGTTATATCTATTTTCGGATTTTGCATGGTTTGAGTTACTTAAGTTGGATTTTATGGGTTTTTGATGTTTCCATATGGGAGAGCATTCAGTTTCACTCCAGTTGGAGCTTTGGAAATCCGGATTTGGAGTTCGGATGGCCAAGTTATGATGCTTTGAAGCTTTGGGTTCTACCATGGTGTTCTTGCTGTTTGGAGAAGACAGTGAGCAGTATGCAGAGCTATTTAGATTACGCACACTGAGCTACGCGCGCTCTTTAGCGCTGCGTACGCAGACTTGAGTACGCTTCCTGTTGGAAGCGTGTCTCCCTCAGCGTGCGTGACTTTCCACGCAGCTGCTCCCTTGAGCGTACGTGACTTTTCACGCAGCTGCTCCCTTGAGCGTGCGTGACTTTCACGTACACTGCTCCATGTAGCGTACGTGACTTTCATGTACACTGCTCCCTGTAGCATGCGTGACTTTCACACACTGCTCCCTTGAGCGTGCGTGACTTTCACACACTGCTTCCTGTAGCGTGCGTGACTTTCACACACTGGTCCCTGTAGCGTACGTGACTTTCACGTATACTGCTCCCTGTAGCGTGCGTGACTTTCACACACTGCTCCCTGTAGCGTGCGTGACTTTCACGCAGCTGCTTCCTTAAGCGTGCGTGACTTTTCACGCAGCTGCTCCCTTGAGCGTGCGTGACTTTCACGTACGCTGCTCCCTGTAGCGTGCGTGACTTTCACGTACACTGCTCCCTTCAGCGTGCGTGACTTTTACGTACACTGCTTCCTGTAGCATGCATGACTTTTCACGCAGCTGCTTCCTTCAGCGTGCGTGACTTTTTACGCAGCTGCTCCCTTCAGCGTGCGTGACTTTCACCTACGCTGCTCTCTCAGCGTGCGTGACTTTTCACCTACGTTGCTCTCAGCGTGCGTAACTTTTCACCTACGTTGCTCTCAGCGTGCGTGACTTTTTGTATGCTGCCCCTTGATCCCTTTGCTTAACCCATTGGCTCTTGGAGTTTTGGTCTTATTTCTTTAAGTTTGGCTTTTCTATAGCCCTGTATATTGATATTTTATTAGATATTTTATGCCCATTTTATATCCTTACGCCTTTTGTCATGAACTTGATTTTGCTTAATATGTTTGGAAAGACTGTTGTACATGGCTTGGTATGACAAGGAACTAGCATAACACGACCGTGACCCGTAGTGGTGCACTCCTGACATGACCAACCTGACATGATAGTGGCCCGTCGTGGCGCACTCCTGACAAGTATCCTGACGTGATTTATCTTGATAACTTAACTTGACCTGCCTTGACACCGTGGGTGGTTTTTCTTGCTTGCTTGTTAAATCCACTTGTCATGTCTTGCATCATGTCTAGGAAGGGACTCCTGAGTACCACGGTCAGGAGCACCTACTAAAATAGATTAAGGTTAATAACTAGAATAACTCAGTAGTCATGAAGAGATGACACAGCTACAGGCAATCCCGTTACCTGGGCGCTTTTGGGATCTGTAGCCTGCCGTCGAGTAGGACACATTTCCAGCTTACTGTCGCGTGTTGCACCCTCTAAGTCACCTAAGGGTACATGTGTCTCCTGGACAATGTACCCACCTGAATTCAACCCTAATCTTTCGTCCTGGGTAGCCTGGATGGTCTGCAGGGCTTGTGGCTGTGGAACGATCTTACTGCATCTTGTTAGTAATTAGGCCTGTGATAACCCTAGTTAGTTAAAGTAGTAAGCCGTAGTATCTGCTTGGCCGTGATTGATTGAATGAGGTATAACCAGTTTAGCCATGTCTTGATCCAGTACAAGATTGCTTCCTGTCTTGATTTCTTACATTATTATCTTGCCGATAAATGGTGGGAAACCAAGTTCTGTTCAGATGAAGGGTTACAACCCCGGTCCTTGTTTGGTTTACGGGTTGTAACCTGGCTATCGGAATAGTTCCATGGTAATCTCGTCGTATATCATCCTGACATGTTTTTATTAGTTTTAATTTTAATATTAGATTTTCTTGTGTTGATTGCTGGCTTTTGTTCTTATTTCGTGGCCCCCTTGTGGCACTTGCTCTTTCTGGGGTTGACCCAGCTGGTTTTGTGTGGCCAGATTTCGGAGCAGCTTCCGAGGATCTACCAAGCTTCCAGTCCAATGGTGAACACTAGACGGAATCCGGGCCAAGAGTGGGTTTTCTATTTTGTTTCGCTCACTCTATTGTAAAAATTATTCTTTTGAGGCGTTTAGCCGACGAGCACCTGTTAGCTCGATGCACTTTTATTTACTGTCTGCCTACGGGCTGTAAACATGATTGACAAATCCTAGGGTTGATCATGTATGACTAAACTCTTGCTAGTCCTAACATTTTGTAACGACTAGCTTCATGATCAGCTGAATATGTAATATTTGGGACGCCTTATTATTGTATATTTAATGATCATACATCTTGCGACTTTACTTACTTGTGGTGATTAAGACACTAGGCTTGTTCATGACCATAAGAGACTGTTGGCTTGTAGAAAACCCTCACTTATCTAGACAGCCGTGACCGTATATCGAGGTGGGTTCCATTTCACTATACGTAGCTGGCTATGTCTGCCCCCGTTCTCCAGTATTCTGGTTCTGGAGCGTGACATGGTTTAAGTGGTGGCCCATGCAGGTCTTATCAATCAAGAAATGTGAGGGTTTACCGAATAGATGTCTCAATCAGTATTCGCCCTTGATCTCCGCTTGTATTTTCAAATCCCTGAAATTCTTGCCCTGATTACATGCTTGTATCGTTGATATGTCCTGGTCCTTCCTTATTGTTTTCCTGTGTCGTCTTCTTCAGCGGTACTGTACCAGACCCTGCCGATCAGCGAGCAGGAGCACCTCCCGTGGGCCAGCAGCAACCTGGAGATCAAGCCCAGCATTCTGGAGTAGCCTCCAGAGTTGTACCTACTGGAGGAGAGTCACCAGTTGGCCCGTCCAGCCCACAGAGCCAGATGATGGTACCCTAGTAGGCCTCATCAGAACCTTGATAGCTTCCCAGGATCGTCGAAGCGACGCCCTGCACCAGACAGTTCAAGATGCTCTGACCCGAGGCGGACATCCAGGGAACCAGGCGGCCAACAGCTTCAAGCGCTTGAACCCTCCTTTCTTTGACGGCAGCGAGGATGCGGTTGCCGCAGATGCATGGCTTCAGGATACCGAGGTGATTCTGGAAGCAGCTAGGACACCCGAGAATGAGAAGGTGGCGGTGGTACGCCTGCAGTTGTTGGACTTGGCTCGCAATTGGTGGGCAGCGCAAGCTATGGGATTAGTGGCACCCATTGCTTGGGCAGTATTTAGAGAGAGATTCCAGACGAAGTATTTCGATGCTGTGGCTCGGTACGACCTGCAGACCAGATTTACCAACTTGAAGCAAGGAGGCAGAACAGTCGACAGTTATGCATCGGAGTTTTCTAGGCTCAGTAGGTTTGCCCCCACCTTGGTGGCGACCGAGTTTGATAGGGCCCAACGGTTCCAGCAGGGGCTGCATTTGGAGATCTTGTTGGCAGTAGAACAGTTCGAGCACCAGACGTTCGATGCAGTCTTGAGAGCAGCTAGGAGGCATGAGTACACATCCCAGAGGATCGTGGATAGGACCGGAGGTAGGAAGCGGTCCCACAGTCAGATGTACCAGTCATCAGCTCCATCCCCGGCAGCTAGGGGATTGACCATTGGAACTCTGAGGCGGGCAGCCTCAGTGACGTCGGTTCAGCATTCGACCCCGACGTACCCGCAGCAGCAGAAGCAGAAGCAGACTTCCGTAATGGGATGTTCTCATTGCGGGAAGCCAGGGCATGTGGTGGCAGATTGTCGCAGGGTGCAGAGATTGTGCCTGGCTTGTGGAGCAGCAGATCATAGAGTTGGAGCTTGCCCGAATAGGGGTGGTTCGTCAGCATCCAACCCTTCTAGCTCTTCGGTGAGAGGACCGGCCCCAGCACCAGTTCAGCAGCAGCAGTATCAGTTTTCGAGGCCCTTGCCGCCTCAGTCTCAGGCATTCCAGCAATAGCACCCCCAGCAGTATGCGCAAGCCCAAGCTCAGACCCAGAATAGGCAGAGAGGTTTCCAGCAGAGGCGACCAACAACCAGAGGACAAGGTCAGGCCATGATGATGGCTATGGAAGAAGAAGTTGCACCAGGTGAGGTAGTGGCAGGTACTATTCTCGTCAACTCCTTTCCAGCTTCGGTATTATTTGACTCTGGTGCATCGCATTCATTCATGTCAGCACGATTCGCGACACGAATAGGATTGGAGCCCGAGTCATTATCAGTGAGGCTCAATATACTTACTGGTAATGGCCTTGTGGGAGTAGATCGAGTGTTTTCCTCGTGTCGGATCGTAGTTAGCGGTAGGGAGTTCCCCGCTAGATTCATAGAGTTTCCTATGGCAGACTATGATGTAGTCCTAGGCATGGATTGGTTGAGGAACCAGTATGCTAGGATAGACTGCCATATTGGCAGAGTTGTCTTTAGTATCCCCGGCGAGCCAGAGTTTTCGTTTTCTAGAGACGCAGTGGAGCCGTCTTCCCCAGCATTACGGATGGCAGTAGCAGCAGTGCAGTTGCCCCGGATAGTTGAAGAGTTTCCAGATGTCTTTCCAGAGGAGCTTCCAGGGATGCCGCCAGAGCGGGAGATTGAGTTCACTGTAGACTTGATTCCCGGGACAGCACCAGTATCAGAGCGAGTCTACAGGATGGCGCCTTCAGAGTTGGAAATTTTATATAAGATGATTGAAGAATTGAGGACCAAGGGATTCATCCGTGCGAGTGGATCGCCTTGGGGAGCCCCGATGCTTCTTGTGAAAAAGAAGGATGGTACATCCAGGCTATGTGTTGATTATCGTACCTTGAATTCGGTAACAATCAAGAACAGATACCCTCTTCCGAGGATAGATGACTTGTTTGATCAGCTCAAAGGGGCTTCAGTGTTCTCGAAGATCGACTTGCGGTCAGGATACCACCAGACCAGAGTCAGAGAGCAGGACATCCCGAAGATAGCATTCAGATCGAGGTATGGGCATTGGGAGTTCCTTGTTATGCCCTTTGGAGCGACCAATACGCCGGCCGTATTCATGGACCTCATGAATCGCATTTTCATGCCTTACTTGGACCAATTTGTGATCATGTTCCTAGATGACATCCTGGTCTACAGCAAGAGTGAAGCAAAGCATGAGTAGCATCTCAGAGTCGTCCTTCAGACGCTTAGGGAGCATCAGTTATACGCCAAGTTCAGTAAATACGAGTTCTGGCTCGATCGTATTTCAAACATGGGTCACATCATTACCCGAGGAGGAGTGGAAGTGGATCCCCAGAAGATTGTGGCTATCGAGTCATGGCCGGTACCCAGCTCAGTGGCAGAGGTTCGCAGCTTCCTTGGATTAGCCGGCTACTACCGGCGGTTCGTTTCAGATTTCGCAAGAATTTCAGCACCGATGACCCAGTTGACCCGCAAGGATGTGCCGTTTGTTTGGACAGCAGAGTGTCAGGAATCATTTGAGAAGTTGAAGCGAGGTTTGATAACGGCTCCCATTCTCACCCTTCCAGATAGGACCGGAGGATTCACAGTTTATTGCGATGCTTCAGGCAGAGGATTGGGGTGTGTCTTGATGCAGCATGGGAAGGTAATATCTTATGCGTCACGTCAACTACGTGATCATGAGAAGAATTACCCGACCTACGACTTGGAATTGGCGACGGTAGTGTTTGCTTTGAAGTTGTGGAGACACTACTTGTACGGAGATAGAGTGAAGATCTTTACTGATCATAAGAGCCTGAAGTATGTTTTCACCCAGAAGGACCTTAATATGCGGCAGAGAAGATGGCTCAAGCTACTAGTGGACTATGATATGGATTTGCAGTATCATCCCGGAAAGGCCAACGTTGTAGCAGATGCGTTGAGCAGGAGAGCCAGAGTTTACCTCCTGACGGCGCAACCAGAATTATTGGCAGATCTTCAGAAGATGGGAATTGAAGTGGTTCTTCCAACCAGCGTGGCATTGATGGCCAGCCTACAGGTTCAGTCCAGCATAGTTGAGAGAATCCGGGTGGCACAGTCAACAGATTCCAAGATCCAGCGACTCAGAGCAGAGTGTAAAGCAGGAAGAAGGCCAGAGTTACGTATCCATAAAGACGGTACACTTCGGCACGGCACTCGTCTTTGTGTACCCAGTGGAGATATCAGACAGGAAGTCATGGCAGAAACCCACAGTTCTCAATATTCTGTTCATCCGGGTGGTACGAAGATGTACCGTGATATTCGTCAGCATTTCTGGTGGAATGGCATGAAGAGGGAGATAGCCCGGTTTGTCTCTCGGTGTTTGGTTTGCCAACAGGTTAAAGCTGAACATCAGAGGCCCGCTGGACTTCTTCAACCCTTACCGATCCCAGAATGGAAATGGGAGCATATGACCATGGATTTTGTGACCGGATTGCCCAGATCTTCGGCCGGCAGAGATGCTATTTGGGTGATTATGGACAGGCTTACCAAGGTGGCACACTTTCTTCCATTCATAGTTGGGCAGTCGACGGCGCAGTTAGCAGAGATGTATCTCAGGCAGATCGTCAGGCTTCACGGTGTGCCAGTCAGCACCACCTCAGACAGGGATTCCAGATTCACATCGTACTTTTGGCACAGCTTGCAGAAGAGTTTGGGGACTCGACTTCAGTTCAACTCAGCTTATCACTCGCCGACGGATGGTCAGTCAGAGCGCACAATCCAGACTCTTGAAGATATGTTAAGATCCTGTACCCTTGACTTTGGTGGTTCATGGGAGAATCATCTGCACCTGGTGGAATTCTCGTACAACAACAGTTATCAGGCCAGTATCCAGATGGCACCCTTCGAGGCTCTTTATGGCAGGAAGTACAGATCCCCGCTGGCATGGGACGATATCGGAGAGAGGCAGATGCTCGGACCCGAATTGATTTCCCAGACAATTGAAGTGGTCAGGAAGGTCAAAGATCACATCCGAGTTGCCCAGGACCGCCAGCGCCACTGGGCCGATGCCCATCGACGTCCCTTAGAATTTGCTGTCGGCGACCATATATTCCTTAGGATCTCGTCTAACCGCGACGTCATTCGCTTTGGCGTGCGAAGAAAGCTTAGTCCTAGGTATATAGGGCCGTTCGATATTCTAGAGCGAGTAGGAGATGTATCCTATCGTCTTGCTCTTCCGCCGTCGCTAAGTGAGGTACATGATGTATTCCATGTGTCCCAATTACGACGGTATATCCCGGACCCGAGCCACATCCTAGACCATTCGAAATTGGTTGTTTGTACCAACCTTTCGTATGAGGAGAGGCACGTGTCTATTTTGGACCGGAGGGAAAAGATACTCAAGAACAAGACTATTAAATTAGTCCGTGTTGCTTGGGGTCATCACTCTCTAGATGAGTCAACGTGGGAGCATGAGGACGACATCCGATCGCGATATCCATACCTGTTTGACTCGTGAGGTATAATGTCCTTCTTATGCCTTACGTTTTCCCTTTCTTGCTTGCATTGTATGATTGTATGATTGAACTGCTTAGTGTAGCTTGCCTGTGCTTAGTATAGCTTGTCGTGGCAACCTCTAGCTCCTTGATTAAATTTCGAGGACGGAATTCTTTTAAGGTGGGTAGAGTTGTCACCCTCATTCTCCGTATTTCTCGTATTTCGTATTTATACTCGTATCTGGATTTTGGCATGTATTTTTATTTTTCTCAACTTGTGGAATTTCGGTATTTCTCGTATTTTGGGTTTTGGCATGGTTCGGTTTTAATTGGTTGGATTGGGTTGGTTTGATTTGGTTTATTATGTATTGGAACACCTTAACCTATGCTACCCCTCATCCCACCACAACTCCCCCTCTTTATAACCCCTACCTACCACTCTCTCTCCTCATAACTTCCACCATTAATTTCCTTCTTCTTCTTCTTCTCCTTCCTCTCCACAACTCTCCTAACCCTAGGCAAGTGCATCTTGCCACTACATGAGAACCCTCTTTTATTTGTCCATTTGCTAGATTAGGACATGGTGACCAACATTAGAACTTGGTATTTTATGATTTGGAGCCTCCATTGTTGTAGATCTAAGTTATATCTATTTTCGGATTTTGTATGGTTTGAGTTACTTAAGTTGGATTTTATAGGTTTTTGATGTTTCCATGTGGGAAAGCATTCAGTTTCACTCCAGTTGGAGCTTTGGAAATTCGGATTTGGAGTTCGGATGGCCAAGTTATGATGCTTTGAAGCTTTGGTTTCTACCATGGTGTTCTTGCTGTTTGGAGAAGACAGTGAGCAGTATGCAGAGCTATTTAGCTTACGCACACTGAGCTACGCGTGCTCTTTAGTGCTGCGTACACAGACTTGAGTACGCTTCCTATTGGAAGCGTGTCTCCCTCAGCGTGCGTGACTTTTCACGCAGCTGCTCCCTTGAGCGTGCGTGACTTTCACGTACACTGCTTCCTGTAGCGTGCGTGACTTTTACGTACACTGCTCCCTGTAGCGTGCGTGACTTTCACACACTGCTTCCTTAAGCGTGCATGACTTTCACACACTGCTCCCTGTAGCGTGCGTGACTTTCACACACTGGTCCCTGTAGCGTGTGTGACTTTCATGTACACTGCTTCCTGTAGCGTGCATGACTTTTACACACTGCTCCCTGTAGCGTGCGTGACTTTTACGCAGCTGCTTCCTTGAGCGTGCGTGACTATTCACGCAGCTGCTCCCTTGAGCGTGCGTGACTTTCACGTACGCTGCTCCCTGTAGCGTGCGTGACTTTCACGTACACTGCTCCCTTCAGCGTGCGTGACTTTCACGTACACTGCTTCCTATAGCGTGCGTGACTTTCACGTACACTGCTCCCTTCAGCGTGCGTGACTTTCACGTACACTGCTTCCTGTAGCGTGCGTGACTTTTCACGCAGCTGCTTCCTTCAGCGTGCGTGACTTTTCACGCAGCTGCTCCCTTGAGCGTGCGTGACTTTCACCTACGCTGCTCTCTCAGCTTGCGTGACTTTTCACCTACGCTGCTCTCAACGTGCGTGACTTTTCGTATGCTGCCCCTTGATCCCTTTGCTTAACCCATTGGCTCTTGGAGTTTTGGTCTTATTTCTTTAAGTTTGGCTTTTCTATAGCCCTGTATATTGATATTTTATTAGATATTTTATGCCCATTTTATACCCTTACGCCTTTTGTCATGAACTTGATTTTGCTTAATATGTTTGGAAAGACTGTTGTACATGGCTTGGTATGACAAGGAACTAGCATAACACGACCGTGACCCGTAGTGGTGCACTCCTGACATGACCAACCTGACATGATAGTGGCCCGTCGTGGCGCACTCCTGACAAGTATCCTGACGTGATTTATCTTGATAACTTAACTTGACCTGCCTTGACACCGTGGGTGGTTTTTCTTGCTTGCTTGTTAAATCTACTTGTCCTGTCTTGTATCATGTCTAGGAAGGGACTCCTGAGTACCACGGTCAGGAGCACCTACTAAAATGGATTAAGGTTAATAACTAGAATAACTCAGTAGTCATAAAGAGATGACACAGCTACAGGCAATCCCGTTACCTGGGCGCTTTTGGGATCTGTAGCCTGCTGTCGAGTAGGGCACATTTCCAGCTTACCGTCGCGTGTTGCACCCTCTAAGTCACCTAAGGGTACATGTGTCTTCTGGACAATGTACCCACCTGAATTCAACCCTAATCTTTCGTCCTGGGTAGCCTGGATGGTCTGCAGGGCTTGTGGCTGTGGAACGATCTCACTGCATCTTGTTAGTAATTAGGCCTGTGATAACCCTAGTTAGTTAAAGTAGTAAGCCGTAGTATCTGCTTGGCCGTGATTGATTGAATGAGGTATAACCAGTTTAGCCATGTCTTGATCCAGTACAAGATTGCTTCCTGTCTTGATTTCTTACATTATTATCTTGTCGATAAATGGTGGGAAACCAAGTTCTGTTCAGATGAAGGGTTACAACCCCGGTCCTTGTTTGGTTTACGGGTTGTAACCTGGCTATCGGAATAGTTCCATGGTAATCTCGTCGTATATCATCCTGACATATTTTTATTAGTTTTAATTTTAATATTAGATTTTCTTGTGCTGATTGCTGGCTTTTGTTCTTATTTCGTGGCCCCCCTGTGGCACTTGCTCTTTCTGGGGTTGACCCAGCTGATTTTGTGTGGCCAGATTTCGGAGCAGCTCCCGAGGATCTACCAAGCTTCCAGCCCAATGGTGAATACTAGACGGAATTCGGGCCAAGAGTGGGTTTTCTATTTTGTTTCGCTCACTCTATTGTAAAAATTATTCTTTGAGGCGTTTAGCCGACGAGCACCTGTTAGCTCGATGCACTTTTACTTACTGTCTGCCTACGGGCTGTAAATATGATTGACAAATCCTAGGGTTGATCATGTATGACTAAACTCTTGCTAGTCCTAACATTTTGTAACGACTAGCTTCATGATCAGCTGAATATGTAATATTTGGGATGCCTTATTATTGTATATTTAATGATCATACATCTTGCGACTTTACTTACTTGTGGTGATTGAGACACTAGGCTTGTTCATGACCATAAGAGACTGTTGGATTGTAGAAAACCCTCACATATCTAGACAGCCGTGACCGTATATCGAGGTGGGTTCCATTTCAATATACGTAGCTGGCTATGTCTGCCCCCGCTCTCAGTATTCTGGTTCTGGGGCGTAACAATAACCCTAGTAGGGTTCTTGTAGAATATTTCTTTGTTACCTAAAAGTCGTGATCCTGCAGTTGCTTATGTAGTTAGTATGAACAAAATTTCCATTAGGTGCAACCAGTAAATGCTCCATCTAAATGCTTTATATATTGTTTGATATGTCAATTAGATGCTTATTTTGCAATATGAACTTTTGTGTTGCAACTTGTAGCTAGCTGGTTTCTGAAAACTAATTAAATGTTGTCAATAACTATAAAAGGAACCTTAAGTTACAAAACTTTTAATGTTTACTACCTTCCTGCAAAATTGTTTTCCCCGGCCCACACAGATTTCTTGACAAGGCTACGAGTATAGAAATTGTCGTTGTGTGTGAATATTTTCTAGTGAAACTCACTCTGTTAATATTTGTTAGTGAAACTCAATCTGCTAGTATTTGTTTATATAAATATATGTTGATGCCACTACAAGAAAAAAAATTCTTTTTATAACGTTCAATTTTTTATTATTATGACATTTGATACAAAAACGTTACAAAGTTTTCGGAAGACCTCCTAATATGACGGGTATGATGAATTTTTGGTCTATTATTACGCTTCTATTTAAAAATTGTTATATATAGGGTAATCTTTTATAACTCCTTGTACACAAACGTGATAAAAGATTCTAATTTTTTCCCAAACTTAAACTCGGCCCGCTCTTTCTTTCTTCCCTTCACGAATTTTCCCCTTCCATTGGTAGGCCTTCCTGAATCAGTACTTGATTGGACACTGGAACATGACACAAGAATAACAAATGAGGATGTTGTAGATAATGTTTTGCTAGTTTGAGGATTTTATGATAAAAACATCTTCTTTGCATGCAAATAAGTTCATGTCAGTTGATTTGCCATGTTTCGATATACCAAGAGTCTATAATCACACCTTCTTCATTTTTTTTGCAGCTACTGGAGTATGATGAATCCGAGACAGAAACTGATTCCGAGGGAGATGATGCCAAAAGCAATATATTGCAATGACACACAAGGCATTGTTTGTAATTGGCATGCTTATTTCTTCATTGAAAATTGGTAGAATGCGGAGATGTATCACATTTCTTGATTTTTTTTACTTATAGTGATATATATTGAAAAACTATTCACTTATAATATGTAAACAGAAAAGGTTTATTTGGAGTACACATGTGGATGAGAGCCAAAGGCTGCAAAAGAGTATGGATCTCACTATCTTTCCTCATCTAATTTATTTCCTTAGCTTTATTCAACTTGTTCTGTCTAAGTTTACCCAATTTGTACTACTGCCCCACTACATTTGTTCACTAATGGAATTGTGATATTCATGTTGATTTTTTATTGTTTATTCATTCCTTTTATTATATTCTTCTGTCCACTATGTTTCTTTTAACTGAATTAGGATTTTGTTTGAAAATGATGTATTACTGCAACGAGTGGCTTAGTTCTGTTGAATTGTTAACCATTATTTTAAAACATGGTTTCAGTCCAAGACCTCCTACACCAACTCCTCAACCATCTCCTCCGCTACCGACATTGGAGCCCAAGACCTCCTCCACCATCTTCTTCGACCGGACTGACCCCTCCCCCATCGACTTCTACTCCGTGCTCGATGTCGAGGCCCACTTCCTCGTCAATGGGATCCAACGTCGGGCGTTCTTCTGTTACTGTCTGTAGATCTTATTATCGATGTCATTAGAGCTGCATACGCCCATACCAGGATCAGATGCTGGTGGCGTGTCCAGTATCTTAACAAAGGAATTTATAGGTTAAACAATAATGCATCGCAGAGGCTGAAATAATTCATGTAAGTCAACTCTGAGGAACAACATTGTGAAAATACCTTTTTAACCATCTAGAAGTGTTTCAGAAAATTGATTTTTTTATATAATTTGTAGTATGTGTTTTGCAGATGAAGCCCTCTCGTGTCACCTGGTCTTTGTAGAATCGTTTTACCGCCAGATAACTAATGACTTCAGATATCTTCTAGTAACTATATTTCTAACTAGTAACTGAATGTGTTTAGAGATAACTAAGGACTTAAGATATCTTCTAGTATCTATATTTCTAGCTCCTCTCTTATGCTCCAGATAGAGCTATTTATCATTGGGTGTTTTTGAGTGGGATGTGTCCTCATGGGATAAGTGTTTTGCTTGAGTTTTTCTCCAATCATATATACATCTATTGGGTAACCAATAGACAACAGAGGGAAAATAGGTAACAATCTAGGTATGGAGAGGAGGACCAAAATGTAAAATGTTACTTACCTCAGGATATTGGATGCATCTAGTTACTATAATACATCTTGGTTCCACCAGAAATAATTTTCTAAATACATCCTGGTTCCACCAGACAGTTTTAGAAATTTGCTCATATCTTCTTAGGGATATGGCCATTTTGACTATAGTGCTAGGTATTGAGAGGAGGAAACCTCGACTCAAGAAATTACTCTAATTTGCCTGCTTCTAAATAATGTGAAAATTTGTTAAGATTTTAGAAGTTATTATATGTCTGCATAAACTTAGCTCAGTTGGTATGCAGTTTTGGATGGCAGGTACCTTTCTAGCAGCACTAGCTCCAGGTATGAATATAATACGGATGTTCCTGATGGGGCTTGGAATATGGAAAAATGAAGCCATGGTCAAGTTAATTAGCAGAAATGGTGACTACAGGTGTCAACTCTGTTACTTTTTTGACATGATTTTTCACTTTTAAGTTGCTGCTTACATCCTTTACTAATTTCTACGACTAAACTTCACTTCCAATATCGTAGATAACTTCTGAAGGGACCATTATACTATGCTTGCACTATAACTCTTGCTACCTCAATCTTCTGGCGGATATCCCCCATTGCGATAGCTGCAATTTCCAACCTGTGTGCTGGAGATGGTATATAAATACTATTTTGTGTCATTAAATCTTTAACATAACTGGTGCAGATCTTAAATCCTTAGTATTGTATCTATTGTCTAAGCTACCTTTAAGATCATATTGGAGGTTGTATAATGACAATTAACTTTGTCTTCTTTGAAAGAACTCATCTTCAGAACAAGCAACATGTAGGCTTCATACTTTCTTGTTTGGAAGTCTGGAGAGCCAGTGATTATCTACTTCCGTTGAAGCATCCCAGCTATTAAATAAGTTTCAGTTGATTTATTGACATGGCAAGCAGTAGACGATTCTTATTTATGCAATGATCGTCTACTGGCTTGTCGAATATACCAACATGTCACCATTCATTTGCCAATCTCTACTTCTCTTGTGAATCAGAGCTGCTCTCCAAGTATGCTCATTCCTTCATTCTTGGTTATTTAAGTCTTGATACTGTTTATACAGCTAGATCTTTATGGTGCAATGTAAATTTATGCTGGTACACTCTACTCGAAAATTTATCTTAACTGAGTAGGATTTGGGTCAAAACCCTGGGTACCATACTTGAAGGGGTCGGGTTTTGATCTGATACCTGCTTGAAACCTGCTGTTAGCATAATCTTTATCCAATGTCATTAATGTCCGTCATAGGTAGCTTGATTTCTGCTATGCTATAGTAAATCTGGCTTTACATTGTCATATTTTTGCAAAAATATCAAAATATTTAGTTCTAGCCCTCTGTAGTTACCTTAATTTCTGCCAAGATACAGTGAACTCTTGATGAAATCAAGGTTTTATGGGTTTATATATTTATTTTTTTAAAATATCAAAATTTTAGTTTTAATTATCTATAGGTTCATGGTGTGCTACGAGTTTCAGATAATATAATTTTTATGCATCAGGATAGTGAGATTCACATGCCTTGCATCTTTTATTTGATATGTTGCAGGATGCATTCAAATTGTAATTTGTACATATGCCTCCACTAACACTTTTTGTAGCAGATTCAAGAGTTTGGATCTATTTTATCATATAGGTGAATGCTTGCTTTTCGATTGGAAATAGTTTTTTCTTTTTGTGTCTAAATGCAGAATTGTATTTTTCTAAACTTCCAATAAGATTCAGTTTTGTAGTAGCTCTTTGTATATTGCTTTAAGTTTCAAGGAAGTACCAAATGGTCATTTGAGCTTCTCATATTTGGAGATGGTTTATATAAATACTATTTTGTGTCATTAAATCTGATCTGGCGGACATCCCCCATTGCGATAGCTGCAAGCATCATTGATAATATAGTCGTCTGCAACTCAGAAAATGTCTTACTATCTGTATATTTGGCCTCCAGGTATATGCACTACTACTCCACATTTGGGTTCGTGCAAGAAAGCTTGGGAATGACCCCGCTTCCTGTTGGTGTCGCTTGTTGCGTCATTCGTGGAGACATTAACTATAAGTTCGGAACTCAATGACAATTTGACTGTGCCGTTGACATCTCTGTTGGATGGCCTTGTTTTCTAATTTTGTAAGTCAAAATGTCTATGTTGTATGTTGTATGTTGTATCTTATGAGATGTAGTGTATGTGGATAAATGAGCACATTTTCGTGTTTTGAAAATTTCTTATAATAAAAAAGACGACGTCTCAACCTGTAGCTTAATGTTGAATTATGTATCATATTAATACAACAAATGTGTTTGTTTGGTACTATAATTTGCTCAAATGTTCTCTCATTGATTGTTGCGTTTAAACTATTACTTCATTTGTGTCTTTAGCATTACTTGATTTATAGTAAAAAGGTAATGGATGAAAGGATAGTTTGCTCTACTTATATTCCTGATATCATCATTTAATAAAAAATCTGATAGCTATTATGTGTTTCCATATTCAGTTGGAAATCATTAGATTTAATTGCGGTTCAAACTAAAAATTAGAATAAAAAATAAAATTAATAAATAAATAGGAACGTTAATAAAGTGTTGCAAAGCTAGCCACAAGAATAATGCAAAAAGGTTGCAAATTAAGTTTAGGAACATGTTTAAAGCGTTTCAAAATAACATTTAGAAACGTTTCCAAGGCGTTCCAAAAATAATTTAGGAACACAATATATATGTTCCAACATCTACTTTAGGAACGTCTGATAACCGTTCCGAATGAAATTTAGGAACGCGTTACAATTGTTCCAAATATTGCAACGCCACGGTTATGATATGTTCCTAAAAATATTTGGAACATGTAAAATATGTTTCTAAATGCCTTTTTTGGTGTAGTAGTAGTCCTGTGGCTTTCCATTAGGCGTTGGGAGCCGGAGGGGAAGACATCGACCCTTGCCGTAGTTCAGTCCTTTGTTGCTTTTCAGGTCGTATCCCATCTTTTGAATGAGGTACTTCGCCTTGTCCGTGTACCGATAGACTTGTATTCTGCCGGTATCTAGTTCTGGCTCAAGTGGCGGGAGGTCTTGATGATGCTCGACTTTGCCGAAGATGATAGGTTCTTCATCCCGATTCCGTGGTGGGACTATAAAACAGACTCCTTGGGACGGGACTACTCGATTTACATGATTGACGGTCGTTATTTGTGTTTGTAACAACCGTAGAGCATTATCTAGTACATACATGGCATTCCAATATGGAAGACTAGAATAATTGAAACACACTCTATTATTGATAAAATACGAGATTTTGTCCCGCGGGATTATATTATCAAGGGAATGTGCATCTATATTAGCAGAGATACACTCTTCTAACTCTTCATCTGTGAGCACCAGAGCCGGTTCGGGAGAGTCCATCGCAGATCTGACCTTCGGGTCCGAGAGGGCTGTGTGGGCCTTCTCTTGCAGCTTGGATGATTGCAGAGGCTTGCCTTTGAGACGCACCTTCAGGGGTGCCTCGACTGCACCCTCGATGACAGGTGCCTTCCCCTGTAGTTTTGCCACAAGGGGAGCCGATGTCTGAGGAGGTTTTCCCTTGAGTCGTATCTTCAAGGGAGCTTCAGTAGGTGCTCTACCTAGAGAAGCCGGTGCTTTTCCAGGTAGCTTGATGGTCATGGGAGGCAGCATCTGAGGCAGTTTCCCTTTGAGTTGGATCTTCAAAGGAGCGTCGGGAATCATCTCTGGCTCCATGTCCGGCTCTGCCACTATTTCTGCTTCATCATCAGCGTCGTTGGCTTCCCCTTCGTCGAGTGACTTGTATAGGGTAGCATCGGTGAAGTAGGCTTCGACCCCTTTCAAAGGGTCAATGTCCGTAAATTTAGTCCGGATGATATCGTTGGTGGACACGTACTTCATACATTAGTGGAGTGTAGATGGCACCACCATGTATTCATGCAGCCACGGGCGACCCAGGAGGAGGTTGTAGTTGACGTCGGCATCCACGACATAGCAAGTCACCTCGGTTCGGAGGTTACCGATATGACATTTCTGCCGTATTTTGCACAGCGGCTCACTTTTGCTAGCATTGAAACCTTTGATTGTCGTGTTGGAGGGCGTCAGTCGGTACATCAGAATCTCCAGTATTGACAGCAGAGTCCTAGGGATGATGCTGAGTGAAGACCCTCGATCAATCTGAATTCGCTTCACCTTGACAGAACCAACATACCCTGTGTAATACAGTGGCCTGTTGTGCCGATTGTGCTTGAGCAGCATGTCTTGTTAGGTGAAGGTTATGCTGGGATGACCTCATCCGCACAATGGCAGTGCGCACATGTGGTCGGGGTATCCTCAGGCTGTTGGACCTGATTGATGAACGACTTAGCATCCTTCAAGGCTTCATAGAGAGCTTCGCAGGTGTTTTTAGAAAGGCGAAGCAGCTCGTACAGAGATAGGTGGGCAGGAGTACCGGCAAGTTGTGCCAGTATGTCAAAGTTGTGGTGCTTGGCCAGCCCCGAAGCATTCTCCCTTTGTAAAGGTTTATCGAAACGGGCCTCTATATGCTTCTGTTTATTGGCTGCTAGAGGTTTGGATGGACCTCCTTCTTCGACAGCAGGGGCAGTACAGGGAGGCACCACCTCAACGGCAGCTTCGTCGGGTTGGACATTCAGCTGCCAACGGGTTTGTACAGGAAGAGCCTCTTCTGCGGAGGAAGAGACCATGCGGCAAGACTTGATCTTCCTGCCCTTAGCTTTGGAGGTAGAGCGTACCCCCGATTGAGTAACCTCGGAGACGAGATCAGGGTGAACCCATAAGATCTCTCTCCGAGATGTGGTGAGTAGGATGAGTCCACTCACGTTGTCACGAGTAGGTGGTAGGTTGACCACCTCCATTGTCGCCTTTGGGATGGGGACGATGCCATCTTGTGTTGTGGTCGGCGGAAAGGTACCAAATTGGAGCGACACCAAGTTGGCCGAGACTGTTTTCTCCTCATAGTCGACGGAGATAACGTTCGTATTGATCATGCGCTGGATGTAGTTCTTGAGGACATAGCAGTCCTGAATTGGGTGTCCGACAAATCGATGGTAGTGACAGTACCTCGGATTGTCCACTCTCCCAACCTCATCGGGACGCTTTGGGTCTGGCAATTTGATCTTGTCACCTTGCTTCAGCGTCTCGAAGAGTTGCAATATATCTTCGTCGTTGAAAGAATAGACCTCATTTGGCCTCGGCGCAAGCGTAGGCTTCTGAGTAGGTGCTTGTGCACCTTTGGAAGCATTGACAGTCAGCTCCTGCTTCCCCTTCGTCTCACGTCCAGGGTTGTTGGCAGCAGGACGTTTTCCCTTGTCTTCAAAAGCAGGGAAGCTGACTCCCAGAAGACGAGCATTGGATGTCTTCTTTTCAGCTGCTTCTGCCTCAATAATCAATGAGCTCCAATCGGGAGGAGGAGTGGAGTTGAGCCAGAGCTTGATCACAGGAAGCATGTTTATACTGCAGGAGGAGATGAGTACATGTTCTGGCATGCCCGGGGGCAGTCTGAAGCAGGCATGTCGAAAACGTTCGATGAATGCTCGAACCATCTTCTTCTCCTTCTGACGCACCTATATCAGGGATGCCATTGTTATGTCTTTCCCTCCGTCGTAGAAACGATCGAGGAAGAGACGTGTCAAGTCGTCGAAGGAGGATATGGAGTTATCGGAGAGACTGCAGTACCAGTCGTAAGCCACTCCTTTCAGTGCCCCGACAAACAGGCTGGTGAGTAGCGCGTCTTCCTTCGGAAGATATCCCGTTTGAAACTGGAAGTACGTCAGATAACGGCATGGAGAGTCCTTCCCGTTATATGGTGTCAATGTCTGCGGTTTATACTTGGGAGGATAAACCACCTTGTTCTATTCGAGGGGGTATGGTTATGGAATACCCATTTTCTGGCGCTCCTTCTGTCTGTTCTTGGACTCGAAGCGCTCTCGTAAGTCCCTAATCATTTCTACCACGTCTTTTGTGGAACTGGGAGTCGGAGATGGTGGTACAGCCTGGAGTTGAGCATTTGATGGCTCCGACGTCCGAGGTGCCTCGCGGCGATCTGTATCCAAGGATACCCGTTGAAGGGGTACACTTGATTCTCCATTGGCCCCTGGGTCAAGACCGGTAGAAGGTGCTTTGACCAAAGCTGACCGTATCTTGAACACTGCTTGAGTCAGTGTTTGCATGGAGGCAGAGAGGGTTTTGAGTCCTTCCTCCAAGGTATCCATGTGCTGGACGAGATCTGCTGGCGGCACATCTGACTCCGCATCACCAGCTTCCGTCATGTATACCGTCATGACGTAACTGGAAGTGGATGGATCGGTTGAGGCTTCGCTTTCGGCCTCGCTCTCTTGAAGAGGAACTTCCCCCGGAGCTTCGTCTTGGCTACCCTCAGCTATGTTCTGGAGGACACTTCGTCTTCGGGAAAAGCATCAGCAAGGGCCTGACTACCCCCAGTTTTGTCTTGGAGGACGTCTTCGTCTTCGAGATGAAGATCCACAGGGGCTTGACTACCCCCAGCTATGTCCGGAAGGCTGATTTTTTCTCCAGGATGAAGATCTACGGGGGCTTGACTACCCCCAACTATGTCCGGGAAGCTGACTTCATCTCCAGGATGAAGATCCACAGGGGCTTGACTGCCTCCAGCTTCTTCTGAGATCTTCTTTCTCCCCCGAGTGCCCTCAAACACTCCTGAGGATGGGACCGTCATTTTGGTTTTTCTCAGCTGGCTCTTGGATAAGGATGAGGTTGAGGAGTTGCCAGTCGCCTTTCGAATTGATGGGGAGTTGGAGACTACGTTGTAGGAAGCAACCTTAAGTTCTGGCTCCTCTTCAGTTAACACCTTCTTCCCAAGGCGGCGTTGGAGGGGTGTTGATGATTGCAGCTGCTGGAACACAGACTGCCTTAGTGGGACTGTTGTCCTACAACAACAGTTGATGGTGACTACAGCATAGGTGTGCCCTGCGAGGGGCGCATCAAGCTTGTCAGTTGACTCTCCTGATCGGCGTTTGTAAATGATCACGTTACGCAGATCGTTGGAGGAGAGTGCCACCTTTATACCCCCATCAGGCGTATGGCAAGGCCAAGCACCGGGGTATTCAGGTGAATGTTGCACCCCCTGATCCAATGCAAAAGATGTGCCCAGATCAATAGTGAGGGAGCAACATTTAAAGTGACTTGAACCAGCCTTAGACGCACAACCAGTGAAGGCGCGGGGGTTCAAGACCACTGAGTTTGCCTTACACGACTTGGTTGCAAATGCAGCAGATGCACACAAGTGTGACAAAGAATTTGAAGATCGTCTCGTTCGTGGCACAGAAGCACCCGAGTCAACCCTGTACAGTTCACCATTGGCAGCGCGCATGATTGTGAGCGCATGCCTCTGGCTCACTGCTGGCATAGCACGTTCGAGGCACATGGCCCGTGCCGTCTTGGACTTCTTCGTACCAGCCCGCTGGGGTGCATAGTACTCAGAATCCAAATTTTCCTCGGCACGACAGCGAGTGAGTCTATCAAAGACAGAGGCCTTCTGTGGCACATCAGAGTTAATGTGCAGGACGATAGCTACGCCCTTGTTCCGTCGACGCATCTTCCTCGTCTGAGAGGAAGAAGGTTGGAGAATGTGGTCGGCCCCATGTTTTCCCGAGAGATATACTGCACCGATGGGCGCATATTGGCCGTCGAGAATGTCAGCGGGAAGGGTAGGCTGCATTGGCGCATCCCCTTCGGTGGTGGTGCCAGGGGCGTCGACCTTGCGCACCCAGACTTGGCGAGTCTTCTTCGGCTTCGGCAGCCACTTCGAAGAACTCGCACTGCCTTCAGAGATGAACTCCTCATATGCCTGTTGATTGAGGTGTACGACCAGCGTCTTGTGGGAGGAGCCCACCTTCATATCGTCGGATTGCAACACAGCTTTCTTATCGGAGGAGAAAGAGGTGCCCAGTAGAGTCGCCAGCTTGTTTGCCATTAAAATCTTTTGATTGCGAATTTCAATTACAAACAGAACAGTGTTACAATGTAGGACTTAGATGTAGTCCTAGGATTATACTTTTGTTTATCTGGGTCCCTATGTCGATGGAGCGAGTGGTAATGCGTTGACTCCGTTGACGATCTGACGACGGTTCTCGGTTCTTTGAAGGTCTAAGTTGCTCTGGGTGCTGGAGCTTGCAGAGAGGAAGAAGACGTTGAGTGTCTGTATCTGCCTCTCTTACTGTGGGTATATGTAGGTCTCTGTCTATAGGTGTCCCTGTCTGGAAGAAGGAAATGATCCCTCTATTTATAGCTTAGAGGCTGGCTGCTCATGCGCGGATGTGTAGGATGCGCCTGTACGTGGGGATGGCACGTGGTTGAGGCTGCGGAAGGTGCATGGATGAGGTGCCATCATTTGTGGGTTGAATCCTTTATGCTGCTTTTGTGGGCTGACACGTAGCAGAGGAGAGAATCTTTATGTTGCTGAGATCTTGGGTGACTAGCACCCCTTTATAGGCTGAATTGAGTCAAAGGACACGTGGCCCATGTCCGTAACTCAAAGATCTCGGATTTGGTGGAGAGTTATCTGATAGGATACGCCTGGGATTGGACGCATGAGAAGACTTTGGCTCGCAACTTTCAGAAATTACGAACCAATCCGAGCGCATGGCTTCTGAGGCACATGCGAAGCTTCAGTAGCGACTTGACCTCTGTCTTTAGGGATAAGAGGAAGGTCTGAGGCGCATGGCTCTTGAAGCGCATGCAGAGGTTTGGACACATGGCTGCGGAGGCACATGCGAATGGCTGGATGGCTACGTGCCTTGTAACCGCGGAAGAAAAGTAATGATGATGTTGATGTCAGCGATGCTTCGTCTTCTGAAAAAATGCCAACTGTTTAGTCCTCGGGGGACATGCTGCCAACTCTGTCACTTTGGCATTAATTACTTGATTGGGTGATGCGTCGATTGGGCACACGGGTCCATGTTGATTTGGACGCATAGATTTGTTCTTTGTTGGGCGCATCCATACGGGGCGCTTGGTACCGACGGACGCGTCTGCACGATATGCGGTGTCTGATCGGTGCATCTATTTGCATGATGCGTCTTTATTGGTCCAACTGTTGCGTTCCTCGAGTGCTTTAAATAGCCGTTTTGACTTGGCCGAATTTGAAGCGTCAGGTTTATCACCATAAATGTAAATTCATTGCACGGGATTCTGAGAGCCCGCCACTTGGGGCATGGGTTTGATTTGCCCAGCCTATAAATAGTGACAAGGAGAGAGTTTGCCTCTCGTTCTCTCACGTCTTTCCGAATGAACTTATTTGCTCGAGCATATTCTGTTGACGAGATGCTCTCGAAGGTGAAGATGCGACGAATTGTCTTCATTCATGCACTTGTGAAGGTGACTGTTACATCCAAAAGTCGGAGTCGAAGGCTTCTGAGGCAGGCAGAAGGTGCCTGTTGCATCCAAAGATCGGGATGCTCGAGCCCTGTCTCTGTTATGCTGGAAGAGCCACAGATCGGAATTATGGTGCCCCCATCTTTTTTCGGCTTTGGAGAGCTCTTTTTTCTGCCAGAGTGGGGTATTGTCCATTCTGGTTGTGTTGAAAGCGGCTCCTTTAGCCGCGGATCGATTTCGGTGCTCTCCTCTTCCTTGGGCTTTGGAGAGCTCTTCCTCCAGCTAGGGTGGGTTTGATCGCCCACCCTCATTCTGCTCAATAAATGCTTTATTAGTCGAAGCACTTGATCGGGTCGAAGTGGAGCGCATATGGTGAGACTTCAGGATGCGCATAACTGAAACTGATACGCCTGACTGAGACGTTGAAGGGATGTACATAACTGAGATGCTGAAGGGATGTGCATAATTGAGATGCTGAAGGGATGCGCATAACTGAGATACTGAAGGGATGCGCATAACTGAGATGCTGAAGGGACGTGCCTAACTGAGATGCTGAAGGGATGCGCTTAACTGAGATGCTGAAGGGACGTGCCTAACTGATGATGCTGAAGGGACGCGCCTAACTGATGATGTGCCGGTCAGGAGGCGCATGGCAGTTTGCTGCGCCTGGCTGTAGTCTTAGGATCTTTCTTTTTAGAAATTCTCCTTTTGTAAAGCCTTTTTTAGACGTGTAATAAACTTTTATATGAAATAAAAATCCTTTTGATGTCTATACTTTTGCTGTCTTGTTGTGCTAAGTACTTCGTTTGAGCTCCCTGGCGCATGTAGTGTTAGGCACATAGGAATTTCGGCCTGTAGATGCGCCTGAAATTCCATGCTTCTACACATATTACCTCTGAGTAGGCAACCCTTCTATAATAACCCCCCATGGTTGTTATGCATAGAACCCTTCATGTCCATATTACCTATGAGTCGTTTTATACCCCCATGGAGTCTATCCTTGCCATGTCCATATTACCTCTGAGTAAGAATCTCTACAAAAATTCCCATATTTACCATGTCCATATTACCTCTAAGTAGTCGCCCTCTTCTTGATTGATCCTTTGATTATCATGGCTATCTAGAAAACAGTTAACGTTAATACTACCTCTGAATTATTGTTCTACATCCTAGCAAAGATTATGCCTGCCACGTTCATATTACATTTGATTACGCTTGTCTTTCGTGATGACCCCTTGTCATGGTCATTAAGGGCCAGGAAACCTTTCACCTGGGCTCGTTAAATAAAGAGACAAAAAAGTCCTTATATAGAAGTATGTGGCTACAAAGACTTATTACAGACTCTTCGTAGTTATATACACAGAGGCATTTAATGTTGAAGCTTAATTACGATGTCAGCCTGACAACAGAAGTGATGGGCATCTCGTCTACAAAGAGACACGTGTTCATGCTTATGTTCAAAGTACCCCGAGCTTGACCCAAGTTTGGGACACATTAAAGGGGGTCTTGTAGAAGCATAAAAAATCTCAGCTGACAATATTCCTCCACCACACGCAAATAATATAACTGTGTAGACAGAGTGTTAAGAAGATAAAACAGAAGATATGGAAGAAAGTTCTTTTATTATCATGTCTACAAAGGTCTAGTATAGACTCATCAACGCTACATATAAAGGACCAACCCTATTCTTCTACAAAGGATCGATTACAGATTCAGCAAAGCCTAGAGGAGTGTACAAGGGGTTTAGTCTTCGTCAAAGGGCAGTCCCCTTCTTCTCGGTACGCATACTAGAATATTGATCCCCATTGAAGCGTATTCGAATTTCTTGTAGGCGCAACCCTCCAAAAGCGCATCAGCTACTCGACTGAAGCAAGCAACTTCCTAAAGCAGCAATTGGCCCGGGTTTTCAGAAGGCACAGAAGGTCTCAAAAGCCCAGAATGGGCAGGACAGAGCACAACCTGTGGCTTTTCGGGTTGGCCATCCACCCATAAGCTAGGTCGTCAGGACCTCGAAGACCTGTAAGACGTCGTCCAGGTTCGAACTCCTCTTGAGAAGCGTTCCAGCATGTTTCGAGGCTCATCAACAGTTCTTCTACGTAGGCATAGCCCCTTCGAACGAAGGAATCCTCAACCAAAATCTGACTTAGACAAGGCCAACCGCCACTCGAAGCTAAGTCTGGATCCAGCATGGTGTTGAAGGACAAGAAGATGAAGAACACGTAACTCTTTAGAAGAAACTCCCCTTTATATAGGACGGGAGTGGTCCAAAACACAGGCCACATGGCCGATAGTCAAAGTTCCTACATTAATGGGATGAACCTAGGACTCAACATGATGAACCTCATTAAATAAAGTTTATTCGACTAAGTCCTAGACTATTCTAGGACCCCTTAAAATTCCCCAAGTAACGGTGGCAATTATGAGGAAGACGTTCATTAAGGAGTGGTCATTCAGTGCTCTTTAAAAGAAGAATTCAAAGCCAATGCCTTCAATCCAGAGGCGCAGTATAACACCCTAGTCCCACAATACGTAGGACTAGGAACGTAGACATGCCAGCCGTATAATAAATATACGTAAGCTATAAAATACAGTAGAACCATGACTAATCTCATCCACACAAAATAAATGAATAAAAGTTATCATATAATGATAATGAATTGTCTTGATACAATATATTGGGCGGAGACAAATCCACTACCAACAAGTAAAGAAAAAATACATAAGAAAACAAATAATTTTGGCGAGCGAAGCGAAGACGATCCAAGCGCAATCATCCTCGAAGAAATGGAGTTGGTCACGACTAGAGCTAGAGCACTTGCAAAAGACAAGAGCACACACCTAGCGAGATAACCAGGTCCTCAGAAGGACGTAACAAGACACATAATATCATGCCATATAAATTGAATAAATATTGCTCAAATAAATAAGTAAATTGAATTACAACATGGTCCAATACACACCTATTGAACTAGCTTACCATCCCCCCAACCAAACAAAGACAGGAGATGGTAAACTAATTCACGGTGACGTATCTTTCCATGCTATGAATCAAATATGGTATCCGGACCCCAACAAGGTTCAATACCTTCTCATCGGAGTAGTAAGCCACACCTACAACCAAACAAGGACAAGATGTGACGAACTAATCTGCGACAAGTTATTGTTCCAAGTCATGGTCAGATATAAGTACCCAAACTAAAAGTACTCATACCTAACGGATAAAGATGCCTAACCATTCTAAGTGAAATGTAGTTAAGAACAATTCTTCCTACGCATGGGCCTTGGCTAAAATAGGATCGACATAGTCCCCCCTTGGGCACCAGAGGTCCAATCAATAAGAGCATAACGTTCCACAGAACGCCAGTGGCCATCAGTAATCATGGGTCATCAACCCCGTATCTCCAACGGAGCTTCCGGGTCACAAGGGAAAGTGCATCGAAGCCCATACGCTAAGGAATTGTCCTCCCCGCCCAATGCCTACTATGTTGTATCTACAACAGTAAATCTCTATAACCGCTAAGTCAAACTAAGCATGCAACCTCTATCAGCCGTTATTCCTATCGCACGGCTTATATGTAATACCCCAGTCCCAAAATACGTAGGACTAGGTACATAGACATGCCAGCTGTATACATACGAAGTATACTCCAATATATGGAAACCTCGTATGAATACATAAGCTATAACATGTAGTAAACCAAGAGTGATCTAATCTCATCCACAAATGTAAGAATAAAAGATATCATATAATCAACTGTAATAAATCTTAGTACAATATGTTGGGCGAAGACAAATCTACTACCAACAAGTAAAGAAAAATATACATAAAAACTTAATGATTTGGCGGGAGTAGCAAGAAAGATCCAAGACACGTCATCTCTGAATGAATAGAGAAGATCACGACCTCGGCTAGAACACCTGCAATATCACAGAAGCACACACCTGGAGAGATAACCAGGTCCTCAAAGGGACGTAACAAGATACAAGAAAACACCATGCCATATAAACTGTGATATATAATAGAAAATAAGGAATGCATGCAATAGGGTACATAACCGTTCTATAGTGAATATGTAATAAAGAATAATCCTTCACATATGGGCACTCGGGCTGTATAGCAGTGGCATCGTCCCTCTCATAGGGAATCAGTACAATCCGTCCATAACATTCGGCGAACGTCAGAGGGAATCAGTAAGAAAACGTCAATAATATTTTTTGAACGTTAGAGGAAATCAGTACAATAGGGCGAACCTGCGTCTCCAACGAAGCTTCAGGTACAATAGCAGTATGTAAATGTGGCCCATACATCAAGGAATTGTTCTTCCATTCCAATACCTAATGGAGCCACATCCATGACTCATATGACCATCTAGTAACTGCTAAGTCTACTAGCTTGCAATTCTATTGGCAGTTACTCCTAACTGTCGCACGCCTCATACGTATCGGTGGCCGGCCGACTACGTGAGTACGTGTCCTATATGTGACTCACAATACGTGGTAAAGTATGTGTCAATGCCGTATGAGATATACCAATACCTCATTATCCAATGGGTGGTCACTATGCTAAGTTAATGCAAAATAATTTAAAAGCAATTAGAACGACCGATATAGTCGTTTGCAACCAAGTGTGACTTGGACGCACCATAATATAAAATATAGAACAAATATAAGAAACTAAAAATAAATAACTGAAAATAAAATAAAGTAATCACAGAGTAAGGTGGCAAGGTATCTTGCCTGAGGTTATGTGCAAGAGAATAATCCAGTAGCTCGAACAGACAAATAAACAAAGCAAGAAAAGCCAAATCCCGCAGATGACTCCGGATGCTGCAACAAACATCATGAACGAGTTTGGAATATAAGATATTCCTAGGAAACGCCTGTCTAGAAGTTAAATTCTGGAACAGGGGCAAAATTGTAATTTTAGGTCAAAACGATATCCACCGTTGGACCCGCTTAGCACCGAAATGTGTGCCAGAACCTATGGTCTCTAAAGTCGTCAAACTACATGTCTATAGATTTTTTTGATGAGACAAACCCAACGGTATATCCAATTTCGGATTCCGGTGGACTGTGCACAAAATCGCCCGTTGAGTGGGATTGTGGGCCCGCTAAAATGGCGTCCCAATCAACCTTCTCAGAATTGAACCAAACTTGGCTCACGGGACCAAAAAAATATTTTGAGTCCAAGGGCACAAGTTTCGTCGTGATTTGATGAGTGTATACGAAGTTATGACTTAATTTGCAAAGGGTAGATACGGGGGTATGTCGACGGATACGCACTGATTTCGTCGCGCACATGCAACAAAATCGGGTTCTGTCAGTTCCCACACGTCGACAACATCCATACGCGTCTTTCGATGCGTATAGTGCGCGACCACGTCGCCCGGTTTGTCGGAGCGCACGCCGTATCGGGGTATTTATTTAAATTTTTTGAAAACAGAATTTATAATTTTTCGTGAAACTTTAACACGTATAACTTTTTACACACTAGATAAAAAGTGAATCCATAAGGTGCGTTACAATCTCGGTTATGTTCTCTTTGATTGTCTTCAATTAGTTTCTAGAAAATTTTAATGTACGTAAAGAAAAGTGGCCGATAAGTTGATGTTTCAAAACAGTTTTTAATATTCCAGAAAAATGGTTTTTCTCTAACTTCGTCTCGATTTTTCGAGCAAGTTGGATGGCCATGTTGAGATCCACCTGGGGTATCTCGAAGAGGGTCATGTGGGATTTCTACACAAATTTACGAAATCAAAATCGAACAAGAATTGAGAGAGAAATCGCACGGTAAAGTTAGGTACCTTGATTTTAAATTCTGTTGATGTTGTTGTCGTTGTTGTTTCCGTTGCCGTTGTCGCGGGGTGCTGTTGTGCTCATGGGGGGAGAGGTTGGCCGAGGGTGGAGGAGAGAGGAGGAAGAAGGTGGAGGAAGAGATTCGGATTAGGATTTGAATGGGATTTGGAGTTTAGGGTTTTAAACTTATATATATATATATATATATATATATATATATATATATATATATATATATATATATATAAAATATATATATATATATATATATATATATATATATATATATATATATATATATATATATGGAGGAGGGAAGTTCGGCCCTATTAGAGTAGCTTGTTGCTGCTGCTTGTATTGGGCGACCAACAAGTGCTGCTGCTTGTGTTGTTTAATTAGGAGATGTGTGGTCGGTTCCCACTTGTGGGGCCGACCACACATTGTTTTTTTTTCTCTTTATCAATTCTTTTCAATCTTTATATATATATATATATATATATATATATATATATATATATATATATATA